>CM076672.1:38891706-39134206 GCA_038501925.1 Xenopus petersii | reverse complement strand
AATCAGATTACTTTTCCCCTCTTTTTTTTCCTTTATCAACTAATATTATTTACCAATTTCAGTGGGAAAGTGCCCAGTAATTTAGGTGAAGAATCTCAGATTGGTACTACTGTAGTCCTGACACAATCTTCCAGAAGCAAACAAAAAAAATTATTAAGAAAAATAATTGCTATAAATAAAAAACCTTGGGGGGTGGCTGACTGCAGAGGTGAATAGTGTTGCCTTTAAACTGTTATGTATCTTGGCCCCTGGTTGGAGACAACTATGGAACAGAACTGAAAATATATCTTTATTTTGCCTGAAAAAACTCTCAACATTATCAGGCAATTTGTTGGCCATTTACTGAATGTTTATAGATCTACACCAGTGACAGATTGGGTTAGTGGGTAACATGGATAGCAACAAGAAAACATTTTTGTCATGGGGCAATGGTACACTAGGATATTTTGTTACCAGATTTTCAATCAAATAAAAAATGCAGCACTTAAAGCGTTCATAGTAGCTTTGTGTGTGTTTCTCATAGATGTTTAAGACAAAAAATAGTATACAAAGAAACACAATATGACTTCAGAAAATAATGATTAACTTATTTAATTAATTATAATACAATTGTTAGAATCACATCATGCATTAGGTATGTTTTGAATCATATCTTCTAATCGAAGATCCATATGTACACTAAAGAAACAATCCCTCATAGTTTGCTGTAACCCTGCCACATGACCTAGGCTTTTTCTCTTTATAAAGTGCACTTCATACTTATAAATTCTCAAATCCTATTAGAACCAAAGAAATAAAGAAATACCATAGCAGGATCCTAAGAAAAAGAGCTATAAATCCACAGAGGTCAACCATTTTAAAACTCTTTATAATGCTCAGCAGAAGGCGCTCGGCCATTTGCCAAGTAATTCAAATAGATGGAACATCCCTCCATGAACCCAAAATGCACAAATTCTTAGATTAATCATTGCTGATTTTATTTTACTAACAATTAACAAAAAAGATATGTAACCTATTTTAACCAATAAGTCATTGTTTTCTACTTGACTTGGTCGAATTCCAATAACATTTTTTTTATTGCTAACCTTTGTTAGCCTTTTTAGGGGGTTATTTACTAAAACTCGAGTTTTTCGCCTAATTTGAATAACACAAACGCGACCAAACGCCCATCCAAGATTTTATCTTATTTATTAATAAAATAACTCGAAAAATGTGATTTGGGAAAAGTCTCAATAACATCGTGAAAAAACTCAAATTGTTTGAATTTATTGGATTTGACTTCCGGAATTGTTAAATCTTTTCGAGTTACCGTCTGAAAAGCCAGAGTGCAGACCCTGATATCTTCAAATCCAAAAAGGGGCATCTGCCATTGACTTCTACAGGACCTCAACAGGTTTGAGATGGAGTATTTTCAGATTCAGATTTTCTTGCTGCAGTAATGTAATAAATCTTGAACAATTTGAGTTTTTTTTTCCTGTAAAAATTAGAGTTTTTGGCACTAAAAACTTGATCTGACAAACTCGATCTTAATTAAATAACCCCCTACTTTTTTTCTTTACTTCTGAATAGGTATGAAACATAAAGGGTTCCTCTGGCTTTCTCTTGCATTCCAAATAATATACGGCTATGGGATATCCGGAAACCCGTTATCCAGAAAGCTGCACATAGCAGAAAGGCCATCTCCCATAGACAGCAATTCAACAATTATGGATCCGCACACACCAGTTTTTCTGCAGTGGGGAAACCCCCTTTCTTTTATAAATATTCACCACCAATATCAACGTTTCGGGGGGTACAACCTCCCGTCAGGAGGTTGTACCCCCCGAAACGTTGATATTGGTGGTGAATATAAAGGAGGTTGTACCCCCCGAAACGTTGATATTGGTGGTGAATATAATTAAAAGAAAGGGGGTTTCCCCACTGCAGAAAAATTGTTGTGTGCGGATCCATAATTGTTGAATTGCCGTTGCTGGAGGGCCTCGTCGGGTCGGCGGATAACCAGCACCACTAGAGCAGCGAAAGTGAGTAAATTTCCGGGTTTGCGGTGTAATAACTTTAATACCATCTCCCATAGACACCATTTTATCCAAATAATCCAAATTTTTAAAAACGATTTCCTCTTTCTCTGTAATAATAAAACTACTTGATCCCAACTAAGACATAATTAATCCTTATTGGAACAAAAAACAGCATTTTGGGTTTATTTAATGTTTACATGATTTTCTAGTAAACTTAATGGAATGAAGATCCCATACCTGGACAGGCAAATTAACTGGTGCTTGAAAAAACTGACCCTACTGTGTGTGAATGTGATTGGAACCTTCCACTGGGGCAGGGACTAATGTGAATGATCTACTGTACAATCTCTGTAAAGTGCAGCAGAATATGTTAGCATTATTTAAATAAAGGATAATAAGAATATACTATATGTTGAGTCCTAGAGGATATCACAGATCCGTTTCCATGTGTAGCCAAGCCACAGATAAACTGGAATTATGAATTCCTTAACTTATTACTCTTCACTAACATCCTTAACAGCAAAGTTTCATTCGGGAAATGCTGATGCTCCTATGCTCTTATTCTAAAGGCAAAAATATTTTCTGATAAAATCAACAGATACATACCTTCCCCATAGGCTAACATTGACTTCGGTAGCTTTTAGATGGCGAACTAGGGGGTTGAATTTTTTTTTAAAGAGACAGTACTTCGACTATCGAATGGTCGAATAGTCGAACGATTTTTAGTTCGAATCCTTCGATAGTCGTAGTCGAAGGTCGAAGTAGCCCATTCGATGGTCGAAGTAGCCCAAAAAACACTTCGAAATTCGAAGTTTTTTTACTTCGAATCATTCACTCGAATTTAGTGAATCGGCCCCTAAATGTGGCAAGTAGCAGGGGCATAACCACAGAGGAAGCAGACCCTGCAGCTGCAGGGGGCCCAGGAACTCTAAGCCTTCCTTGAGGCTCTAATTCAAATATAATTTAAAATAATATTGGTTAAACAGGTTACTTGAAAATAATTTGCCGTGGGGGCCATTAATAGCTGGTTATGCCACTGGCAAGATGGTCTCTGTGGTGCAAGGATCCCATTCAAGTATTAAGTGACATTGGTGGCATGGAAGGAGTTCATCTGTTTATCTGCCCCACTCTTCATCTCTTCACAAGTCAACAGCACAGAACAGGGGCATTTAAGGCTGCACAAGCAATGCAATAATGAAAAATCTTTCTCCATGTATGCTAACAGTCCCTGTAGCTGTTTAGGGATTCTAGCAGACAATTAAATGATATGAGATGTGTGATACATAAAATGAGGTATGACTTTAAATACTTATTTTGTTCACAAAAAGCAAATTAATTTTTACCATAATAGCTTATAAATAGATTCCTGGAATAAGCTTCAAGGCTATATTCTCACTAACTAGCATAAAGAACAGTTACTAAAGGTTCATATCTTTTTCAAGGCCTGGGCACAGATCTGGTTATATTACTACTGGTGTAGCAGTGAGGCAGGGAAAAATAAACATTCATTCTTTTTTTCCTACTGAATATACCCCTAAAAGCATCTTTAACCAATAAAAAAAAAGTCAGCACCATATGATGGTTCTCCTTTAATACTTCCACTTCAGAAGCTGCACTTTCATTAATTTAAGATGATGAAAGTGTTGGTGGCAGCTATAAAGTTAAATTAATACAATTCTTTTTCTGGCAGAGAGGACTATTGTTGACTGTAAAAGACTGATTAAATGCTTGAGGTAGGCACCAGGCTATCCTTACTTTAAAAGAAGGTCACAAATCAAATAAGATTTAAGTTTTTTTTTCCTAATCAAATAGTAAAATATTAGACACAGTGAGCAGATCTGCTACTACCTTTGGCCAAATTCAAAGTTTAAAAAAAAAAAAAAAAAAAAAAACTACCCATCACTTCAATTATTTTAACAGCAGAGCATTAAGGTTTTATTGAAGACTTGAGTTTTTTTTTATTGTTTTTCATTGTGATAAAGAAAAATCAAATTGTGTCTGTTCTATTGAATTGGAATTGTGCTCCACCGCTATACCCAGGTTATAGCTTTATTTGCTCGAAACTATTAATACATCCAGCGAAAGCAAAACGATAAAGTTAAAGATTCAACAGGATTTTTTGCATGTAAAAACTAGATTTAAAGTTACCCTAATATATATTAAGGCTTGTTTACATTTTCCCAATGCCGGATCACAATGTGATGTTAAAGTGGTTAAATGCATTGTTTGATACAGTTGAGAGCAGTAGGAAGCCCAGTGATTTAATATTGCTTCTGGGACTTCTCCTCCCTTCTACTATTCTCAGTCTTTCAAAGCCAATTCATGGCCTGTGCTCCTATGTACAGGTATGGGACCTGTTATCCAGAATGCTCTAGACCTGTTGTTTTCTGGATAATGGATCTTTCTGTAATTTGGATCTTCATACTTTAAGGGTCAAATTTACTAAAGGGCGAAGTGGCTAATGCTAGCGAAAATTCGCCTGTGTGACGTCATTTTGCCACCTAATCTAGCCCTATTTCACACCCTTACGCCAGGTGAAGTTGCGCTCTGGCGAATGGAAGTAACTACACTAATTCACTAACTTGCGGATATAGTGAATGTTAACTATTGCACCAGACTTTACTTTGCCACCTCAGACCAGGCAAAGTGCAATAGAGTAGATTTGGCTTGCTTCAAAAAAAAGTTTACATTTCCCAAAAAATGCTGGCGTCTTTTACTTTTTTAAGGGTGATAGGCTGAAAAAGATCGTAAATTTTTTTGGGGGCACCGTCCTTCCCCCCTACATTTCCTAACATATGGCACCTAAACTATACAGTGGGCACATGTATAGGGCAAAATAACAACTTTTTTTTATTTTATGAAGCTTTCCCAGGCTTGTGTAGTGTAATGCATTTGCTGCTACAAATACGTCCATTGTACTTTAACTTGGCGCCGTATGCAAATTTGCCTTCGCTAGCGTAACTTCAAACCACTGATCTAACATCGCAAGCGCAACTTCGCAAACGATCTGTAACTTGTGCGCAACTTCAGATCTTCGTGAATTTGCGCAGCCCTGGCGAATCTACGCCTGGCCAAGTGCGGCCAAGCCAACGTTGGCGCAACTTTGAAGGTAAGTAAATTTGTCTAATAGAAAATCATATAAACATTAAATAAACCCAATAAGCTGGTTTTGCATCTATTAAGGATTAATTATATCTTAGTTTGGATCAATTATAAGGTACCGTTTTATTATTACAAAGAAAAAGGGAATCATTTTTATTAATTTGGATTATTTGGATAAAATAGGATCTATAGGGGATGGCCTTTCTGGATAAGGGTTTCCAGAGCCCATACGGGTACTTTTTCCTATGCATTTGTGCAGCACATAAAACCCAGATAAGGTAGACAAATACCACATTAGCTTTCCAACCCTTGGCTTCAAAGCCTGGTTTCCCCGGCGCCCCAGGTGTGTAGTAACACCTAAAGACATTTAAATCAGGTTTCTCAAGTTGTTATCCATCTGGTTGTTTTATATACGCACGGTAACTGCTTGTTTTAACTCAAACGCTTTGCTTTCCCGAGGACCTGAAATATTGCAGCTCGCTGTCTAATCAATAATGAATAACTATGGCAAATATCATTTGACACTGGCAATAGATCTCCTAGTTCAAAATGCCACAGACATAAAACTTTGTGAAAAATAGGTCTCATGGAGGGAAAAGTTAACCTTGTAACTTCATTATCTGTAGAACAGTTGAAAGACTGACAAGTCTGCAGCGCCAAAGCAGATGGGGGAACTAGAGCACATTTGTATGAATTTGCACCATTCATCCAATTAATCAAACATCTTTCTCATGATACAAAAATTAGCTATTTTTTGATCATCGTACCATTTACTGATAATGAATCCAGCCATCTCATCTAGGGTAGAAATGTAAAAAATGGACTTAGCAGAGAAGCCTGCCACAGCACAGGTGATAGAGGCCTGATGTTATAAACTGAGATTATTCTCTATGCAAGGCTTGGAAACCTGTTATTTGTTTTATTTATTATAGTTCAACCATTACATTGGTCACTGAAGTAGAAATAAAGTATAGATCTCTGCTGCTGAATGTTAATCAATTATCACTTGTTTATCATCAATTGCGCTTTACCATCAGTGTGTTCATCATAATTTGGGGCCTCATTGCACCGCCGCCTAATGGTTTTAAAATTAGTGGTGAGCACAACTTTCCCTTGTTTGTTATAGTTATACAGGAGCAGTGACCAGCTCCATGTTGTAGCTCCCACCCTTCCCAACTATAGTCAGGTGATTCCACTGGTGGCTAATAAAAGGGCAGCCAAGTTTGGGAGTTTTAATTTTGAAAGCAGCTAGTAAGTTGCAGGTAAAACTTAGTCCCTTTGTAAAATGTATAATGAAGCAATAGAATTCTTAATGAATTAGATGCAATTTGAGTGTAGGACTGGCCGGATATGGGATGACTTTGACGTAGTTGGCCAGCTTAAATATATTGCAATATATGTATATACGGTAACTGATTTTTTAGTAGCTGTATGCACAAAATGTCTTAAATATGTTGATAATAGGTTGAGTGCAGAGGACTCTCGTATTTATCTATATGTATTTTGTGGTCACAGCCTCATTGCACCCCTGCCTAATGGTTAGTTATTAAAATTAGTGGTGAGCACAACTTTCCCTTGTTCATCATGATTTGGGGTCCATACCCAAAGTCCCTGGATAACCGCATGAGTCAAAGCAAGCTTATTTTTAATAGTAAAACAAAATGGGATGATCAGCTAAATCATTGCAGTTCAACAGGGAACCCACAGGCCAAATATGACCTTGAGTAAATATTTATGGCCCACCGTTTTCCCAAAGTATCTCTATGAGATAGATCATCCATGGCCTCCAAATCTGTAGAATACTGGATAATCTTTCCAATACATGGAAGCACTGACCTCAATAGGGAACCTAACGTAACATTGAGCATTATAGATTCCAATTCAAGCACTGAAGCCACAGTTTCTAGGCCAGAATTTTTCTGATTTTCTTGGTTCAAGTCTGTATTCATGTCCAGCAGTTGGTCAAATGTTACATTGCTTTGGCTTTCAGGATCTAAGACAACAAATGGGTGTTCACCCTTTCAGGGTTTTAGGTTGGCCCCTCACAGAAACTTATTCTAACCCCTAAGGGCCACAGTTAGACAGGGGGACTGCAGCTCTACCTGTAAATCCTAGACTCCTATTTCCTCATTTCTCCACCACTTAATTTATTGAATCCCCTTTTCTCTACACCATATCTTTGTTTTTCTTCTTTTTCATCAATAATTTCTTTACACTCTGCACTTCTCTTCCTCTCTTCTATCCACATATTCTCATTCAGTAACCTCTGATTTGGTAGAAAGTCCAGCTTTTGATCTATAACATAATTTAGCATAATCGTCTTTTTCTTAGGGGATTGGGGTAGTGGGGGTGGTTGTGAAGGCAATGAAAGGAGGCTGATAGGCTGAACAGGAAGAGCCATTAAATCTGCTTCTACTAGTGCAAGTTCGGATTAACCTTGCATAGTATACATAATAAAACACTCTCCCTTTTGTCCTATTTAACTCAAGAAATAATAAAAAAAAATATTTTAGATTTTTTGTAATTGAAACAGTGGGCAAAAAGTATGTTCAGCACAAGCCCTTTTCATTGCACTCATGTTAAATGATAGAGCATAATGCGCGTTTAATAACTTATTACCATATTATAGAGACAGAACTACACTGCATATGAACAGGTTAGCAATTGCTTCCAACACATATTCCTTATAAGGCCTTCTTTGCATCAATGGAACCTGCCTACTGCTGATCCGGAATTCAGTATAAGGAACAATGACTGTGATGATCATGTGCCTAGCTCTGGGACTTTTTGTAAGTGCAATTGTTCATTACTGTGTAAGGAGGTGTTAATAGTGATGCTCTACTGTTTGAGTCTTGAATTCCCATTGGCCCAATGCTTTGTGTGAAACCAACCAGGATAATATTTGGGGTTTATGCTAAGTCTGTTATGATAGTGTTTTATGCATCCTTAACTTCTTCATAAACTAAGGTGGGCTAAGCAAATTTTGGACTGGGGCTTGATCAAAAAACTTCTGGAGAAAAATGAGCCTTGGTGACAAATCATGAGGGGCAAGTCAATGGATTTAAGTCATCCATGATAGAGGTCAGCCTGGTGACACATGAGCTTGCACTCTAGAGCTCAACAAGAATAAATCATTTTACATATATGAATTAACACTTACTTATTCCCACCACCTAAAATGAATTGTTTATTCCATGAAGTCTACAAATTGAAAATTTACCTTGTAATTATCGTTATTTGCCATAAATTACCATAATAAAACTTGTCTAAGGGTAAAATAAAATCTTCTCATATTCTGAGAAAAGCTTAGATATTTCACAATTTTTCTCCAACTCAAACCTTTACTGAAGCGAGATTCCATTTCTTCTATGCATGTGACTAAAGAAAGAGAGGCATTATCAGCATTTCAGAGCAGTGCTTGAAACATACAACTTAATAATGAATGCCGGTACATTTATTTGGTCTGGTTGTAGTAATCCATCAAGTCATACCTTTATTCACTTGGAATCGTTTGCCCTTTACAATGTCAGTGTCTTCAGTAAAGTGCATAAGTAATTTACTTAATGGTAGGACAACAGAATTGTATAATAGTAAGACTATATAAAAGAGATGAGTACTTTTCATTTACATCATGAAGGTCAAAATGTTAACAAATGGATAGGGTGGAGTAGAGGTGATCACAATGTTAAGGTACAGTTTGGTGAAAATTTAAAAAAATTGAATCTTACTCTGAAATAATGACTATGCAAAAGACTGGTCGTTAGAAAAGCAGGGGAACACCAATATAAAGAACAAAATCTAATAAATGAGAAGGGGAAAATTAAGGATCATTATAGTGTTATATACAGATTCAAAACACATGTACTGATGTTACCGATCTTCTAATTCAATCCAAACAAAATCTTTAGACCTATCAAACTGTCCTTCTATATTTTCAATCTTCTTCCCTATTAATAACAATGGCATCAAGCATCATTTTTACCCCCCAGGCTGGTAAGATATTGGCCAGGTAGCAGCTCTAGGCATGTGGCGAAGTATTTATTTGTAGTCACTCATCATCTTAAAGAGATTCTTCCTTGAAAGCAATCTGTATACCTTCACTAACCTTGTGTATAGTCTTTTAAATATAACTTTGTTCAAGTTTATGTTGAAATCTTTTCCCTGGAGGTTTGGGGCTTATGTTTTGTTACACCTACAACAGGCTGAAATGCTTTCGCTTGCTTTATGAAAGAGCTTTTAACATAGTAAAAGACCAAGTTATATTGGTTTCTGTTGAGTTGAATAATTGAGCAACTTATGAGACTAAGAGAAGGCACAAAGAAAATAAGGGAACCAATTATGAATCAAAAAAGTAACATACAAAAAGAACAACGTTAAACATTTTAAAACTATAAATAATTTTTAGCGGATTAGAGATTGTACAGACCAAGTCAAGAAATTTTTTTTTTTTTTTATGATTGAGAAACCTAATTACACATTTTGAATTGCAAAGGATAATTTGTTTTTACCTTAAAACAAATTTGAATATAAAATGTCCTGAGCTTCTTGGTCCATGCCTAGTCTTTGCTTCCACATTCTTGGTCCACGTTTACCTTTGCATCTACTTTTAATATGTTATAAAAACAGGGCTCCCCAACCTTTTTTACCCATGAGCCACATTCAAATGTAAAAAAAGGTATAGAGCAACACAAACATGAAAAATGACAAATAAAGGATGTGATTTGGTAGCCCTATGTGAATTAGCAATCTACAGGAGGCTCTGTTTGGCCATAACCCATTTTTTATGCATCCAAAACTTGCCTCTTTCCAGCCTGCAACTGAAAATCTGTCTAGTTGTTGGGCTGCCTGGCAAGCGAAAGCAAAATGATTTTGAAGCTTGAAGTTTATTTATTTATTTATTTATTTATTAAGTTCATTTATCTTTCTGGAAAAACTAGCAAATAAATAACTGTTTAAATTCAAAGCCTTAACATCTGATTTCACACACATCACAGAAGGACAGAGTACTCCAATTATCAGGGCAAAAGTTTAAGAAAAAAATCAGTTTAGGGAAAGCAAAGAGGCAAGTTGTTGATCTGTCATGTGAGTGCTCCTCACACAGTCATACACAGTATATGCATAGATTGGATACAGTATTAACTTAAAGTAGGAGCAAGGAGTAAATAGAATACAAATCAGTGGCAATGGTTTTTCTCAGTAATGCAAGATGAACTGTGCGAGGAGCACTCATATGACATATGTCACCCAAAGTATAACTCTTGAAGGCCACTGGTTCAACACATACATATTTCACAAGCACCCCCAGTACTCACTCCATACTTCATTGCTTATCCCTGTTCTCGGTGCTTATGGTTGATTGCAGCATCAGACTGGAGGGCCCAGCACCCCAGCCATGGAGGCCCCCCACTGCGTACCTTCAACCTCCATTCCAGGTACTTCTTCTTGCTTGCAGTTGACTGCCAGCCATCACAATTAAATGTCACTCAAAGCAAGCAGTGGGACAATGGTGGTGGGGCCTAAAAGGGCCAGGGCCCTCCAGTGCCCCACTGGCCCAGCCTGATGCTGGTGGATTGGCCCTGTTTTTTTTCTTTCTAATGGTGTCTCAATGCAGGCCTGGAGTGTATATGTATTAGAACATACCAAAGGCCTTATTCATTGATTATACTGCATTTTTGGACTAGGAACCATATAATATGGAGGACTCAAGAAGGGCAATGGTCATTACACTGGGTAGAGTCTGTGGGATCCAGAATATTTAGTTGCTTTAGCTGAATACTAATCTTATGCAGAGGACTTCGAACTGCTGAAGGTGCTGCTGATAGTTTGTGAGGTCCAACATTGTCCCAGAAACTTCTGGTTATACACCCTATGGGGCAGATTTACTCAAGGACGAAGTGGCTAACACTAGCATCAATTCGCTAGCATTACCCAGGGAAATTGCCAATTTACTAATGGGCACAGGTCTCACTTTGCTAGCAAAAGCGATAGAGGCTAACTAGCTAGCTGGCGAATGGACGTTACTCCGCAAAATTCAACGAAATGCGGATTTTACTGAACATTACCTCTTTCACCAGACTTGCCTTCGCCAGCTCAGACCAGGCAAAGTGCAGAGCATAGATCTTCCTCAATCTTTTTGTTACTTACATCATATTTTTAGTGGAAAAAGCTTCTAAGTCCAAAAAATGCTGGCATCTTTTTTTCAGAGTGATAGCCTGCAAAAGTCCTTAAAGGAATTGTTCAGTGTAAAAATAAAAACTGGGTAAATAGATAGGCTGTGCAAAATAAAGAATGTTTCTAATATAGTTAATTAGCCAAAAATGTAATGTATAAAGGCTGGAGTGATTTGACGTATAACATGTCAGTCAGACACTACTCACTTCTGCTTTTCAGCTCTCTTGGTTTACACTGACTGGTTGCCCTGGTTACCAGGCAGTAACCAATCAGAGACTTGAGGGAGGGCCACATGGGTCATATCTGTTGCTTTTGAATCTGAGCTGAATGCTGAGGGTCAATTACAAACTCACTGAACAGAAATGTACCATGTGGCCCCCCTTCAAGAGTCGCTGACTAACTCAGAGTTATAGAGCTGAAAAGCAGGAAGTTGGATTCTGGCTGTTTTATTAGACATCTGTTCACTCCAGCCTTTATATATTACATTTTTGGCTAACTAACTATATTAGAAACATTTTTTATTTTGCACAGCCTATCTGTTTACACAGTTTTTATTTTCACACTGAACTATTCCTTTAAAATTGTTTTTGGGTAACCGGTTCCCCCATACATTTTCTAAAATATGGAACATTAACTATACAGTGGTCTCATGTGTAGGGCATTATAACAACTCTTTTGTCTTTATTAAAGGTATACTGTCATGGTCAGAATTCTGCACTGAAATCCACTTCTCAAAAGAGCGAACAGATTTTTTTATATTCAATTCTGAAATATGACATGGGGCTAGACGTATTGTGAGTTTCCCAGCTGCCCCTAGTCATGTGACTTATGCCTGCACTTTAGGATGTAACTACTTTCTGGTTGGCTGTTATTTCTCCTACTTAATGTAACTGAATCAGTCTCAGTGGGACTTGGCTTTTACTATTGAGTGTTGTTCCTAGATCTACCAGGCAGCTGTTATCTTGTATTAGGGAGCTGCTATATGGTTTCCTTCCCATTGTTCTGTTGTTAGGCTGCTGAGGGGGAAAGGGAGGGGGTGATATCACTCCAATTTGCAGTACAGCAGTAAAGAGTATCTGAAGTTTATCAGAGCACAAGTCACATGACTGGGGGCAGCTGGGAAACTGACAATATGTCTAGCCCCATGTCAGATTTCAAAATTAAATATAAAAAAATCTGTTTGCTGTTTTGAAAAATGGATTTCAGTTCAGAATTCTGCTGGAGCAGCACTATTAACTGATGTGTTTTGAAAAAAAAACATGTTTTCCCATGACAGTATCCCTTTAAGGTTCCCTGGACTTGTGTAATGTAATGTATTTGCTGCAACATATACGTACATTCAAATTTAAATTAACCTGAGTGCAAAACCTCTAGCGAAATGAACGGTATCGCATCTTCACTTTCAATTGCTCGCATAACGCTAGTGAAACGTCGCCAGCGTTCGGTGCCCATGAAGAAACTCCACATTCCAGTGAATTAGTGTTGTCTGAGCGAATTTTTGCCTGGCGAAGTGTAGAGGGTGCGAAGCCGTCGCTGGTGAATTTTCGCCCTCAAGTAAATCTGCCCCAAAAATTGTATATTGGGGTAAATATAAAAATGAAAAAAACAAGTTTATTTGTTAAAAAACAACTTCTCGAATTTTAATTGTGCACTCTTTAGAAGTGCTTGAAGGTGTCGTAATCTTTTGGAGCAAACATAATGACTTTTTCAGTAAGAAGTTTTATAACATTTACTGCGCATTGGGCAAACTATAAAATCTTCCACTGACGGTGGTCGCTAAACAGTTTCCAGGCTCGCAAAAGCTATATTAAATTCGCACAAAGCAAAATTTGTTTTCGCAAAGGCATAACTTTTCGCATTGCAAATAGTTTTTCTGTTACCAACTTTTATTACATTCCCCTGTTAATGTACTATGTGCACCATGTGGATCTCCTTCCTCTCTTAACACATGGAACTTAATCTTTATTCCAGTGTTCGTCTTCCATCTATGGGCCAGATTCAATTCAGTGAGAAAAGGGTTTATCACGCGAAAACCCATGGATGAGATTCTCTTTGAGTTGCAATTCAATTCAGAAAAACGGATCTCACTTTTTACTATGTGAAAATTCTATCGAAGTCTATGGGAAAAAACTGCAACTGAATTTGAAGAAAAGTTTTTTCTCCTCAAATTGAATCTCGTTCATGAGTTTTCACATAATAAACCATGACATAACTTTTTATTGCTAAATTAAATCTGGCCCTTTATGTTAAAAGGTATGGCTCTGCATATTAGGGATGCACCGAATCCAGGATTCGGTTCGGGATTCGGCCAGGATTCGGCCTTTTTCAGCAGGATTCGGATTCTGCCCAGCCGAACCGAACCCGAATCCTAATTTGCATATGCAAATTAGGGGCGGGAGGGAAAACAAGCGACTTTTTGTCAGAAAACAAGGAAGTAAAAAATGTTTCCCCTTCCCACCCCTAATTAACATATGCAAATTAGGGTTTGGATTCGGTTCGGTATTCGACCGAATCTTTCACGAAGGATTTGGGGGTTCGGCCGAATCCAAAATAGTGGATTCAGTGCATCCCTACTGCATATACCAGTAGTGCTATATAAATAAAGATATACATACATACATACAAAACGGTTATTATATAGTGTTCTTACTGTCATGGCCCGAAGGCTCTATTGGAGTTTTGTGGACCAAGGAGGAAGCTTAGAGTTCAATACAGTTCGTGGTATCAGAAGGGTTAGGCCAAAGAGTAAACAAAGTCCAGGCAAGGGGTCAATCCAGGCAGCAAGGTTCGTAATCCGATAAACAGGCCGAGGTCAATAACAAGAAATAAAGTGTGATCTTTTTAGCAAAGATCACACCCAGGAACTCACCTATATTTGGGCAAGGTCTGAAATGTTCTGGCGCCTTAAATAAACCAGTTTTCACACCAAACGGACGCGCTGGCGTCATGTCACTGCGTGCTGATGTTGCACACCTTGACACACTGGTGTCTTGACGTTGCGTCCATTCTGACACGCTGGCGTCAGAACGTGCCACGAGGGAATCCTGCAGGCCAACATCTTGCCGAAGAGGACCAGAGCAGTGAGTATTCCTTACACTTATATTAGATCAGCAAAGTATTTTGTTTGGAACTTACAAGGATTGTTTGCAAATCTTCAGGCCATCTGGACTAATGTTAATAAGAACACAATGAAATATTGTGTGCATAAGTCTTATTAACCTATTAGGAAACCTCAAGGTACTTTTCATCCAAGCCAGATGTGCTCCTGCATAATGAGAGTAGAGGTAACCTTCATGCGCTCCATGTGCCAGCAATATTCCGTTTGCATAGGGATTCCAATAAAAAGATGCAAATATTGTGCTGGGATGACATTTTGCAAGTTTCTTCTGACAGTAATGCTCATCTATTTATATTTACTTTGAATATGAAGTATGAAGAGTTTCACAGTTTTTATACAGTTCCTTATAATTGTATTACTTTGTAATAATATATTATAGGTTTTGTGATTCTTCTTAACAAAATGCTACAAGTGGCACTGGTTTCTGTATTGATATTCCACTGATTTTGGACAAAGCTCAGAATATTCCTGTTTTACATACTTTACAAAATATTTAATGAAACTACATAGCAGGTGTTAAAGCTAAACTTTTGCTTAGCGCTCATGTGCAATATAATATTCGCCAGTGACTGATTTTACATTGCTAAATATTTGCAAAAACACAATTTTAAATAACGCTTTGCAACTTTTAATTACATTACTCCCTAAGAGGCCTATTTATCAAAAATGCAATTTTCACTTTCTCTAAAACCACGAATGTTATGGCATGTATTAAAAGATCCGAATTAAAAAGTAAAAAAAAAATCCAAAAACCTCTAAAAGTCAGAATTAAATTTAAAACAGTCCAATAGGATCAGTGCAGCTCCCATTGACGTCTATAGAACTTCTACAACTTTTACCTGGTGAAGTTTTGTATTAGAGTTTTTTGTGGTTTTTACACTTAAAAAATCTCAAATTTTAATTTAGTTAATCTGAAACCCCTGGACTAACAAGGAAAACCTGACGCAGGATATCTGCGCCTCACCAACTATCACGATAGACACAACAATCGTTCTTTAAATGTAGATGGTAATAATGACACGGTGATAACAGAATGTTAAAATAGCATTATCATTTGATTTCATTTTATTGCATATTATTTCATTCATACTTTCTATTCCGTATAAAAGCATAAAACTTGAATAAAAAATAATTAAAAAAAAAAATCTCTAGGGCTTTTTGAAAAAGCAAGAAAACCACAAATTTTTAGACATTCAGAAATGGGGCCCCTATGGTCCAATCTTATTCATTGGATCTTTAAAAATTACATATTTATTTCATGTACCAGATAGCCTTGCAAAGCTTGTTTTTAAATAAGACTGAATTTTTTCTTTTAAAAAAAAATGGTGCATTAATTAAAAAATTATACCTTTAGCTATATTACACACACACACACACACACACACACAATCCCTTATGAAAGATTCGGTCGAATACAGAACAGAATCCGAACCATAATTCGCATATGCAAATTAGGGGTGGGAAGGGGTAAAAATGTTAATTCCTTGTTTTATGACAAAAAGTCAAGCGATATATATATATATATATATATATATATATATATATATTAAAATTACATATATATATTTATTATATCTTTAGGAAATTTCTTGGCCCTTTCATCATTGTGGATCACCATGCATCTGCATAGCTCTAACATTTGTGTTCTTTGGTATAATTATTTGAATTTTTAATAATTCACGTCAAATAACCTCACCTATAAACTGAGATTAGATTTCAAACAATGCTCTATTAAGTCTCTGGTTTAAGCTTGTATCGGTACAAACATATATGGTAGCAGTAACAGATATGAGCAGATATCATGTAAGCGGAAAAAAAAAATGATTGAGCCTTTTACTAAAAGATGGCTTTTTTTTCCCCTGTTGTTTTAAGGAATTTTTCTATTTTTCCTTTTTTTGCACCTCAATAAGATTTATTCTTACGTCCTGTAATTTGGTTACAGTTCTTTTGTAATGGGTTGTATTTTGGGAAATGAAGACAAACTGCTTAGACCTTGAAAACACATGGGCTACTTAGATAGATGGCATCTGTGAGGGCCTCGCACTCCCTCAACATTCTATAGGGAAAAACAGAGCCAGGTGCATTTCTTCCTAAATTGAATTAGTTGCAAGATGCCACATCCAATTGTAGCAAATTGATGTGAGACTTTGTGATGTCTATAGCAGATCTTACAACAAAGGTCAACGTGTAGAGACACAGACAACAGGCTGGCATATGAAACTTCTGGTAAAACTGCTTTGCCAGTAGCAGAGAAACCTAAAACGCAATCAGGCTTGTAAAATGTGCGAGAGAATTCGCTTTAATCATGTGTTTAATTGTATTAATGATCCAACCATCCACGTATTTATTAATAATCTAAATGTAGTATTAGGTTTTACACTGACTCTTGTGTTCTTATTTTTTAAACTCATTTTAGAAATATTACAAACATCGTGTTGTTTTTATTTTTAAATGTTGATGATTCTGTCTTGAAATTCATTAAACAAACAGCACAGCTATCCGGGAAAAAAATGAAAATCATTCTAATCTGACAAAATTATTGATAATACTAGTTGTTATTAAGCATTTGATTTGGCATTAACCTGTTTCCATTGTGCTCTATGATTTAATTACCAGCATTTTGTCTAATTACCAGTGTCCCAGATCTAATTCAGTCTCATTCACTCTATTTTCTTTAGTAAACAACAAGAATTTGCAAGTGCAGGAATAAACAATGCAGACTCTATGAACAGATATATTCACTTGCCTTAAGGAATGTCCAATCCACATATAGAGATGACTATTAATCAAAGAACGCTTGAGTCTTGTCATCTGGGTGAGAGTTTCAAAACGAATTTAGTAGCAATGTGTGTAATTAAGGGGGAAAATTAGCAAAATTTTAAAAAATTGTCTTGATTTTTCTGGATAAAATGTCAGAAATATTGTTGGGTATATTTCAGGCTATTTTGTTATCTGGTATTTATCATTTGTCGCGTGAACTTTCTCCAGCATGAAACACCCAAGAACATATTTCTGGCATTGTACAAGAGTTAACGGTAAAGCAATTCATGATTTTACAAAAAATCTTGATAGAAAGAATTCAATTCAAACAATGATATGCCCATTAGGTTGAATGGATCTTGTCAGCTTTCAGCTGCAGACTTTCTTTACCATAAAAAGATGGCCAGAACAAGCAGTACAATTTAAATTTGATAAATAGAAAAATGTGGATCTGTGTGAAAGAATGTAATCTTTTTCATTAAGAAAGGAGATATATATATATATATATATATATATATATGCCCTAAAGGGTTTTCATTTCAGGCTGCTGTTCTTTTCTAAATAGGCAACTTTAATGTGGAACCCCTCTTTTAAATAGTCAGCCTCACTGTAGAACCCTGTATTCAAAGTAGTAGCCCTTGTTGTAGAACCCCTGTTCAAAGTAGTAACCCTTACTGTAGAAACCCTGTTGAAAGTAGTAGCCCTTACTGTACAACTCCTGTTCAAAGTAGTAGCCCATACTGTACAACTCCTGTTCAAAGTAGTAGCCCTTACTGTAGAAACCCTGTTGAAAGTAGTAGCCCTTACTGTAGAACTCCTGTTGAAAGTAGTAGCCCTTACTGTAGAACTCCTGTTCAAAGTAGTAGCCCTTACTGTAGAACTCCTGTTCAAAGTAGTAGCCCTTACTGTAGAACTCCTGTTCAAAGTAGTAGCCCTTACTGTAGAACTCCTGTTCAAAGTAGTAGCCCTTACTGTAGAACTCCTGTTCAAAGTAGTAGCCCTTACTGTAGAACTCCTGTTCAAAGTAGTAACCCTTACTGTAGAAACCCTGTTGAAAGTAGTAGCCCATACTGTACAACTCCTGTTCAAAGTAGTATCCCTTACTATAGAAACCCTGTTCAAAGTACTAGCCCTTACTGTACAACTCCTGTTCAAAGGAGTAGCCCTTACTGTACAACTCCTGTTCAAAGTAGTAGCCCTTACTGTAGAACCCCTTACTGTACAACTCCTGTTCAAAGTAGTAGCCCTTACTGTAGAACCCCTGGTCAAAGTAGTAGCCCTTACTGTAGAAACCCTGTTGAAAGTAGTAGCCCATACTGTACAACTCCTGTTCAAAGTAGTATCCCTTACTATAGAAACCCTGTTCAAAGTACTAGCCCTTACTGTACAACTCCTGTTCAAAGGAGTAGCCCTTACTGTACAACTCCTGTTCAAAGTAGTAGCCCGTACTGTAGAAACCCTGTTGAAAGTAGTAGCCCTTACTGTACAACTCCTGTTCAAAGTAGTAGCCCTTACTGTAGAAACCCTGTTGAAAGTAGTAGCCCATACTGTACAACTCCTGTTCAAAGTAGTATCCCTTACTATAGAAACCCTGTTCAAAGTACTAGCCCTTACTGTACAACTCCTGTTCAAAGGAGTAGCCCTTACTGTACAACTCCTGTTCAAAGTAGTAGCCCTTACTGTAGAACCCCTTACTGTACAACTCCTGTTCAAAGTAGTAGCCCTTACTGTAGAACCCCTGGTCAAAGTAGTAGCCCTTACTGTAGAAACCCTGTTGAAAGTAGTAGCCCATACTGTACAACTCCTGTTCAAAGTAGTATCCCTTACTATAGAAACCCTGTTCAAAGTACTAGCCCTTACTGTACAACTCCTGTTCAAAGGAGTAGCCCTTACTGTACAACTCCTGTTCAAAGTAGTAGCCCGTACTGTAGAAACCCTGTTGAAAGTAGTAGCCCTTACTGTACAACTCCTGTTCAAAGTAGTAGCCCTTACTGTAGAACCCCTGGTCAAAGTAGCAGCCCTTACTTTAGAAACCCCGTTGAACGTAGTAGCCCTTACTGTATAACTCCTGATCGAAGTAGTAGCCCTTACTGTAGAACCCCTGGTCAAAGTAGTAGCCCTTACTGTAGAGCCCAGTTTTAAATAGTTGCCCTTACTGTACAACAATTTTTCTAAATAGTTAGCCTTACTGTAGAAGCCCTATTCTAAATAGCAGACATTACTGTAGAACCCCTGTTCTAAACAGCAGATACAGCAATTACACATTTTATCTTTATATCTGAGATAGTAATATCTCTCACTATCTCATCTATCAGTAGTAGACTAGATACAGACCATTGAACAGGCATTTATAGCATACAGGCTCTTTGATGGAGCTCCAACAGTGCAATGAAAACATCTATTTTCTTTCTGAGAAAGACACATTTCCATTTTTCACTTGGAATAGATTGCTATTATGTGATATAATCTCATAATAAACGGGCATGTAGTTGACAGTACAGTGTGAAGGTGTAATTAAAATTCTCAGTAGCAGATTCCTGCAATGGCTGCATCAGTGTCTCCTTTTTCTTGTACCATCCTTGTCTGAGAAGCCCTTACTGGAAAAGGAGATTAGGGGTATCTATATGTACAGCGCAGAACCCATTTCCTTTTGTTTAAACTCTCCATAACACACTCGTTATTTTAATCAATGGGATAGGAAAGGCAATTTTCCAGCAGGGTTTGAAAGGCAAGCGTTACGGTATTTCCCAGAAACAAAGGGGGGGGATAGCGAATAAAAAGTGGGAAAAGCATTGCTTCTATACTTTGTAAAACTGAAATAACTTCAATTTGCGTTGCTTTCTAGTAGGATAACCATTCAAACACAGCCCAGTGTGTGGTACAGATGCAGCTTTTCACTTCCTGACGATACTCCCTTTCAGTTTTATCCAGCAAAATAATGTTTCCAAGAAGCTGTTTGCTATCAACAATGCATATCAGCATCTCTTAGACCAATGGGCCTAACCAATGGCAGCAAGAGCTATTTGCCCCTCATCTAGAGCAGATAACTTTTACTGACACTTCCAATTTCCACGTTTTTATGGCACAATATTAAGTAAAACATATATATATATATATATATATATATATATATATATATACAGGTATGGGATCCTGACTACCCATTATCCAGAAAGCTTAAAATTACAAGAAGGCTGTCTCCCATAGGGGCAGATTCACTAAAGGGCAAAATAACAACTCTATTTTATTTTATGAAGGTTTCCCAGGCTTGTGTAGTGTAATGTATTTGCTGTTACATATACGTCCATTCAAATTTAACTTGGCGCTGTATGCAAATTAGGCATCGCTAGCGTAACTTCGCTTTGCTTGATGAATTAACAATAGCGCAAATTCGCTACCGTTCGCCTCCCTGAGCGCAGCTGGATTTTAGGGAATTAGCGTGCCCTGGCAAAACTTCGCCTGGCGAAGTGTGGCGAAGGCGTCTCTAGCGCATTTTCGCTGCTTAGTGAATTTGCCCCATAGAGTCTGTTTTAAGCAAAAAAATAGAATTTTTGAAAAAGCTTTCCTTTTTTTCTCTGCATTAAAGTGATACTGACACTAAAAAATGAATGTACTTTAAATGTTACCTATAGGTCATGTTGATCATTTTTTGCTTGAGAGTTTTGTTTTTGTATATAATTGTTAGTTGAAGTTCCTAAGCCTGACTCTCTGACTCTCTGACTCTCTGACTCTCTGACTCTCTGACACTCTGACTTTGCCAACCTGACTGTCCCATCTCAGCCTGTTAGTTACAGTTTCTAATGCTAACGGACTCCTGCTGCACAAATATGGCAGCCCCCTCATACAGGAACATGGGGGATCAGACAGGTAATGTAAAAGCATCATGCAAATACTTTATGGCAAAGTTAGAAGTAGCTTGCAAAGCCAATATTATAATAGATGTAAAAAAGAGTTTAATTTCAGGTGTCAGTATCTCTTTAATAAAACAGTACCTTGTACTTAATCCCACCTACACATGGATTATTAGAACTGGAGGAACGGTTGTACCTTTTTTCCACAGAGGTGAAAACACTAAGTACTAAATGAATACCTCCCAACATTTTGGAAATAGAAAGAGGGACAAAAAGATTTGCTGCGCGGAGTGTGGCAACATTTCTTGACAATGCCCGTTTTGTGGCCACACCCCCTAGTTACGATGTGCATTTTGCAAAATTTAAAAGGTTATGAAAGTTTGAACACATTTCTGTGGTTTTTATGTGTTACTACAGTTTTAATAATGAAGGTCAATAGCTCTTTAAGCTGCAATCCACAAAAGACCTTCTGATCTTAAATTGTTACAAGAGTATCTAAGTATCTATTCTGAGATCTCTGTCAAAAGCCAATTGAGTTAGAAACTTTGTATTTCTTTCTGGCTGTTCAGTGCAGGAGATCAAAGAGAAATTTGAGACATTTTAGTATGAAAACCCGGGACTGTCAAAATCGGGACTGTCCTGCAAAAAATGGGGACAGTTGGGAGGTATGTAAATGTTATATACATGAAGTTTCTCATTTTGGTCTGTGTTTTTAATTGTTACTATTTGCCTTCCTTTTCTGCCTCTTTCCAGCTTTCTTCGTCTAATATTCATCTTTTTCAGCAAATTGCTTTCATAGAGTTTACAAATATTCAGCTTTGTTTTCCAGTTTCCGAAATAATTAAAGACCCTTGAACCCTAACACTATAATTTTCTGCAAGTCCATGTCCCTCAACCTTAACACTTACATCTCCAGTGACCACCAGCTTCTTCATCTCAGCTTCCCTAGGCACCTCTATTCTTCATCCCCTGCCTCTTTTATTATGAATTGGCCTATTCATACTCTCATTTATTTTTTTTCTCTTGTGATTTTTTCTCTGGGTGATTTCTACCCTGGAGTCCCTTAGGTCAAGTTGGACCACATTATCTAAGCCCTTACTGTTTTTAGTAACCTTAAGGCATGCTGCTGTAGACCCCAAGCCCTCCTGGTGACAGACCCCAAATTTGTGTAAGAAATAAGGACATCAGAGACAGAACAAGTTGTAAACATTTGTAATGATCATTGTACAATTTATTGTACTATTTATACAGTTACTGGCACCAAAAGACAAAACATGTTTTTTTAGTCTTTTAACAGATATCAATTTTATATGTACATGTATATATAGTATAGCAGAATATAAAGACCAAAGTAGCAATACTATATATGTTGCCCAAGTCAAGGTCAAACATCTTACATAGGCAAATTTTTAAGTTGTGTTATATATATATTTTTTATATGCTGTAATATTTTCAATAAACTGGGGGGAAATGTCTCTGAACTAGAGACAATACGATGAGATCTGATGTCCAGTTCCCAGTAACATCCTGTGAGTCACTGTATAATACATCCCGATAGCCGCTGCCAGTGACTATGTCCTTATCCTCAATAGAAACTGTTGTCTAAGTTAAACTGTTGAACTTTACTTAGCATTTCCATCGAGAAGTTTCTGCTTTTCAAAAGAATTGGTCTTCGTTCTTTTTTAATGTCTTTTTCTGTGGAAAAGACAAAAAAAAAACCCACAAGCCTTAATTGGAAACCCAACAAGAACTCAATTATAGTAAACTATAAGCTAAGAAAAGGCACTGATGTATGGTTGTAATCTAATAAATATAACTATGTTTAGAGGCCAGGTATGGGAATTATTATCTTGGACCTGAAATTCTCCAGATAAGGGGTTTTCCCTATAATGTACCATACCTTAAGAACCTTTTAAACATTAGAAATAGAATCATTTTGACATCAGCAAACTGGGGTTAGTAACATCAAGTGCTGGGGGCTGTCTTATAATTAGAGAAAAAATCAATAAAGAATTTGCATAAAGAATAAAATGGAAATGGCATTGCTTAATGGATAATGGGTTCTGGATTATAGAAGCCATACCTTTATATGAGAACATTCAGCAACCTTCTGTCATTTGCCAAAATTATCAAGTTTAGTTATATATATATATATATATCACAGTTTATAGAAAGTCAGATCTTTCTCACATTTGAGTCAAAATTGAATGATCAGACACATTGGATTGGTTTAGTTGCACAATCCTGTCATTTTGGTCCAAAAGAATTACAAAGAGTTTCCTCTTCTGGGCCTGCGGATAAACAAAGTTAATTAACCCTCGATATTCGACTAGGAATTAAAATCCTTCGACTTCGAATATCGAAGTCGAAGGATTTAGCGCAGATAGTTCGATCGAACGATCGAAGGATAATTCCTTCGATCGAACGATAAAATCCTTTGAATCTAACGATTCGAAGGATTTTAATCCAAAGATCGAAGGAATATCCTTTGATCAAAAAAAGTTAGCCAAGCCTATGGGGACCTTCCCCATAGGCTAACATTGACTTTGGTAACTATGGGGTCGAAGTTTTTTTTAAAGAGACAGTACTTCGACTATCGAATGGTCGAATAGTCGAACGATTTTTACTTTGAATAGTTCGATTCGAAGGTCGAAGTAGCCCATTTGATGGTCGAAGTAGCCCAAAAAAAACCTTCAAAATTCGAAGTTTTTTACCTTCGAATCCTTCACTCGAAGTTAGTGATCGGCCCCTTAGTGTGTTATAGAATAGCCTATTCTAGCAACTTTTAAATTGGTTTTCACTATTTATTTTTTATAGTTTTTTAATTATCTGCCTTTTTCTTCTGACTATTTCCAACTTTCAAATAGGGGTCACTGACCCCTTCTAAAAAAACAAGTGCTCTGTAAGGCCACACATGTATTGTTATTGCTACTTTTTATTACTCATCTTTCTATTCAGGCCCTCGCCTATTCATATTCCAGTCTGTTATTCAAATCAGTGCATGGTTGCTAGGGTAATTTGAACCCTAGCAATCAGTTTGCTGAAACTGCAAACTGGAGGGCTGCTGAATAAAAAGCGAAATAACTCAAAACCACAAGTAAAAAAAAATGAAAACCAATAAAGAATTGTGTCAGAATATCACTCTCTACTACATACTAAAACTACTTAAAGGTGTACAAGCCCTTTAAGGTATTGAGATCCATATTGCAAAAATACTGGAAAATCCCAAGTCCCGGGCATTGTGGATAACAAGTCCCATACCTGTGTCTTCTTTAATAAGAGAGCAGCATTTACTGCCCTATTTAGATGATTACAATTGACAAGGTTGACTAAAGACAAGCCTCACCTAAGTGCAGCCTCCGTTATATCATCCAACTCTTCATCTTGCACCAGGCTAACAGCATCTGCACTAAAACACCTTTCCAATTAGTCAGTGCACAAAAAAAACATTCCTTCCTGGCTCCTAAAGAACTAGCAATCATATTTCTCCACAGATAAGCATTATCCTGTAATTAGCCTAATGGCTGTAACTCTGTATACCCTTGTGCTCTAGGAAAGGTATTGACTAAGGCTTTGTACACCATCCCCCTCTAGAGTGAGCTACACACTGCTCTCACTGACAATGAATATATGTGAGTACGACATTCCCCCGGATCTTACTGGACATCCATGTGCAATTTATATGGAGGGGTATATGAAATGGCAAATTAAATCCATGTGTATGTTGTCAATAATAACCGAATAATAATAATAAGAATTATCCTTTCTTCATAACTAACCTTCTACACTGTCATTAATTTTGTACTACACCTTTTGTACTTTTAAAGGATTAGTAATAGCAAAAAAAAACCAAACATGGTCCATTTACACATACTTTAGGCTTTATACGAACTTCCAAAAATTCTGCACCAGTGTGCGGTTATACGTCTGAGTCAAAATGAATGTGAATAAAAAAAAAGCTGAAAGTAATAATGAATTGGTGGGGGTGTAATATATATATTTATATACAAGACCAACAAGTCTGCAACTATGGAGTGAGTAACCTTTTTGGAAAAACTGGATATGAATCACCAGTGTGTAATTGCAAATGAATATGTTCTTGGTATAACAGGTTGTTACAGTTTTACTGTGTTTTTTTTTTTATTCTTTAAAGGAGAAGGAAAGGCTAAAATTAAGTACGTTTTATTAGAAAGGTCTATATAAATACACCCGTAACCCTCAAAATAATGCTGCTCTGAGTCCTCTGTCAAAAGAAACAGCACATTTCTTTCATTCTATTGTGTACACATGGGCTTCTGTATCAGACTTCCTGTTTTCAGCATAAGCCTCCAGGGCAGGGCTTGAGCATGCTCAGTTTGCTCCTCTCCCCCTTCCCCCTCCTTCCCTCTCTGCTGTAATCTGAGCCCAGAGCTATGAGTGAGCAGTGAAAATCAGGCAGGAAGTGATGTCACACCAAGCTGATATTGCAGCTGCTATCCTAAACAAACAAACAGAGAGAGCTTCTAGAGCTGTTTACTCGGGTACGGTAAAGGATTCTCAGAAAGCATTCTGCATTCTACAGAATAAATAGCGTTATAGCTTGCACTATTGTGGCTAATTTATTGACAATAAACTTCTTTGCTAGCTTTTCTTCCCCTTTTAAACAAGTGTCCCACATTGGATGATATAATCTATTGAGGTCTAACCAGAGAAGTGCAGAGATGCGCAATAACATTCTCATGTGTATTTAATCCATATGTCTTGATGCATTTTAAGCTCTTGCTGGCCTTTGCTGCTGCAGAATTATATTGCACACTAGCGCTGAGTCTATTGTCAGCAAGCACTCTCAAGTCCTTCTCCATTACTGAAACCTCAAGAATAATCACATTAAGTGAATATGTAGCGTGCCTGTTTCTGCTGCCCAAATATACAGCCGTACATTAATCTATTTTAAATCTCATCTGCCATTTATGAGGCTATTCAGCTGGTGTTTTTTTAGTCCCCCAGAAGGCAGCAGATGCCCTGGTCAGACTTAATTACCCTGAGTAGTTCAGTATCATATTCTAAATTGTAAATATCAAACTGAAGAATGCTAACATTGACATCATGTTAAACATGTTGCTGATTTCAGTGTAAAATATTGTATGTAAAATGTATGTAAAGTGTTATGTTGGTTCATACAGCTTGTGACTATATACGACTCCTGCAGCATTCCGATCAGCGAATCAAACTTTTATTTGCGCCACTAGCAGAGCAAAGTTTTGGGCTATACCAGCCCTTTATCAAGCCTTGGCTTGGCTTGATAAAGGGCTGGTATAGCCGAAACGTTGCTCTGCTAGCGGCAGGAATAAAAGTTTGATTCACTGATCGAAATGCTGCAGGAGTCATTATTCTCATGTGGAATTAACCTGTGCAGAGAGTAATACATCGTACTACCGATGCTTCAAACAGCGTACTAGTGTAAGTGTGCCACTTTTTCTGACTTTGTCATATACTGTATATATGTATATAGTGATGGGCGAATAAACTCGCAGACACAAATTTGGGGCAAATTATTGAAACACCCATTGACTTTAATGCTTTTGGACCAAATAGTTGCGCGTATATAAAAATTGTCGTCATCAATGCGTCTTGCTAATTTTTCAGCACAGATTTGCCCATCACTCTATATATATATATATATATATATATACAGTATGTATAGAGAGAAAGACAGAGAGAGGTTAAACGTACCATACTGCAATAGAGGAAAGGCGTATTCATATGTCATGAGTTGGTGGATTGTTGGATAGTTGGCAACTGATGATGAACATATTCCTAACAGTACAACCCAAGCATCAGGATGGTCCTTGCTCTACATATTGCCACACAGAATAAGTCCAGCATCTCTGCTTCTTTGTGACACATGCACAAGGCGATGTCACTCTCAACTTTATTCCATTTAAAAAAAATTGAATATGAGCCTTTCTTTTCTGTTGATTTGGAAGATTAAGAGAGCCGGCTTATGCTAATGTAGAAGGTATTGCAAAACCATAATCAGCAGTGATCTGCAATTGAGAAATATAATTGAATCTTCTCTCTAAAGTTTAATAGATTCACAGATTATGACTTCACCTATCATCAGCAGGACTGTCATGTCTAGTGCAGTACAGCAGTAAAGAGAACTGCGGCTAAAGCTATGTGTGCTTAAGAGGATGAACATGGTCATGTTACCATGAAACATATGGCACCCAAATTACACATTCTTACTGATTCTCTTCTTGGGTGGATCACACGTATGGTGATCATCTGAAACTGACCATTGATCTTATTATTCTGCATCTCTCCAAATTAGCAATCATCTGGTCTCATTTCTGAGCAAGAAGGCACAATTTGCCATTTTTGTCATTTCTGCTATTGGCATACAAAATATTGTAGATGGTATATTTATAATGGTTACAGTATATTTAATATGGAAATTGACATTGATTATAATGTTTATTCCATCTCATATCTCCCTTGGTTTATAGAGTGTCGTGTTTGAATGTTTTTTTTTTTAATTTATGCACCTTATTTGTAAATGTATTGTAAAGTTAGCCATAACTACACCAATAGGTTAGTCCTTCTGGTCAAGCAATCTACCGTAATCAGAGTCACTTGTTCAGGTCATTGGTGAAATAATAGATAATAATTTAATAGCTGTAAATCTGCATACCTATCCAAAGGCCTTTAAAATATTATATAATCTCTTGCGTGGGGCAATATTTCACAGCAATGCACATATAGTAATCTTTATAACTAATGAAACTACCATATCCTTATACTTAGGGGCAGATTCATTCAGTGATTCAGTAAACTAATTTTGATTTTTATTGTCAAAAGTCACCGCATTAAACCATATTATGTTGACAGAATCAGCAAAATATTTAAACACTTTGGAATGGAGATGTTACGGCACCAGTCACTACCCATTTGATTGAAAAGGGTGCAAGTTATGTTACTCAATTCTAGTTCCACCTCATAGACTACAGGGCTAATTTACAATGTGGGGGAAAGGTGCAAAACTATAAAAGGCCATGTTTTTGTCCACAATGCACACTGTTGGTTCTGCTTTATACCAGCCCCATGTACAAACACTAAGGTGGTTATTTACTAAACTCCGAATGCAAAAATCACAAAAAATTCATGATTTTTCTTTATAAAATCTGACTTTCAAAAAAATGTAATTTTTAAGAATTTATTAAACCCTGAGGATGGAAAAGTCTGAATCTGAAAATTCGTCATCTCAGACCCTTTCGAGGTTGCATATAAGCCAATGATTTTTTGCTGTCCGCTGGGTTTCGTGCAATACCCTGAAGTTTTCGGGCAATAATGGGTGAAAAATCTGAAAAAAAACGGATAAAAAATCTGAAAAAATCATGAAAATTAGATTTTTTTTTTCCCGCAAAGCAAATTTTCAGGAAAAACCCAAGCCGATTTGATCGGAGTTTGTAGCAAAAAATATTGAGATAAATTGGACTTTGATAAATAACCCCCCTATGTGCACTATGTGTGTAGCCTTGTATCATACCAAATACTATATTATGAAGGAATTCCATGAACATATAAAATGTTCATGGAATTCCTTCCTAATATAGTATTTTACATTGTGTTCCACTTTCCAATATATTAGGAAATTAATATAGTAATCATTTATAATTAATATATAAACTTTACCAGCCGGATCCTTGTGTTTCTGTATAATTTTTGAACTAGTTTATTGTATTAAGCTTGTTCTCTAATACATGCAACACTGCAACACTAAACAAATATAAAGCCCCCCCTAGATTTCTTTAAAAACAATCAAGACCCAGTGTAGTAGAGCTAGGTATAGCAACTGAAATATGCTGTCAATGTATACAATAGCCAACCCCTCTGAAATTCAGATATAAATGATAGCATATTATTATAGGCAAAAGTTATTGTCTCAACTTGACACTAATCAGTTATAGCCCGATAAACCTGCTCATAAACAAAAGCTGGTTGTCTCTCTGTGCCCCCAGAACTATGTACATCTATAGAGACGCATCTAGCAGGCACTCGCCTCGGGCTTCTATATGTAAACCAAGACGGGATCTATAGTTAATGATGTTGACCCTGACTCTCCCAACAGGGGATGAATTCAGTCTTCATAATATCTAGACAGCTGATATGTATACTCTGCTAATAATCTTATCAATGTCTTCCGTGGCTCACATTCATACAACACTTAGCAAAAGAATTAAGCACTCAGTTCGAGTGTCAGCGATAAATCCTTTGTTTTGCTGAGCTGACGCTGATTTTCGTATGAAATTAATATCAATGAGTATTTTTTATTTTCTCTTTCATTGTAAAAATGTTTAGAAACTAAGTACTAAAATGATGAAGCGTATATATTAACTAGGATATATTTTTATATATTGGCTTTATAAGAAAACATGTTGGTATTTACTTCAGTTCTCTGTGTAGCTTTTCCCTTTCTTTAATGGGAATTTTATATTAAAAGAAAGAATACTTATTTACCACTGGTTCAGATGCAAGTTTTTGGAGTTTTAAGGGAAGAAAGTGCACCCCTTAGGGTCCATACAAAAATCACATGCACTAGTCATGTTCGGGTCAACTAAAATTTGATCCGTACCAGACCCAAACTCGACTTGCACCTCCATTTATAGACCCAAGCCCAACCCACCCATTTCTGATGTCACAAAGGGTAGAAGCCGGCCCATAAATCAATAATTTGCACCTTTATAGATTACTGGGGCAAGCTGTGTACCTTTCACCCAATTAAAAATCTGGCACCAGATGACAAATGGTGGTAAGTACAGGGTTTATATGTCCCTAGCATCTTCTGGTGTTCCTGGCTTGCATTTCCTAAATGATGTACAAGGTAGGAAGGTGCATGCCACGGGATGTCCATGTCCTCCCCATATAGTTTGCAGCTTGCTCTGCATACATGAATGGCTCAGTCTCTTTTCACTCCCAGGATTCCACCTACAGGCACCAGGAGTAAATCAAAGGACCATGTTTTTTACATTTTATATCTTTCCCAGCCATTGATAAGACTCCTTAGAAGTCAAATCATATATCAGGAGTGTGTAGGGTGGTTGTAGTTATATGGATTCACCTACTCCATATTGCTTTCCCAATTTATCGTCTATCTGTATCCCTCTATATGTCTTCCTGCTAAGTTATCTGTCTCTCTTTATACAGAAACCATTACAGCTATGGGTCCTGTTATCCAGACTGCTCAGTACAGGGGTTTTCCAGATAATTCTATAATTTGGATCACCATACTTTAAGTCTAATAAAAAATCAATTACACATTAAATAAACCCAAAAGAATTGTTTTGCCTCCAATAAGGATTAATTCTATCTTAGTTGAGATCAAGTACAAGGTACTGTTTTATTATAACCGAGAAAAAGGAAATCATTTTACAAATGTTGAATTATTTGATTAAAATGGAGTCTATGGGAGATTCAGAGCTTTCTGGATTACAGATTCACGGGTTAATGGATCCCATACCTCTAATAGATATTTTATCACTAATTTTGTTTTTGGATTTAGAGCTCCATGGGAAACTCCCTTGAAACCAAGCATTTGTTTGCACTTCATTTGTAAGGTTGACATGTATTGTGAAGGTTAACACTACCATGGTCTCTATATGTATGCCAGTTTACTTTAACTTGTTTGATTATTTATTCATTGTTTTCTTAAAGGTTTGGTTTATCTTTCAGTTAACTTTTAATATGTCATAGAATTCTATGCACCTTTTCAATTGGTCTTCATTATTTATTTTTTATAGTTTTTGAATTATTTGCTTTCTTCTTCTTCTGACTCTTTCCAGCTTTCAAATGGGAGGTCACTGATCCCATCTAAATATATGCTTTGTAATGCTACAAATGTATTGTTTTTGTTACTTTTTATTCTCTTCAGGCCCTCTATATGCCAGTCTCATATAGATATATATATATATATATATATATATATATATATATATATATATATATATATCTTTTCCTCAGGCTCTAGTATCAGAGCCGAAACCTCGTAATAAACTTTTTTCTTTTTCATCCATACAAGTCCTGTGTGTGCGGTTTTTCCAATATTCGTTTGTACGCATTATCCTTAACCTGCACCCAGGCAGTTGGCCTTTGTGGTATGAGTGCTCCAGTCCGAGGAGGATTATATATATATATATATATATATATATATATATATATATATATATATATATATATATATATATGGGTCATTTGTACCCTAGCAATCAGATTGCTGAAATTGCAAACTGGAGAGCTGCTGAATAAAAAGCGAAAACTCAAAAACCACAAATAATAAAAAAATTAAAACCCAAATACGAATTGTCTCAGAATATCATTCTCTACATCATACTAAAAGTTAATTTAAAGGTGAACAGCCCCTTTAATCCTAAAGTTTCTCGGTGACTGCATTGATGGAAACCACACAGGGATTCTACAGGGATATTAAGCCCATATGGTAGAGTGTCTTTAATACACAAGATTATTAAGGCCCAACGATTCAATGTGGCTGAAAGTCACATAGATTAAATATGCTCCTCCCTGAATTTTGAAATAAAGTTCCTACCCACCCACAATACATGCATTTACATTTGAAGTCCGAGAAGTGTCAATAAACCAATGTTGTATCATAATTTATTTCTATATCACATAAAAATGGGATATGATTAACATTTAGGGTCTTAAATATGTATTGTGAGGTGGGCATGGGATCTACGCAATGCCTGGGACCTGGCAAAGTGAGAAGAATAAAAGATTTCCTTCCTGGCAAAGGTTTAATGACATGCTCACAAAGGCTGCACTATACTTAAATTCATTTCGAGGCTTTAGATGAAACGATGACAGGGACTAACGTTAAAAATTTAATTCTATCTTATTTGTACAATTCTTGCGAGTCACATTCGCGAATAGTAGCGAGAGATTTAATGATCGCATATTTTTATCTTATTTTGTTTCGGTCGATGGCAATTTTTTCTGTTAATGTCGACTTAGAGCTAAAAGTAATTTAGTAATTGATTCTAAGCACGGCAGCTCGCCAATGCCCGCTCTACGTTGAGAGTAATATCTCTGCTAATTTTATCCATCAGAATGAGATTACCATGCTAATCTATTCCTGCCTCAGTGTTTTGGTCATTTGGGACACACTGATGTAAATGATGTTATTAAACACAGTCCCTTTGGCTGGGGGAAGAAGAAAAATTAAGGAATGTAGAACAGGGGAAATGATTGCTCTGAAAAGAATTGTATTGACTTAAATGGTACGTTGCAAATGCTTTATTTTGCTGAAAACCTCCATCACAATCTATTGTAATACATTTTAAACATGATCCACATCTTTTATTCTCCTTCATTTGCCTTCAAAAAGAAGAAACTAGAAATGTTGCTCTGACCAGAATTGATTTAAAAGCTATTGGTAAGATCTGACATTTTAGCCTGGTAAGATGAATGGCTTTTTTCTTGGACTTCCTAAACATTTGCCTTGCATAATACATAGCACCCATTATACTCTATTTCATGCAGAATATATATATATATATATATATATATATATATATATATATATATATATATATATATATAGTCAACTACAAGAGGTCCTCTGCACTCAACCCATTATCAATATATTTAAGACAGAGACATTTTGTGCATACTGCTACTAAAAAATGCCTTACCCTTTAAACAACACAGGGATTGTTTATCCATATATTGCAATATATTTAAGCTGGCCAATTATGTCAAAGTCATCCCATATCTGGCCAGTCCTATGCTCAGTTTTCATTTGATTCATTAAGAATTCAATTGCTTCATTATACATTTTACAAAGGGACGAAGTTTTACCTGCAACTTAATATATATGTATGTGTATATATGTGTATATATGTGTATATATATATATATATATATATATATATATATATATTCTGTGACAAATATAAACTTCACTTCCATCTAGATTATATATATTTGTGTGTGTGTGATGGTTGTGCTTTAATTCTTTTATTTCTTCTGACTTTTTACTTAAAAAAAGGGCTAAAAAGAAAGGGCTACTTCCTTCCTCTTTAGCTCTGCCACCAAATTTCACAGCAAGTGTCTTATAGTGGACCTTCATGAACCTAGATAGAAAATACAACCCTGATCACTAACAAATACCAGTGCACACAATTGCCAGTATCTACAATACATTGTGGGAAAGAAGAAAGATCAACTGCAACATAATGGATGCCTACATTTAAATCTGAACATTATTGTATAGTGTGCTTTGATTATCATGTAACATAATTACACTAGTGGACATGTATCTAACAATTAAAAGATTAATGATCTCACAAATAAACATAAGTAATCGTGGATTTCCTAATATCTGATAGTATGTAAGAAACATCTTGAGTCGGTTTGAACTCGATCCTAGAAAATATACACGAATGTTCTCTGTAATTTCCCAAAAATCGATTATGCAATTCCCAAAATAAGACTACCCTATTCCCGTTTGGTTTCATTGGTATCTCATGGAGTTTAACTGGAGAGATTTAGGGGCAGATTTATCAAGGGTCAAATTTCGAAGTACAAAAAACTTCGATATTCGACCATCAAATTAAAAAACTTTGAATTCGAATATCGTATTTGAAGTTTTTTCAGCGAATTTGGCAATCCTACCATCGGATAAAAAACGTTCGATCGAACGATTAAATCCTTCGAATCGTTAGATTTCATTGATCAATCGAAGAATTTTTATTCGATGTGTAAAAACTTAGAAAAAGTTTGTAGAAGGTCCCCAAAGGCTAACATAGCAATTCGGCAGGTTTAATTTGGCGAAGTATTGAAGTCGAAGTTTTTTTAAAGAGACAGTACTTTGATTATCAAATGGTCGAATAGTTGAACGATTTTTACTTCGAATCGAAGTCGAAGTAAATTCGAAGTCGTAGTATCCTATTCGATGGTCGAAGTATCCAAAAAATTATTTCGAATTTTTTAACTTCGAAATTTCCCTCGAATTCACTTCGACCCTTGATAAATCTGCCCCTACACCTATCGATTGGAGTTCATTATATCAAAAATCTTGAAAATCAGGAAGTTTAGGATTGCAAAAACTTGAATCACACTTCATTGATCTGCAAATCATTCATAAATACAGGGGAAACTTAATTAGTTTGCATTAGCCTTATTAAAACCAAATCATCCATGGATGTATTAAGTGGTATGAACTCTTATTAATTAGCATCACAATAATATTTCAGTGAATTACCTTCCAGAAACTAAGGGGGTATTTACTAAACTCCGAAAAAATTTTGATTTTTTTTCATAAAATCGGACTTTTAAAAAAATCACGAATTTTTCGGAATTTATTAAACCCTGAGGATAGAAAAGTCTGAATCTGAAAATCCCCGATCTCAGACCTGTCGAGGTTGCATATAAGTCAATGGGAGAAGTCCCAATGATTTTTAGGTGAGCGCTGGGTTTCGGGCAATACCCCGAAGTTTTCAGGTGAAAATTATGAAAAAATCGTGAAAATCGGATGAAAATTCAGAAAAATTCTCTTTTTTTTCCGCAAAGCAAATTTTCAGGAAAATGTAATAATGAATAAATGTAAAAAACCCGAGCGAATTTGATTGGAGTTTGTAGCAGAAAATATTGAGATACTTTGATAAATAACCCCTTAAGTGATAGTTCTGTGCTTTAGCATCTGCTGTGGAATTTATGGCATTTAGGAAAATGTATTTGGTGTCAATCTAAACAGTTTGGTTTGGCGCTTGATCAACTCAACACAGGAATGAGTAAAATTTTGTCCACAGTTTTCTTCAGCCTACAGATAACCCTAGAGCAGACCTATACATTGTCAAAGTAGATTCTGGTTTAGAGCAGATGCTGTATTCACAGTAAAAGCATATTTTATCTCTCTCATTATACCACTGATAACCTTGTTAAAAAATTAACGTTCTCTATCATTTGCCTTCAGCATTGTTCCAAAACCAGTATCCATTACTGACAATGTAGCTTTGGGAAATCTGGGCTCTGCTGTAGCACCTCGGAAACAGAAGGTCTGTGCATACAAGGCTCATTTCATCCTTCTTTCCTTCAGACAAGAAGGCTGAGATAATTCAATTTAAATCTTCCTATCCTTTGTCTAAGGCAGATGCCATGTTTACATCTGTTTTTTTCTGTTCCAAAGCTGTGTCTCCCTTAAACTTAGCAGATGTTCCTGCTATTAGGACACGCACTGCTAAATAAATCTAGGGACAGAGAGAACCTGTTTTATATCTTTCTAAATGTTACTGGGCCGGAAGTGCCGCACCTGAATAACTGAATCAAATAAAGGGAATGGTGATGTTGTCTGCAAATTAGTATTAAAGGATGAGCTAATCTTGTGATAGCAATTAGAAGTGCAATTCTATTCAAAATCCATTTAAATGTATATATATATATATATATATATATATATATATATATATATATATATATATATATATATCCTTAGTAGAACTGGAGCACTTATGCAGAAATAACAACCGCCTGGGTGCTGGTTATATATATATATATATATATATATATATATATATATATATATATATATATATATATATATATATATATATATATACATATGTAAACCAACCTGCAAAAACCGCACTCACAGGACTTGTTAGCAAAGCAAAAAATTATTTATTTTGACGTTTCGGCTCTTACACTCGAGCCTTCTTCAGGAGGTGTGCACAGTGCAAATAACAATCATAACAATCAAATGGCGCCAAAATTAGCATGTGACGTCATAGGATCGTGTGTACGTCAATCAGTGGAGGTGTATATATACATATCATCTATCAGCCGCTCGTCTTAAAGAGCTATGTGTATCAAGTGCCCATATTGTGAACATATGCGCATACAGTGAGCTGATAAATGCCTTCATATCATCTGTGCTGCGTGCTGCTCGGTGCTCCAACTTTTTTCTATATACAACCCGTGCATGCTAGTGGATTAAGAATAACCGCAATTTACCCAGAGGGACGGCACTCAGCAGTTGGATTAAACATTTATTTTCTGTTAAAAATGTACATATATATTATTCGGCAATTGCTTTCCCAGAGTCATTGCAGTTACACTCACATACTGTAGAGCATTGGTTACTGGGCACTCTTCTATATAAATGTGTTTAATATAAAACTAATACTTTGGTTTTGTGAATGACTTTAATAAGCTTCAGTTGTATATAAATTTCAGTCTAGTTTATTTTCTAGGCCTGTACAAAATATCATTGCACAGGTACAGTATGCTACAACAGCAGGTTAAAAAGCAGGTACAGTTGGATGATCACCTTGCTTTCTATTGGCTAAGGTGCAAATCCTAATTAGCGCTCATTGCTCCCAGCAACGGAATATGTCTTACTACACCAGAGAATCCACTCAATTTACTCTGATACAAGTGCTGAGTGAATGAGTACTAAGGAATAATATTTTGCACCACTTTGCACTTGCAATTGTGTCTATTTTTCTTGCATAGTGATATTTTACTGTGTGGTGCGGTGTCCTTTATGTACACTAATAATTGTTTTTGAATTTACTTAGGACATTGGGAGTTGGTCGCTTAAATTCCAATACAGGTATGGGATACCATATCCAGAAACCCATTATTCATATGACTCTGAGTCCATTTTAAGCAATCAATACTAATTTTTTAAAATGATTTTCTTTTTCTATCTAATAATAAGTAGAACCTTGTACTTGATCCTAACCAGGTTCTGATTTAGGGGTCGGCAGATGAGGCATGTGCTTAGGGTGTAATGCTGGAGGGGAGCAAGGCACATACCTGTCCTGTCTGCCTACCCCTAGTGACATTACCTCTTAACCCCGGCTTGTAAATCTTTCTCGCACATGTGTGGAGGGAAGGGGCACGTTTACCTGTTGGCAATGAACCTAACTAAGCTGCATATTACTAGTAAAATAAATCTATTGGGTTTATTTAATGTTTAAATATTCTTTGTAGAGGTATGGTGAAACCCTCAGGTCTCGAGCATGGATAAAATATCCTGTACCTGTAAATTCCTCAGGTTAAGAATACTTTTGGCAGACTGTTCCCTCCTCATGCCATGAAGACACTAGACATAGAGTCACCAACAGTTTTAGCTAACAGTACCCTCTGCCAGTCATCACCTTTAGGCAGGCTTGCATCCTTGACCCATGGAGATTTTGTCTAGAAAACACTGAAATAAGGACATAGTAGGTGGATGGTCAGTTGCATTTCTGGCTATAATGTGTCAATGTGTTCTACAAGGAATACTGATGTGACTGTACCTCTACATCTATGGTAGAACCGGGGCGTTTTCGTCTCTTTCAGTTTAATGCAATGATACCACCAGCTCATGATGTACTTTGTAGCAGGCACCATTGTCATGTATTTTGCTTGCTTCTGGCTAAAATGCCAAAAGGGTTATCTCTTCATTGAGGAATCTTTGCACAAACATTGTGAGTTCTATTGCAAGACTGTGTCACATACAAATCTGGATGTTTCCTTAAACCACGCTTCATAAGGGGGATACAAAAATAAATACTAGTAGCTCTGCCTAAAAACTGGATGACAAAGAACTATAAAATACCATTTAAAAATGTAAATAACATTTATTAATGTGTCAGTCTTTAACAAAATGTGTGGGGCCTACCAGTATATGTATAAATCCTCACCAATAATATTTATTACAGTGTCTTTTAAAGCCTTAAAAGCTAAGCCAAAAGTTAATAATTAGAGATCGCCTTGTTTCTCCGTGGAAATGACACCCATAGACTTGTATGGCGGCATGCGTCCAAAAAAAAAAAAAAAAAAAGACGCCATAGACTTTTAATGCCCGTTGGCGACATTTCGCTCACAGTGAATTTTGGGCGAAACGGTTTAAATTCCCCATCCCTATTAATAATGAAAGTTAAAACTTTAATAAAACATTAATTAAAAAAGATGTGTATGAGTTCATATCCAGTTAATTATCCAAATAACAAAAAGTCCCATTATCCGGAAAACCTCAGGACATGAGCATTCTAGATAACAGGTCCCATACCTGTATCTCTTCATTTTCATTAAGACTGTAACTTCTATGGAGCAGGGACCTCCTTCCCTCTATGACTCTGACCACATGGCAGTTCATCTCTCTGTGCTTATTTTAACATAGTTTGTCCTCCCGGTTTGTACTTTTCTGCATTGTAAAAATGTTATAGCTACATCCCTACAGTACATACACGATGGCTTCTAGAAACCATATCATTTGCAAAAGTCACTTTTTTCCCACTAACAGTTCAGATGCAATAAGCTGCCCGACCTGCCATTTAGGGATGTAGCGAACTGTTCGCCGGCGAACTAGTTCGCGCGAACTTCGACTGTTCGCGTCCGCCGCAAGTTCGCGAACGTCGCGCGACGTTCGCCAATAGGCGTTCGCGTCAAAATCGTTCGACCATTCAATCGCTAAAATCGAACGATTTTCGTTCGAATCGAACGATCGAAGCCATTGGATTGAATGAAATCATTCGATCCAATGGCTTCGATCGTTCGATTCGAATGGAAATCCTTCGATCGAACGGTTAAAATCCTTCGATCGTTCGAATCGAACGATTTTCGGATGTTCGAAGTTCGCAAACTGTTTGCGAACTGTTCGCATTTTTTGCCGGTGTTCGCGAACGGCGTTCGCGAACACATTGTCGGCGGTTCGCTACATCCCTACTGCCATTAGAATACATATAAGAATGTGGAAATACTACTCTTTGTTGCATTTGAAAATTAACTTATATTATTGTCGCCCTTATTACTGTTACTTTCTGCTAAGCATTCTGGGTGCAGAGAGTAGACAAGAAATGCACACACAATCACCCTATAGACATGAAAAACTACAAATGGAAGTGTTTGAATGGTATAATTCTTTTATTTTGACACATAAAAATGTCCTCAAAATAAGCCAGTTCTTAAAACATGTAAGCAAGACAAATATGACGGCTATTTCATTGATAATCCTGAGCCATTTGTTGCTTCTCCAGACGGCCCAGGTCTCCTATTTGTGTGGGTCTGTTGCAGGAGTGTCTATTAAGCAACTTGATTTACTTTGTGTGGTTACTTTCTATTGTCTTTTTTTAGCCTGCAACTGACATTTATTTCTGGTTGTCAGTTGTTGACCCAGTATCAAAAAAACATATGGACAGGGAGGGTTTTGGCTTTATTATTAAATTATTGTCTTTTATTGCTTATCTTTCTTTTCAGAGCCACTCCTATTCATCTTCTGTTCTGACATCCAAACTGCTGTCGGGCTGCTCCCTAGCAACAAGATAGCAGTTAAAACGTGAAGGCTCAGAGCTGCAGGACAAAATATGTAAATATAAAAAAAATAAAATAAAATGAAAACTCACTAACTACAATTTGTCTTGGAATATTGATATCTGCATCACTTTGCAGGTCAGTTTTAAGGCAAACTAACCCTTCAAGGTCCAATGAAGTCAGTACAAGCCTGTCTGTATCCATTTCCATTTATGGGTTTTAAAATGGAGCATTTGTGACTGTCGTGTGAGCAGCTGTTACAGTAAAAATTCTTCTTTTTCACTACTACATCTGGACTTAATAGTGGTCCTCCCACTCCTTTTTGTCTAATGAACCACAAGCAATTGCAGGACTTAATTAACAAACTTAGACACGGTGTCCTTTCCAACATGCTTTCTACTAGAATGATGTTCCACTTATTTATCTACTTCCGTTAAATGCAGCCTGAAATCAAAGCTGAGTTCCAACTCCTGTTACCCTCATTCTTATATAGGCATTTTGCATACACTGGCATGAACTTTCTAGATTTCCAAAGTGTGCAAGACCATCTTTGCTTTGCATGTTTTTATTGTATATCCAAATAGGATTAGTTAAATGTCCGAAAATATTTTACCTAATAGAGCCCGCACTCCGGTTGGGGGTAAAAGTAGTTTTTTTAAAAAAAATTGCCCACCGTCAGTGGTAGGAGAAAGCTCCCGGTTCAAATGGCCATGTTTGGGACACATGCTTGTGCATAATGAGCGACTTCTGCAACTTAGTAGCTCACTATGCACATGTGCTCTGCACAACATGGCTGCTTGTGAGAGCTCCCTTCCGGTGCAAGTGTCCGAGCTCTGACGGGGCCCAACCGGGGAGTGCAAGCTCTGTAAGCCCGCACCTTTGGGTGGCAAAACATTTTTTTTGGGCAACAAGTGCCCTTTAACCCAGTTAAATATATAGCAATAAGTCTCCACCGTGTTGCTTGAAGGAATCCCAGTGTTCAGTACAGGTTGTCCATGCTTGCCGGAACTGAAAAGCCATTGCATATTGGGGGTGAGTGGGGTAATATTCAAAATATCTAAATTTGTGATGATACTTATATTTATCTTAAAAAAATGTCCACTTCATGAAAGCTCCTTATTAGCACTTAGTTCTATAGGTGGTGATTTTTACCTTAGCGCTAGGTAGGACATTCACATTCTCGCAGAGGACCCCTTGACAATAAAATACCATTGTTGAACTTAATAATAATACATATTTTAGCCTTGTGTAACCACTGTTGGATTCCCTTTATGATTTGTGATGGAGGTTTTCAAACAGTGGCCCTACTTGTATTGAATCCCTTTGAAAGGGTTTAATAACACCCAGTTACAACTGAGTTGCTCTAGCCCCTTGCCTATAAATTGGACAGTTCCAATAATATCAACCAGTCACTTCTTCAAGTCTGTTAAACAGGTCGGAACTTGCCACATGACATTGGTGGCCCAGATGCAGCAGTCCTGAGCCCGTGGCAAGGAGAGAGCTCAAAGAAGCCAAAAAGTTGCAGGTTAACTGAACATATGTTTTTAAAAAATGTACGAATGAAGATTTTTTCCCTTTTAATTGACATGTTGGTGCAACTTTTTTGGCGTCTTGGATGTCCGCCCTACTTGGATTGGCTGTGCAAGCTGACCACAAACTAGCCAGGAAGGGGTTAATAGGTGATTGTCTGGTGCCTGCGGTAACATTCAGACTGATGGAAGTGAGACATTATGTGAGCCTTGACAAGCGTTTTCTCATGAATTGCTGCTCCGACACAATGGCATTCTATTTGCTGTTTTGTTTTCCTGTCTTCTAACATTCTTCGTGACTTTCAAGGGGGACAGAAAGCTCCTGAATAGCAAATAAGGGAGAAAAAGCATCTTTTAAACGTTCTGAACTTTTTTTTTTTGTCATGGAACTTTTCACATGGCATGTTAATAACTCATAGATTATTTCTTCGAAATGTTCACTTGTATATCGCAGGGTCAAATGCAAGGCAAGAGTAGTGTGTATTCTCATTTAAAAATCAGAGCAATGAATGTAGAAGAAACGGGAATATAGATATATATGTTTGTGTGCATGTTTGTATTTAAATATACATATATATCTGTATTTCTCTGTCTCTCTGCCCCTCTATACTCACCCATTGTTATGGCAATAAAACTACAATAGAACCCCACTGATAACATATTTGTCTATGCTGAATATTTCTATTTGGAATCCCACTGAAGGTTTCCATGATCAAAATAGTTCTATTTCCCCTGAAATAAAGTTGATTTTTCACACATGCACTGCAATGTTCTATGTAAGATGTGTGCTCATGTGCGCACACACAAGTTTTGAGTCCAGCACACATACCAAATTGTGGTGCGCACAAAGAATTTTGTGTGAAAACACCACATTTTTATTGTAGTCTGACCTGAGTACAACGATTTTAAATAACTGCACACAAATGTTTAATATGTGCATACAAGATACATGTTTTGCACACATAGCCCAGCAGGATAGATAGATAGATAGATAGATAGATAGATAGATAGATAGATAGATAGATAGATAGATAGATAGATAGATAGATAGATAGATAGATAGATAGACAGACAGACAGTTAGATGATAGATAGATGATAGATAGCATATAGTAGATATATGTTAGATAGACAGACAGACAGACAGACAGACAGACAGACAGACAGACAGACAGACAGACAGATAGATAGATAGATAGATAGATAGATAGATAGATAGATAGATAATAGATAGATGATAGTTAGATAAATGATAGATAGATAGATAGATAGATAGATAGATAGATAGATAGATAGATAGATAGATAGATAGATAGATAGATAGATAGATAGATCATAGATAGATGGTATATAGTAGATAGATGATAGATAAATAGATAGATTAGATAGATAGATAGATAGATAGATAGATAGATAGATAGATAGATAGATAGATAGATAGATAGATAGTAGATAGATAGATAGATAGATAGATAGATAGATAGATAGATAGATAGATAGATAGATAGATAGATAGATAGATAGATAGATAGATATAGAAAGATAGATAGTTATAAACTAAATGTGACCATACATTGCATGGTATCAATTAGCCCTTGGGCCAAATAATGTATGACAACTGACAACAATTTTTTTCTCACAGGTGAAGTGGTTTTGTTTATTGTACTCCAATACACTTGGGTGCAAGGCCATTATGTTGATAAACCAGTGAGACCTAGGCCAAAAATAACCATTGATATGGAAGATAGAAAGACAAGATAGATAGCTAGAGAAAGATAGCAACCACACTAATAGATCCTTGTGTTGCCTTACCTTGTCTCATGTGGAGAGCTACATTGGAATCCTGGTAAAGGTCTTCATGATTAAAATACTCAATGAAATATGATAGAATAGATAGATAAATTATAGATAGATAGATAGATAGATAGATAGATAGATAGATAGATAGATAGTTAGATAAATGATAGACAGATAGATAGATAGATAGATAGATAGATAGATAGATAGATAGATAGATAGATAGATATAGATAGATAGATGCAGCATATACTTGTATATATGGAGCATTGGCATATGACATTTACAAACCTGTCCAGTCGACAAATCAACATATATCCATATCACATAAATATTGGTTGGGATCATCAGAACACTATACACCTGTTTTATTGGTACGTCGGCTCAGCTAAATGTTGGACTGTAAGGGAAAGGGCATTAGAAGAGACATAGATGGTAGATCAGCAGACAGATAACACACATACTGTATATAAATGTTTTTTTCAAGCATGTCTGCATCCTTGTATAGACATGAACAGACATCTTTTATATTTAATAATATTTCCAATAAGATTCAGATCATTTACAACAATAAAGGTAACGAGAATCTTTAAATATTGAACTTAACCCAGCAGCAGTGAAAGAAATCCACATGGCAATCAATGAATAGAGCAGGGCTTGAAATACTCAATGTTAATGAAATTATTTTGACAATATAGGAGTTGGCATCTTATCCAATATCTATCCAATATTTCACTATAGAATAGTACATACAAATGTTGTATTTTATAAGGCATTGTTTCTGATTTCCCATGCATGTATGAATGGTACGAATCCAAGCAACCAGGGAATAAGCCTGTTACTGGGTAAACTGATTCTGCGATGCACACAAAGGCCTATTTTGGATTAAGAATACTAAGGATTTAATTCTATTTGTGCCGCATGGAAATCAGAAGCTTTTTTTTTATCCACACTTGAATTTTATTAGATTATTTCTTTATGTTGTTTTTTTTCCCTCCCAGACGCGTGGTGGAAGGCTGGTGAAGCAGTTGGCCTTTAGTTTGAATAATCAAATTAACCATTTGGTACAACTTTTATTGAAGACTCGCATGTAAAAAGAACAACTTGAACAAAAAAGGGGGCTGGGATCTGTTAGGCTTGGGCAGAGCCAGTCCAGCTTTTATTCATAAATGAGATTTCGCATGACAACAATGGATTTTTACAATGAAAAACAAACCTACAAACGCCACAAAAGAGATGAAGTCCATTGATTTTTTTGGCTCACCGAATATCACTGAATAGGTTGAAAGCTATTGGAAGAAACAGAGATAATTCATCTGGAAGGAAAAGAGTGAACTGTTGGACAAGAGGAGCCTGGGCACCCCCAATCTACACAGGCTCCACATTTCCGACAGCTACCACTACCATGAACCAGTAGTAATAACAGAATGCAGATGGGGACAGTGATTGTCAGTATCCTTCATGCTGTACACAGTTAGGGATGTAGCGAACCGCCGACAATGTGTTCGCGAACGCCGTTCGCGAACACCGGCAAAAAATGCGAACAGTTCGCGAACTTCGAACATCCGAAAATCGTTCAATTCGAACGATCGAAGGATTTTAATCGTTCGATCGAACGATTTCCGTTCGAACCGAACGATCGAAGCCATTGGATCGAATGATTTCATTCAATCCAATGGCTTCAATCGTTCGATTCGAACGAAAATCGTTTGATTTTAGCGATCGAATGGTCGAATGGTCAAATGATTTTGACGCGAACGCCTATTGGCGAATGTCGCGCGACGTTCGCGAACTTGCGGCGGACGCAAACAGTCGAAGTTAGCACGAACTAGTTCGCCGGCGAACAGTTCGCTACATCCCTATACACAGTCTATGATGTTTGTCCAAAGGCCAAGGCATTCAAATTATCAAATTGCAAATTATCAAACTGAAAAAAACAGAGGCTAAGACCTTGCTTGATTGCTCTCCAGAAAGGGCTGACTGCAACACATACTGTATAATGCTAAACAATCTGTGTTGGGAGAACCTGCACCCAGGGTCTTACTGGGGTGGCACTACACCAGGAAAAAACCCAGTGGGCCTCGCCAACCCAGACCTGCTCCCCACCCTAGGTGCTATACCCTTACTTCCACCCTGGGGAGGCCAGGGGGTGGGCCCCGGACCCCCTAGTCTCACATTACCTGCATTGGTTCTGTTGGGATAAAGTGTTTTTCTGTTGTCTGTTAGAGACCATAAAGTAAAGAAGAAATAGAGTGAAAGAAATATCGGAGAGAAAGGAAGAAAGGTAAATGGAAAGCCAAGAGAAATAGGACAACCCCAATATCAATGCAAAATGTAAAAACAAAATTATTTGTATGTACAAACTTGATTTTATATAGAGGTAATTCCACCCCTACTGTAGATACTGTCTCTGGCCAGTTCCATGTTGGCTACTCTCAAGCTCAGAGAGCACAAATGGCCCAGTGAAATGCAAACGAAAAGCAAAGTACATGACTGCGATCGTCTCATATAAAGGGTTTGTTTAATAAGACTGAATTTATAATGATAAAACAACTTGATGAGCATAATAATGTACAAGGATATAATATATGTTAATAAATATACATGAATAAATGAATGAATGAATACTGTCAGTATATTGGTAGAATGTTTTATCTTCCACTTTTATCTGTATAAACAGTTTCTTCTTACAGACTGAGCCCTGATTGGCTCCTTCAGCAACAGAGATCAGACTTTACCCGAACTCTAATCCTGTCTGTCCAAACATGGGAGGAATCTCCTCTAGAATCCTGCACCAGTAAGTATCATACCACAGCTAGGCCCCCACCCCATGTTGAATCTACTTGCTCATATATTATTTCATGCTCATATATTATTTCATCCATGTTAAGTAAATTACCTATCGCATCCACTATCGCTTCTCTGCCTTTTGGACCTTTTAGCCGGTACCCATTCTTATGATCCTATGTGAGGAAGGCGAAACACTTGGTGTTTTGGCTACTAAGATCATGTGTAGTCAGATACACTTGATCCTCTGGTATAGGCCAAGAAGTGGAAGCTTGACGAAAGCGATGCGCTGTGATACCAAATGGGAGGGGTGCTTGATTCACTTTTTTGAGGCTTGCATAATACACACGCACTTGCTCAATGTTGCTTTACTTCCCATATCCCCGGCTAATTGGCTAGGGGGAGAATTCTTCTCTCTTCTCCTTTCCTCTTCTTTCTTTTTATTTGGCCGCCAGCTGGAGCCTTACCAAGGCAATAAATGGCATTGCACCGCTCACTCCAGGACCTTTTTCATGTTTGGTTTGAGCATAGTCATAGTCCCTTTGGCTGGACCCCAGGCCTTGACAGGCCCTGGGGAAAGCTTCGGAAGAACCCAGGGTAGGCGGGACTCACCCTAGCTTTGGTGAAGGGAAGTCCAAATGGCCCTAAACCCCTTTGGGGGGCGGGGATGGTGGGTCCACCCTAGTTTTGGTGAAGGTGGACCCACCCGCTCAAGCTGTCCTTTGGCCGAGCCTGGGACACTTGGGCTATGGAGCCCATGCCTTCGGGTAGGACTTGGAAAGGATGATTGAATATCATATAACATATTGATGTAGCCACGACATTATCAGCCAAAGATTTCATGACTCATATAGTCATAATTGCTAATTAAGTATATTGTACATTTAGTTCACGGGATTTGCACTACAGATTACATTACACTGAATACATACAGTGATATAATTTATATAAAATACAGTTATTTTATAGAGACATTCAAGCGGAGCAGTTAAAATGTAAACTTAGGGTTGATGCAATATGACCAGCAATGAGGATTGTGTTCTTAGGACAATGGCATACATAGCGGATTATCCACTTTCCTCTAGATATTTTTTATACAGGCGGAGGAAAGCGGATCTGCTGTTATGCTGCGCACACCCCCATCATTGTCAGCCTTTGTGGAGCTACACGGAGAAGATATTGATGTATAAACACTAATGTAGCCCCCCACAGGCCAACATCCATTATGACATACATTTACCCAACCCCAATCAGTACTAGGTTTTAGTAGGTGGTCCACATTTAAGTTAACTTTTAGTATATTATAGAATGTCCTGTTCCTAGCAACTTTGCAATTGGGCTTCATTATTTATTTTCTATAGTTTTTTAAAATTATTTTCCTTTGTCTTTTGTTTCTCAGGTTTTCAAATGGGGGTCACTGTCCCTGGCATAAAAAAACAATTGCTCTGTGAGGTTAGAATTTTATTGTTATTGTTACTTTTTATTAGTTATCTTCCTCATCAGTCCATCAACTATTCATTTTCTACTTTCTCATCCACACCACTGCCTGGTTGCTAGGGTAAACAAGACCCTAACAACCAGATAGCTGCCAAAATACCAAACTGGAAAGCTGCTGAACAAAAAAGCTGAACAGAACTGAAAAATCACAAAAATTATAAAATTAAGGTCAACTGCATTTTGTCTCAGAATATTAATGTCGACAACATACTAAAAGTTAGTTTAGAGGTGAACTATACATTTAATTGTTTGCTATATCTCCCTGGGTGGGACCAACATAGAAGTGAGGACTTTTCAAATGTCATAGTCAACGATCCAGTTTCTTCAAGCTTTTTATAGGTATTTTTGAGAATACCACAGACACATGCTATTTCTTGTACAATGTGGTTCACTCCAAGTCGGCATTAAACATATGGCAGGCTCTCAATCCTGACTGTTATCTGTGAACTATGAATATTGGTTCGTTTGGGAATTGGGCAGGTTTGATCCACTCTCAGTTGGGACATGGTGAAGTGAAGAGGAGTCTCAGCTCTTTGCACAAACTCTTAGAACACCAGATAGGCAGCCATACTGTGTGTGGCCCCATCTACTCTCTCTGCCCAGTCCAGGGTTGCCAGGTTTATATTTCAGAAAATAAATTTAGTGTCTGGAATTTTTCATTCATCATTTTTCTACATTAAAGAGGCCATTTTTACAATTTCCCTGTAAGTTGGGACGGATTTACATAACAAACACAGCAGAAGACATCCACACAGGTGCTGATCTGCTCACTGCGCCCCAGCAGCAGGCTTGCACGCTTAATTTGCATTAAAAAATTGAGCAGTTTTGAAAGTATAAATCCGCGGCAACTTTAAAAACTAGCCCAAATCCGTACATTGGTGGATTTGGACTTTTAAAACCCGCCACTAATTTTTAAAACTAGCTAGAAACCCACCAACCTGGCAACCCTGGTCCAGTCAATCCATGGGCCTATTAGTCAGAGTTTAACCAGGTCAGCTTATGTATGGCCACTTCAAGATTTCATCACAGCTGTGGAAGGCAAAATTGCACTAAAGTAGGTCCTACAATGGCATTGCCTAGATCATACAAAAGGTTATTCCAGGGTGGAATGAATAGTAATCAGAATGATGATCAAAGATAGAGAAGGCTGAGATAGCTTGGGTTACTGGAACTGTGGGAATGAATCTGATCTCTAATCTCACATCTCATGCACATCACTTGGGAGGCACAAGCTCTGGGCCAGCCATATATTTTAATACAAATATAATTAGTCATTTACAATCTGGTTGGAATCAGGTTTAATGTAGAATAGCCCAAAAGCACTGAGAGGCGTGAAAGGGGTTTTCACCTGAGATTAAAAGATATTGCTCTGCTAATACAGATTATGCTTTTATATGATTTTTTGCTCTTGTTTATGGGTTTGTCTGGTACCACAAATTTCCCTAAACCATAACTCTCAACCAATTTTAAGGATTGGGTATGACTGGGAGTTACATATCACATAAAACATGTTAATAAATAGGGGGTAATGTATAGGGATGTCGCGGACTGTTCGCCGGCGAACTTGTTCGCGCGAACATCGGCTGTTCGCGTCCGCCGCAAGTTCGCGAACGTCGCGCGACGTTCGCCATTTTGGGTTCGCCTTACCTGGCGCTTTTTTTTGACCTCTCACCCCAGACCAGCAGATACATGGCAGCCAATCAGGAAGCTCTCCCTCCTGGACCACCCCCCTTCCATATATAAACTGAAGCCCTGCAGCGTTTTTTCATTCTGCCTGTGTGTGCTTGGAAGAGATAGTGTAGGGAGAGAGCTGTTAGTGATTTGAGGGACAGTTGATAGTAACTTTGCTGGCTAGTAATCTACTTGATACTGCTCTGTATTGGAGGGACAGAAGTCTGCAGGGATTTGAGGGACATTTTAGGGTAGCTTTGCTGGCTAGTAATCTACTTTCTACTGCAGTGCTCTGTATGTAGCTGCCTGCTGTGGGCACTGATCTCTTCTGGTCTCATCTGCTGACTGCTGTAATAACCCAATAGTCCTTGTAAGGACTGCTTTTATTTTCTTTTTTGTTTTTTTACTTTGCTAGTTGCTACTATAAGCCCAGTGCTATTAGTCTAGCAGTGTTGGGGAGTGGGACTGGTGTGCTACTGTGCTGCTCCTAGTAGTTCAGCAGCACCAACCCGAGAAAAATATTTTTTTTAATATACATATATTTTTTTTTTCTTTTACTTATCTTACTGTTCTTTAACGTGTACAGTGCTGTTGCTGTTCTTCATAGTAGTGCACCAATAGTAGTGCACTTGCAGGCATTATTTGCAAAGTGTGTTCTTCATTTTCAAACAACAACCATCTAGCTGTGTGAGCTTGTTCACATTCTGTCTAAATATCAATAATAATACCGTCTCTAGAAACACCACCCGAGTGACGTTTTTCAGGCAGCAATAATATATTCCGTATCCACTGCTGTAGTAGTGTATACGTTAACCTTGTAGGCATTATTTGCTCAGTGTGTTCTTCATTTTCAAACAACAACCATCTAGCTGTGTGAGCTTGTTCACATTCTGTCTAAATATCAATAATAGTACCGTCTCTAGAAACACCACCCGAGTGACGTTTTTCAGGCAGCAAAGACAGTGGCAAAATCGCATCTTTTATGGTCACCGCAGGTGATCAATAAAGTAGACCAAAACTGGGCCCACACTGCAGAATCAGTGTTTTTTGGTTCACTTCACTGTACATTGAATTACCTCTGCCTGACCGTGCACGTGCGCACAAGCACGGTGACTGCTAAACACACCACTACAGAAATATTGCCACCAACAGGACGAACATCCTGGAGGTGACAAGCTCAACTAGTAATTACAAACTATTATTTGTTCACTTGACGGTATCATTCATTAAAGCTCTTTGCGTCTTTTTGCGTTGCAGTAAGCACCGCGTTTCGTCTTTGCGTGTGAACAGGCTGTAACCTTTACACGACTTGATTGGCATGTAGACGCCGGACGTTTTAAAGCATTTTATTACACAGGTTTAGAAATGTAGTGTGATTTCTGCCCTTTACAGCACAAAACGCAGCGCTGTGTCAACAATGGATTTTTTAGAAACATTTTTGCCCTTGATCCCCCTCTGGCATGCCACTGTCCAGGTCGTTGCACCCTTTAAACAACTTTAAAATCATTTTTCTGGCCAGAAATGTCTTTTCTAGCTTTTAAAATTCGCCTTCCCATTGAAGTCTATGGGGTTCGCGACGTTCGCGAACCGTTCGCATTTTTGACGCAAGTTCGCGAATATGTTCGCGAACTTTTTTCCCAACGTTCGCTACATCCCTAGTAATGTAGCCCTAATAGTAAATAATGGTAGAAGAAGCATTTATAGTCAGGGAAGAATTATGTTATCATAATGCTATATATGAATATGCAGTAGATATTCTGATATCGTTGTAGGCTTTATCTCACGTTTTTAAACACTGACACTTTCTTTCATATATGTGTATGAGCTAGAGCTGCTGCTTCTTCTATATACAACAATAGCACTGTAGGTGTATTTCCTATGATCAACTATTCATTGAGTGTGTCGCTGCCAGCCCAGCTCCCACAGATTGATTTTGCATTCCATTGCATTTATACGCTGCAACACAAATGCAAGTATATATATATATATATATATATATATATATTTGTGTATGTGTATATATATATATATATGTATATATATATATATATATATATATACACACACACACACACACACACACACATACTTGCAATCTTATACATGCTTTACAGTATTCAATAATATTGCCGGTCCTGTGTGTGTGTGTGTGTGTGTGTGTGTATATATATATATTCTTGACATTAGGCCAAATATCAGCAGTCTTAGGCTTTGCGATTCAGAGAGATTCAAGTCTGGAAAGTTAGCACAAAAATAATCTCCTAAATAATAAATATATATTTGGTATTATTATTGTATAATAACACAAATAATTACATAAATAACATTGCCTAATTACATAAAAATAAATTAAAGTCTGTAAAAGTTAATACATGATCTCCTAAATACAGAATGTTTTATATTATTATTGTTACATAACAACTAAATATATAGATAATATAACATAATTACATAAAAATATATGAAAGTCTGGAAAAGTTAACACAAACATGATCTCCTAACTATATAATGTTTTAAATTATTATTTGATATTAATATATTATATATTTCGTTTGGTGTTCAATTTTCCAGACTCTCTTTTTTGTATAAAATATGATAAAATGTTCATATATCTGAGATATTAATTGCAGTCATATTTATTTCACAAAGCTGCGTAAAATATCCAAAATGATTTTGCTTATAGATTTTTATCACCTGCCAGTTGCCAGTTAGCACCTCATTAAAATTATTTTTTTCAAATAATGTGAACAAAAATCCATATTGCTATTATTGCTACCTGCTATTTAATACAACAAATGTGGCTTTGTTTTATTCTTTTTGCATTTTTTTCAGATCAGGAAACATTTATGTAAATGCTTATTATTACTGCAGTGCTATTTATTAATTCACAATGACGTAACAAATGAAAAGGCATCTAACAATATCATGTATAGCCTATAAATAAAGCAGTATTTCTAAACAAAATGAGCCCCAATCACTGGTGAAACGGAACCTTGTAATAGAAACCTATTGTGAGACAAACTCCCCTTCTCATCTGCTTAAAACACAACATTTCCATTTCTACGTTCCTGAGCAAATCAACTGAAATAATGAAATTATCTTTTGTTGATGTTCAGAGATAAAAAGATACTTAAAAAAATACTTAAAAAATAATAAAAAAAATATTGTTCCTAAATGTTTTTATTGTGTATAAATAAGAGGCATACAACAGGAATTATTTGTAAGTTACTAGTCTTTATGCACAGATTTTCTTTTATGTTTATATTAATAACAGAAATTCGGACTATAAACCAGTTTTTTTTACGCTGCAGAAAATTAGAGAGAATGCCTTTTTTTCTTCTTAAATGAGAACACAGTACTGTAACAAATAGGAATTAAATATATACAAAAAGGATTTGGCTATTATGGGATGTTGGGAGCTTTAGTTATGACAATTGAAGGGTTGCAGGTCCGATGTATCTGTGCAATTGATTTTGTTTTTTTTATTCATATAATGTGTTTTAATATCAGTAAATGGAGGTAAAAGGTGATATGTGGGATTCAGCTGTCAGTAGATGCTGGAAGCAGAAATCCAAAAGCAAGCGAAGGGCCACAGGTTGGGCAGCACACGTATACATCGCTCCCAATTCCCCTTGTTATACCTGTCCCCGGCCCTTCCCAGGTGTTACCGGCACGGCTACCACTATAAGCCTCTCTGTGCTGCCGCCATTAGGGTTGCCACCTGGCCGGTATTTTACGGACCTGACCGGTAAAAATGATGGTTGATCCCAATGTTATTAATATGGAAAAAAAGATAAATATATAGGAAGGATGGTATTTGTTTCCGGTAAAGGTGGCAACCCTAGCTGCCATAGACACACAGTACATTACTGCTGCTGTTCTACTATGGCAGGGGTTCCCAACCACCTGAACTGGGCCGCTAAGCCTAGCCCGCAATTAACCCGGCACATCAAAATTGGACCCCCAACCATTCCGACCTCCTCCCAACTCCCTGACCCCCCCATCCTTGCAAAAAAAAATTTCCTTTACACCGGTCCCTGGGGACCGCTGTACTATGGGCCCACCTAAAATCAGCTCTGGTTTATCCGGTAAAAATTACCCCCAACAGATGTGCCAATAGCAGAATTTAAATCTCACTTGGTAACTTCCTTTGCTTCCTGGATCCGCTCATTCTAATTACTGCAAAAACTGAGCCCTAAAAAGAGCAACAAATGAGAATAAGAGAAATGCCACGATGGGTTTCTTGTATTGTGAATAAGCCCTTAATTGCTCCAGAGGTTAATAGATAGCATCCAGAACAATAAGTGCATTGATATTCATGAGCCGGATAACACATAGAGATAAATCTGTGCTGTAAGTGTGCTCGGAATCCCATCAGTCTTTCCAGACCTTTGCACACAAACTACAAATAGACTAATGTTAGCAGTGCCATTCTCCTCTCCTGTCTGACCACCAGAATAGGAACACAAAGGCAGAGAAGAATCCAGCTATTTGTCATCAAAAACCCTGCTCCCATTTATTTTCTCCCACCGCTGCCACCATGCTGCCCACCAGCAGCCACCAAACATTTGTTCTTTATCAAATCCACATTGTGCCGCAATAAAGCTATCAGCCTGTGCCATAAAACTCTCACGGGGGGGACCCACCGATTACTAACATTATGGCTCATTGTGGCTCAAAAGTGCATCTTTGTTTTTAATCAAGTACTTTATTTTGTCAGATGCAATAAAACAGCACAGAGTTCGAGTCCTTGTTTGCTCTATTGACTCAAGCTCTGAAATAAGCTGCATGCATGGTAAATACTGTACGCTGTAAATCCCCCCCATTAAGGCTTTATGACTTAGTTACTTTAATTATACACTTGTTACAGACCACATAAAGGGGGTAATGAATGCAGGAAAACTAATTATCCACATGTTAGCATCATGTAAAATACCCTGCCTTTGTTTACAAGGATTCTTCTCTAAAGAAAGTCTCCACTGGTGAATGGGGGGAAAGGAAAGTCAAGATTCCAATATGTATTGCCTTTACCCTGTTGTGTCTTATACAGAACTGACTGCACAAATGAAATAGTGTAAAGGGGAAATTAAGAGAATAATAAATGATTTCTGCCTCCCAGGTCCCTCTGCGGGGTGGGGAACTGAAATTGCCCCATTATCTTGCATGGCAATTTCAGAAATACAATTATAAACAAATATATGGTGTCCCAGTGACATATTTATCAGAGCCAGCCAGGGGCAAAACGATTCCGTCATATTTATAATATATTTCTGCAGCTTTCTAAGGAATGTTTCTAATGACAGACAGGAATAAACAATTAACCCCAGAATACCTCCAGCCATACCTTGGATAGGAATAAAAACCTGTCCTCATGCTGGGGGGGGGGAATTAAAAAGTGAGATTGGATTATAATACTATTTATTGCTCTATATGGGGACTATTTTCTTCTTGTGTGCAGCTGGTTTTTAAAGAAAAATAGAAATATGCAAATTATGGGGACAATAAAGACAGATATTTATTAGTTTTATTCATTCATTGCTGTGTGTTAAATCTATCATGGGCATCAACAGTATGGGCATTACTGTTCCTTGGCTTAATCCCTTTCTAGAATTGGTAAAAATGCTAAATAACTGTATATTTGTGTCCACACACACAAGGGTGAGGAAAAAGCCCCTAAAAACGAGTGAGAAAAATATTTAGCAATATTTATGATGTACAAAATGTGCATAATATCTAGAATAATGTACTTTTGGGGGAATAATTTCAAAGGCGGATAGAGAATTTGAGAATTTAAAAAAAAAATTCATTGATTGCTGAATAATGTGCTCTTTTTCTTTTCATAATTACTACAATTAAACACACAAAGCTAGAATTCAGAGTTCACTAAATAATGTTTAGTAAGAATATCCAGTGAGCAAGCAAAGAGAATGTTTATTTCTGTATGTTAATGAAAAGGCAATTAGTTTATTGCTACACTGAGATGTGTGTGTGTATGGTGTGCAAGTGGGAGTGTGTATATGTGTATTATATAGATTAAACATAATATAAATACACATATGAGTGAATACTATATACTGTATATATATATATATGTAACCAAAGGAATGGTGCACTCCGTAGACCATAATACCTGGGTGCCAGCATGGGAAATAAGCAGAGAAAAAGGATTGCGGCACTTACACTAAGAGTGTGTGTGTGAGTGAAGAGATGCAGACTTACTATGCAGCAGGAGGGTGTCTTGGAATGGAGCAGGGAGTTGGGTGCTGCGCCTCAGCAGGTGGAGGAGAGTGCCCTGACCATGGTGCTGAATTGTGCCAGTCCCTCTGCCATGTGCCTGGTGTAGGGTGGGGGCAGAAAGGAGTGAAATTGAGCGCACAAGGAACGCACAAAATGGCTTTTTAAGTCTGACATCAGCCCTGTGAGGGGAAGGAGCGAGGCACAGCATCTCCATTTATTGCCCAAGGTATATGCGATCAGTTAAAACAGCTTAAAAAGCTGGTGGGGAAATTGGATCAGGGAAAATCGTCACCCAACTTTCATTATTTGCAAAGAGTGTGATTGAATTAAAGGGCAAGGGGAGCTGCATTGAGGGGAGGACAGAGGCTCGGTGCGTAATGGTGCGCTATTAAATTCTAATTAGAGATGCAGGAATCAATGATAGGGAGGTTGGACAGCCTGGTCCCCCCCAGTGGCAGCCCAATAGACTGATGAGTTATTGTCATGTAAAAAGCACCAGCAATAAGACCAACCGCTTTGCTATTGTCCAAGTGGAAAGAGCCAAGTTTATTATGAGGACTCTATGCTCTGGAGACCTCAGGCGAGGCAGCTCATAGGAGGCTTTTTCATAAAAGTGGGCTCTGCATTGAGTAAGGAGGCCAGTGCTAAATCAGACACACAGCAGAGCACATCTCTTCCCAGAGCCTTTAGCCTAAGCTCCTCCAGTATCTCATCTGCAGCCACCTCCAGGGTGACATTTCCAGAGCCTCTTCAATGTATAAAATGGAATATTCTTACCTCAATTCCTCCGCCTATGAGTCGTGCATGGCTGGCATGGACACTACTAGCCTGGCCTCAGCCTATGCCGATTTCAGCTCGTGCAGCCAAGCCAGTGGCTTCCAGTATAATCCTATCAGGACCACTTTTGGGTCCACTTCAGGTTGCCCGTCCCTCACCCCAGGATCCTGCAGCCTCGGCACTCTCAGAGACCATCAGAGCAGCCCCTATGCAGCAGGTAAGGAGCCTCTTCCAAACTCTCCCAAGCCCTAGCAGCGTCTCCCCTTCTTGTATAGAGGAGGAAAAGCCTTGATTGCATTTGAAAATGGAAATGTGTTTAGTATTTACCAAACGAAATTTGCTTACACAAATGAAAGAATTTATCACGTTAGGAGCGATTGCAGGTGAGGAGTAATTCAGTTACAGGGTTACACTATCCTAGTCACACCCGAACCGCCAACAAAATTATCTTAAGCTGACAAAATGATAGGCATAATTTATTTACTGGGCGATCAGACGCACGAAGCTTGGGAAATAATCCAATAAGTCGAGAGGGAGCTCATCACTGGCACTGTCCTAAAATCCTGCCACTTGGGCTGCCGCAGGGGCTGCAGCTCCTCTCACTTTTATGAAAAATTTAGAGAGTACGTTTTTTTTGGGCTCGATGTTGCATTTTAATTGTTTTTAACAAATATCAGTCTAAACTTTTTAAATGATGTCCATTTTTTTTGTATTTCATGGCAAGTTGTTTTATACATTCCTAAGGGGATGTAGCTATAACAGCGGTTGAACTGTAGGTATTTTATATCAGCTTTCTAAAACAAATACGTGTAGGAGATTTGGGAATTTGTTTTAGTTCATTTTTTTTTCACAGAGGGAAATTTGAATTAATATTTAGGAACAAAAATCAATGACAACAAAAATCTCTACATTTTCACTGCTCTTTCTCTGCGAACAACATGAATATGATTTATTGCTACTAATTTAACGAAATTTCAGTCCATTTTTTCTGCTGGTTGAATAATAATGATCTAAAACACTTTTAAATATAAATATTTCTCGTGAAGGTACATATATTTATGTGTGTATAGCCTTTGTATATCTTTTTTTTTCTTTTGGGCAATTTATTTGATTTAAATGAAAGTGATTATTTGGGATCTATTCAGCTTCTGGAGTATTTGCAGCAGGAGCAGATATTTGCCCACACAGAGGAGACACTCACAGGCAATGGGATGGACAACCATACAATTAGCAGCAGAGAGAAAGATTAGCATCAATTAAGCTTTGCATACATTCAAATGAATAGAGCAATTGACCCTGTATTGGCTGGATACCAGACAGAGAGGAGCAGTGAGTTCAATTGTTGCTGTTAAAGCCAGAGAGCGAGACAGTGAGAGAGAGGAACCCGGTGCGTCACATTTAAAGACAGTCTCAATGATATGACAGTTTGGGCACAGGTTGGGTGCATTCTGCTCGGGCTGTGATGGTGGTCAGGTTGAATGGGTGCTAATAACATAAACAAATCTTAGTGTTTAGTAACATTGCTCTTCCAGCTAAAACCTTGTATCCTCACCTGGAAACTGTCAGCAAGAAATAATAACAAATCCCAGATCATGAGCAGGTGATCTTACCAGGGTAAAACGGCTGAGCAGTCGCCTGAGCTGTAAGCTTTGGAACTCAGTTAATCTGGGATGTTACTCCTGTTAATAAGGATAATTTTCTGTGGCAATAAAAAGGGAGTAATCACCAAAAAATTCCCTCTTAATCAAGACTCCCTTCAATATGAACAGCTCTGTAGGACCCCATGTATGTCTGTATGTATAAACGTAATTTACAAATTAGATTTTTCTCCATAAACTCAAGTTGTAAATTATAACCTTATAAATGGCGTATTCTGGGGTAAGCATCATCAGGAGCAGAGACACCCTTTCCTTGTGTCCAGGTCCATCTAACATGAATAAAAGAAGTGACAGTGCCCTTCTGTTATCTGTCAGTTTCTCTGTCCAGCATCATAGAGAGACTCAACCTATAGTCACTATATGTCTGCTATAAAGCTACTTACTATCAATGACCTGTTGCCGTAAACATATTTTAGTGGAGAGAGGAATGGGACTGGCAGTTTAACACACAGGAAAGAAAGGCAGAAGAAACAACCTGACAGTTAACTATTATGGGTGGGGGAGCAAAGAATTGCTGGCTGTCAGTAAATTTACCCAGGGTGGGACTCAGGAATTGTATTACAAAAAGGGAAAAAGAAGGAGGGATCTGCCTTTTAGCTAGTGTATGAGAGGAGGAAAGGAGAGACACGGTCCATCTGTAAATGAGTACAATAAGGCCAGGGAATGGAAGACACTAAACCTTCAGCACAACTAACAGGGCAGGGTGCCAAGTTTATTGGGCAGCAGTCTGGGCACCTTCTCTGTAAGGGAAGTAGATCTAATACTGTCAGTTATCCAAACGTCAGAATGAAGGTCCTGGGCTGGGAGTTGTGCATTAGTATTAAGGGAATTCAGCAAGGGGTCCTTGGGCATCCAGAGGGCAGAACACACAAGCAGATGTAGGTAATGTTGGTGAAATTACAATGGATGTCTGGGAGTAGTACATAAGTCGGGAAGGGAAGAGTTGAATATATTGGGATGAGACAAAAGAAACCAGTGGGACTTGCATGAAAACTAAAGAATGGGCTAGTGCTGGAAGTCATACAGAATACGGAGAGTGCAGGGAGTTAATGAGCATAAAGTGACAGTGGAGAGCTAGTTGCTTGTCTGGGGATGGGGGGAAATGGTTGATGAAATCTCAGCAGAATTATTAGAGGGGCTGTGTCTGTGGAACAATCCCAAATTTTAAATGCGTAAGTAAAATACATAAATTAATAATAATATATATTTATAATAATGCCCCCTATTACTGAACTCCTCTGTGACTTCTAATGGCCCTAATAACAGTAGGGGGGTAAATTATCCACTGTGTATTATGGTTATTTATATAGGGCTTCTTGCATATTCAGCACTGTACATTTTTACAACATGTACAAAAAAACCAACATTTCACATTTGTATAGATAGATAAATACAGACATATATATACATACAATAATCCAACTATACCTAATGCCAGAGAATGGCAACTTCCACCCCACTATTAAGGTTGCAGTGGCTGTTGGGAGTTGTAGTTCTACAGCTGCACATAAGCTAAATTTCTAGATATTTTGTTTTTATTGTGAGGTGCTAATTTTAGCACAGGATATCCTGTTTATTTGTAAAATAAATACAAAGCTAAATAAAGACGAGCTGCCAATTTAAATTCTACTGGTTTCAGGTCTAACCAAAAACACTAATATCACGAGAAATAATATCTTTTTTTTGTCCAATTAAAAAAAAGGTGGGTTTTGGTTTTGCCAAGTATTTTCATATTTGGAAAGTCTGGTCAAATTACCACTTAATAGGGGTTCAGTACCCCTTTAACCCTTGCACTATCTGATATAAGCATAAAAATGACCAGAACATCCCCAAAAGTAGCTGTAAATCAGCTTTTCCCTACACTGCTCTCTATTGCACATTTTTTTTCAGACACTAATTAGAGATGCAGGAATCAATGATAGGGAGGTTGGACAGCCTGGTCCCCCCCAGTGGCAGCCCAATAGACTGATGAGTTATTGTCATGTAAAAAGCACCAGCAATAAGACCAACCGCTTTTCTATTGTCCAAGTGGAAAGAGCCAAGTTTATTATGAGGACTCTATGCTCTGGAGACCTCAGGCGAGGTAGCTCATAGGAGGCTTTATCATAAAAGTGGGCTCTGCAGTGAGTAAGGAGGCCAGTGCTAAATCAGACACACAGCAGAGCACATCTCTTCCCAGAGTCTTCAGCCTCTGCTCCTCCAGTATCTCCTCTGCAGCCACCTCCAGGGTGACATTTCCAGAGCCTCTTCAATGTATAAAATGGAATATTCTTACCTCAATTCCTCCGCCTATGAGTCGTGCATGGCTGGCATGGACACTACTAGCCTGGCCTCAGCCTATGCCGATTTCAGCTCGTGCAGCCAAGCCAGTGGCTTCCAGTATAATCCTATCAGGACCACTTTTGGGTCCACTTCAGGTTGCCCGTCCCTCACCCCAGGATCCTGCAGCCTCGGCACTCTCAGAGACCATCAGAGCAGCCCCTATGCAGCAGGTAAGGAGCCTCTTCCAAACTCTCCCAAGCCCTAGCAGCGTCTCCCCTTCTTGTATAGAGGAGGAAAAGCCTTGATTGCATTTGAAAATGGAAATGTGTTTAGTATTTACCAAATGAAATTTGCTTACACAAATGAAAGAATTTATCACGTTAGGAGCGATTGCAGGCGAGGAGTAATTCAGTTACAGGGTTACACTATCCTAGTCACACCCCGAACCACCAACAAAATTATCTTAAGCTGCCAAAATGATAGGCATAATTTATTTACTGGGCGATCAGACGCACAAAGCTTGGGAAATAATCCAATAAGTCGAGAGGGAGCTCATCACTGGCACTGTCCTAAAATCCTGCCACTTGGGCTGCCGCAGGGGCTGCACTTTGGTTCATTGCTACATTTGGGGTCTACATGGTCCTATCAGATCTGGATTTTCACTGGTTTTTGGAAACATTTATTTCTCATTTAATTCTATTTCTATATGTATGATTTTTTTTTACAAATCGTTTATTAGTTTTATCTAAATATATCATATTTACTTGTATTTATCTATAATGGTTTACTTATGCCTTTTATACTGTATAAACAGCTTTATGCCAAATAATGTGTTTATGGGACCCACTTTGACACAAGCACATTATAATTTTTTTTTTTTTTTTGAAAGATTATCTTTATTGATTTTATGAGCATAACATGAAGTAAGAGAGAAGGAAAGAGAAGAAGGAAGGGAAAATAGATAAGAGGGTATGCCCTTTATGCAATAGATTGTATCTTACTGCACAGAACCTGGTTAGCAGCTTTCATAGTCTCTAGATCGTATGGCTGCAGTGTTTTCCCAGATTTTCTTGAACTTGTCTGGGCACAAGCACATTATTAATACTGTATCATAAGTGCCGACCAGGCAAACACCTAGACTTTGTACATTTAGTTTGGGGCTGTTGTACTCAAACGAAATTTAATTTTATTCCTGGTCTGCACCCTATTAATGAGTGGAATTCGTTTTCCTCTTTAATTGGCAGTTCCTTACAAGCTATTTACTGATCACGGTGGGCTGAATGAGAAGAGGAAACAGAGAAGAATACGCACAACCTTCACCAGCGCGCAGCTTAAGGAACTAGAGAGAGTATTCGCAGAGACCCATTACCCTGATATCTACACCCGCGAGGAACTGGCGCTCAAGATAGACCTGACTGAAGCCAGAGTGCAGGTAAATCCCTATTCACTGGTGGGATATACACCGGGGCAGTGGGTTTTTTAGTCTCCCCATAATATAATATCCATGTGCCCGGGCCATACTGTACAGTTTCACCTACAGCTTCATACTCTCTATATCATACTTTAATTTATTTCTTATAAGTAGATAATGATAATATACTTCAGACAGGTATATGGAGATAGAAGACAGACAATGATGATTGATAGATAGATGGAAAATGATGGATATATTTTTATTTCCATTCCTAAGACATATGAATATTACATATTACAAATATCAGTCACCCTGTAAAACAAAGTGACAATATAACAGATATAACCCCAGAATACTGAAATATTACACATATATCAGACTCCTAGTATATAGCAATAAGATATAAAAATATGACAGATATATAACACTCCCAGTATATAGTAATATTTATAGATAAACCCCAGCATATCAGAATGCTTACAGATATATGATACCCCAAGTACATAAGACTATAACAAATATCTGTGTTGGATGGGTGGTCGGTAACTGTAGTTAGTTGGAGAGGGAAGGCAGGTGGGAGCCTTTGGTATATACTATGTCCCTGTTTCTTAATACCAGTCCTCTGTATGGGGCATTGCTGGAATTCCTGCCTCCCACCCACTATTCCTTTCACTTCTCTCCTTCTTATTTCATTCTTTCTATTCTCATTATCCTTGTTACTTCCTCCTATCTATCTACTCTATGTGACTGCTGACTGATTGTTGTCAGACTCATTGCCTGTCATTGTCATGCGGAATAGCTTTCTTTTTCTCTTCATCTGCACAGCAGCCTCCTCTCTCCCCTCTGTCTCGTACTGAAGCCCCTCTGACTTCAGGCCTGTCACTATCTGTGTCGCTTCCCTTTTTTAAAATCCCACTGCACTCTCTTGTGCCTCTAGCTCCCAGCATGCATACGAGGATAGCAGTGTGTGTGTGTGTGTGTGTATGTGCATATGTGTAGATGGGGTCAGAGGCAGCACTGGAACTACTGTTTGGTTGCTAGGTCCCCATGCCATAGCAACAAGACATTGGTTAAATGTTCAAGATAGAAATAACAATACAAATCTCACATAACTACCGTTTTTCGGGTTGCCAGGGTCCCTGACCATAGCATTATATGTTTCACACAAATCCAAAATACAAGAGGCAAATGATTCAACCAATATTAATATTAAACTGCTAATACCGGATATTCTCTCCCCACATAAATAAAAGTATTTTTCCATTATGCAGTTTCGTACATAGTAATATTAATAATGAGAATACGTTCGTAGCAGTTTTCCATCAATATATAGTAACAATATAGAACTTCAGCTCAAAATGTAGTATAGGTTCCTATGTAGGGCATACCGCCTATTTTAATGGCTCACTTTGATCCATCTAACCCCCATTGGTTCCCTCTCTCTCAGGTCTGGTTCCAGAACCGCAGGGCCAAGTTCAGGAAGCAGGAAAGAGCAGCAGCAGCAGCGGCAGCAGCAGCCAAAAATGGCTCCTCAGGCAAGAAATCCGACTCCTCGCGGGACGAAGAGAGCAAGGACTCCAAGAGTGCCGACCCTGACAGCACCGGGGGGCCCGTGAATAATCCGAACCCCACTCCCAGCTGTGGTGGAGGGCCAAGTCCTAGCGGGGTACAGGGAAATGGGGTCCCACAGGAGCCAGGCAAGGTTGGAATGCAGGGGCCTGGAAGCCTGGCATCAGCATCAGTTGTAGGAGTCACAAGTGGACCACAAGGCTGGGCAACTGGGCCAGGAGGCACCATCACCTCCATCCCTGACTCCTTAGGAGGCCCCTTCGCCAGTGTCTTATCTTCTCTGCAGAGACCCAACAGCACCAAAGCCACTCTAGTCAAGAGCATGTTCTGAACTCTACCCCCAGCCTTGTCCTTCTATATAACAGTCTTCTTAGCTACATGGGCCTTGCTCTTGTGCTTAGTGACAAGCAGAACACTGAGAGTAACATTGACAAGGACCAGGCCTGCCAGCAACCTTCCTTGTGAGATGGACCCTCAACATCGGTTCTCCTCTTCAAAGCAGTGAAACTAAGGGCCACATACAGGAACCTGGTTGCTTCTGAGCCACATTTCTGTGGACTCCATCATTCAAAAAAACATGTTTCCAGGGAAGAAGACCTTGTCTGAGAAGGTGCCCAGGGTTTTTATGAAGAACAAAAGGTCATTCTACAGCAAGTGGTTCAATGAGGGTGGGCGGAGCATAGGAAGCTAATAGATATGTTGTATCTAGAAGATTCCTACGGTTCCTAGCTCTCTGGATTGGGGGTGCAATGTAATCGAATGTCGATATCTTGTCCCTCCAGCTTATAAAACTACAGCTTTCAGCATGGGCCCTAACGGGCTGCTGGAATTGTTAAAACAATATATTTGGGGACATGATTTTGGCAAACGGATGCATTCCACAACTAAATATCCCATCTTTCTACTGTAAATCAAATATTGCCCACAAATACGTATTTTCTCCAATAAAGATTTAGGGAAATTTTACAAAACCTTCAGCTAAAAATTGCACTGCAGTATTGGGAGGGGGGGAGTCTGTCTTTTTTTTCCTACTGAACCTGTACATCGATTATGGTTGTAATTATTTATTACATTGATTCAAGCTATTTTTTTTTTTTAAAGGCACAACAAAAATTCTAGATATTAGTTGGATGTTAAGAGGAACGCTTTCTATTTTCTGTGTCCTTTTCAGGCGTGTAATGTGGCAGTTGTATAGTGTTAATATAAGTACAAATTGTCTCCAGTCGTTGGAAGTAAGTCATGCTGAACCCTCTAGTCTGCTTTGTGTCTTATGAGAAAAAAAAACAAATATAAGGATTTTATGGGTTCAATTTGTTTGTTTGTTCGTTTCCTTGTTTCGTTCAATGAAGCTGGATTTCACAACAAAACATATGTTTCTATTTTTTGTTACAATCTGCATGTTGTCTATTTCTTCCCTTTAGAGATGGGGTGGGCAAAAAGAGCAGAAATGATGTTCTGGACTTTAAAGTTATTTATACGTTGTTATTATGAATGCTTCTATTTAAATGAATCCCATTTTTTTACATGTGCATTTTTTGCTTTGATTTTTTTTTTGTTTTCTTCTTCTCCATAAATTGTGCCATTAAAATTGATTGTTGATAATAAAAACGAAAAAAATGTAAAGAATCTGGGTTTTTTCAGTCTCCATGCAAAATTTAATATTTTTAAATGAATTTTAGTCAAAATTTAAAAAAAAATCAATTTTATAGCATTTTGGGACTTGTTATTTTATTGCTACATATTTTAGGAATCATCTAACAAATACGTGTACAAGATTTGGGAATTCGTCTTAGGTCATATTTTTCTATATTTGAAACACAATTTAGGAACAAAAATCAACAACAAAAATAAAATCTCTAGTCTCAGACTTCTTACCAGCAACAATCTGTATTTGCTGCAAACTACAAACACCATGAATTGGATTTAATGCCACTAATTTTACCAAATTATTACATTCTTTTCTATTGGTTAAAAATGAGTTGTTCCAAATTTTCAAAAACACTTTTTAATACAAATATTTTTCACATAGATACATATATTTATAGTCTTTGAATATCTTCTTTTTCTTTTGGGCAATTTCATTAAATAAAAGGCATTATTTTTATATTTTTTATATATTATTTCTGGAGTATTTGCAGCAGGGGCAGATATTTGCCCGGACAGAGGAGACACTCGCAGGCAATGGGATGCTCTGTAAGGGACAACCATACAATTAGCAGGAGAGAGTAAGATTAGCCTCAGTTAAGCTTTGCATACATTCAAATGAATAGAGCAATTGACCCTGTATGTATTGGCTGGATACCAGACAGAGAGGAGCAGTGAGTTCAATTGTTGCTGTTAAAGCCGGAGAGACAGGAGCCCTGGGTGCGTCACATTTAAAGACAGTCTCAATGATATGACAGGTTGGGCACAGGTTGGGTACATTCTGCTTAGGCTGTGGGGGTGGTCAGGTTGAATGGGTGCTAATAACATATACAAATGTCAGTGTTTTGTAACACAGTGTATTGCTCTTCCAATTTAAAAATATGTATCCTCACCTGGAAACTGTTAGCAAGAATAATAGATAGAAATGGTAACAAAGCCCAGATTATTTTTAGGTGATATTGCCTGGGTGAAACTGTTGAGGAATAGCTCGCGCTGTTGCTTTGTAATTCGGGTTTATCTGGGATAAAAGTTATTTATACGTTGTTATTATGAATGCTTCTATTTAAATGAATCCCATTTTTTTACATGTGGATTTTTTTGCTTTGATTTTTTTTTTGTTTTCTTCTTCTCCATAAATTGTGCCATTAAAATTGATTGTTCCAAGTGAGGATACATGTTTTTATAATACACTGTGTTACAAAACACTGACATTTGTATATGTTATTAGCACCCATTCAACCTGAAATAGACAATATGTAGAGAGAGAGAGAGAGAGAGAGAGAGAGAGATAAATAGATATATATTATAGTCATTTATATAAGGCTACTGCACTATTTTACTACAGGTATGGGACCTGTTATCCAGAATGCTCGGCAGTCGGCACCTGGGGTTTTCCGGATAATGTATCTTTCTGTAATTTGGGTCTTCATACCTTAAGTTTATTAAAAAATCATATAAAAAATAAATAAATGCAATTGTGTGGTTTTGCTTCCAATAAGGTTTAATTATATCTTAATTGGGATTAGATACAAGGTACAAGGTTTTATTATTTGGATAAAATGGAGTCTATTGAAGATGGCCTTTCCGTCATTTTGAGCTTTCTGGATAACAGGTTTCCAGATAACGGATCCGGGGTCAGACTGGGCCAGCGGGACACCAGGAAAAAACCCGGTGGACCCCTGGCTCTTGTGAGTCCCGCCAGTCCAGATCCACACCCACATTGTCAAGGCGTGCCGGCACATGCACACACACACAGTGCTGCCTCAGCGCGGGGTGTGGCGGGGGGCCCTGAGGCAGCAGCCCCGGTGGACCCTGGGCCCCCCAGTCCAACCCTGAATGGATCCCATACCTGTATATACAATAGTGCTGCACTCATAAAATATACAAAAAAAAACAAAACATTTCACATGTCTAAAGATGTGATTTTGGCCCATCCTTACACACAAACTGTCTGCAAATTTTGAAGGATCAGGGGTCCTCTTCTCTTCTGATCTTCTTCAGTTCTTTCCATAGATTTTCAATTGGTTTCAAGTTGGGTGATTTTCTGGGCCATTCTAGCAGCTTTATTTTCTTTATCTGAAACCAATTGAGTGTTTCCCGAAATGTCCACCCTAGTTTAATCATCAGCATCCTGGTAGATGGCAGCAGATTCTTATCAAGAATGTCCTGGTACATTTCTCCATTCATCCTTTCTTCAATTAAATGAAGTCTGCCGGTACCATATGCTGAAATACAGCCCCACACCATGATGTTCCCATCTTAAAAACTTCACTATTAGTTTTTGGAGTGATGTGCAATGACATTTCTCCTCCAAACATGGAGTGTGCAATGATATCCAAAAAGTTCAATATTGGTCTAATCTGACCAGACTACATTCTCCCAGAATTTCATTGGCTTGTCCAAATGTTGTGCAGCAAACTTTAAACGAGCGTCAACATGCATTTTCTTCAGCAGTGGAGTCAGTGAGTGTGCATACAGGCCATGTTGCTTGAGTGCATTACTTATTGTTTTCTTTGAAACAACTGTACCTGCTAATTCAAGGTCTTTCTAAAGCTCTCTGCTACTGATCCTTGCCTCTTGGACAACTCTTCTGATTATTATTTTGACTCCTCTGTCAGAAATCGTATGAGGAGCACCTCAGCGTGGCTGGTTTAGGGCTCTTACAGACGAGTGTTTTTACCTACGCTCCCCTGCGTTCCTGTTTCATGCGTTCAGCCGCAGGGGAGTGCAAGTGTAGACGCACTGAATTCTTTTCAATGTGGCTGTACTCACACAGACGCATGTAAGCGGCGAATGCAGGTTGGGACACAGCATGTTGCATTTTACCTGCACTTACATGCCTTTCGTCTTCCATCATCGAGGAAACACAGCACGGCCATGCCCCCTTAACATATAGAAGCCACCGGGCCCCCATGATGACAGCCCTGTGTGTGGATTACACTTCATGTCAATAGCCCCATTAGAAATATATTTACTAAGAAAAACACAAGAAAGAAACACTAAGAAAATACAGACCTATAAAAACATAAAAATTCATAACAAGCCTCCTATCCCTAATGCCACAAAAAGCTCCCCAAATTATCCAACAGAGTGAGAAGAGGAACAGAGGCCCTTCCTCTCCCCCAATAAACAGACTCCATGCTAATTCTTTTATATTCTATATTTTGCTTTTATCATGAGATGCTTATTTTAACAGAGGGGTTATTCTCAATTGTAAAATAAATAAATAGCTGCGTGTAGACCATTTTACATTCCAGTGCCACCAGATCTATTCTGTGGATAAATTAGCATTTTCAATAAGAGCAAATTAGAACTGAGCAAATAGAGCAGAGCAGCTGAGAGAAGACGCATGGCAGCTCCCACTGCTCTTTATATAAATTTAATTCCCAACAACACAAAACATTTTTATACTTCCCACCCCATGGCAAGTCTTGGTTATCTCCTGCATTGTCATGAATAGGTTCATCTTTAGTGGGATGCTACCCAATGTGATATTAGCTTACTTGCCCCCCGCTGGAAAATTTTCTGTGGACACCCATGGTCTTTCCAATAAATACGAGTGTTTGGGCTGCACTGATTGTGATTATTTACCCGAACCTGCATTGATACCCTGAGCTCAGTGGCACGCTGTATATCAAGTTGTAGTGCGCTCCACTAGATAGAACACAAGCACAAGTTGCTGTACACGGCGGGAAGATTAGAGCAGCATTTTCAGCTACCTGGCACCCTCTTGTGGTGAGATATAAATATGCATTATAGAACAAATGGGCTCTTCGCAGCCAGCTTTGCCATATGGACCGTTCTTTTTACACTGTGAGAGCTAGATATTGCTGATAATAATATGAATATTGAGTTTGTCACGTACACTTTGCAGCCCAAATTTCTGTTCACCCCTTGCACAAATGGATGAGCCTTTGCCAGATTCTGGAAGCTGTTGTGCACTCTCTGGTGTGTGTGTAAGGCTTTTGAATGGGAGCCCCTGGTTCTTGACAGACACACACTTCTCATATAAAGACAATAAGCCACTTATTTTACTTGTATTTACTTTTACCCTGTGATTCTGAGGGTCCAAGTTAAATGTCCTTTTTCTGCTGTCAGTGGATTCTGAGTGTTGAGATCAAACACAGTACATAGTGGCCCAATATGCCATTTGTTGCTTCACCCATAATTATTATTAACATGTATTTATATAGCGCCAACATATTGCGTAGCACTGATCAAATGGTCCCTTTAGAGCTAGAGATCCAGACCAAATGATATCTATGTCCTCCCCAAAATCTGCCCTGATTTTATGTCATTGTTAATAACACCAGGGACAATTTTTGGCATGTTCTCAGCATGAGAAGTTCCCTGTGTGCCCAGTTATTGATGGTATCTGTATTTTATGCAAACAACCTGCCATTTTATCCTCACCAGCACCATTACCACCCTGCCTGGCTCTCAGGCCCTTTAATAGGCCTGTCCTATGTTTACATAAAATACTCTTCCACAATAAGGGCTCTAACACACACCCGTTTTTGCATGTGCTCCCGTGTTGTGATTTCTCCCGTTCAGCCGCAGGGGAGCGCAGGAGTAGACACAGTCAATTATTTTGAAGGGGGCTGTACTCACACAGACGCATGTAGCTGAGCACAGCTGAAACCCAACATGCTGCGTCCCACCTGCTTTTGGCGCTTACATCCAGCTTTCAAGAACATTAATATTCAGCCAGGAACATGCCACTGTATCACTCATTTAATGGACTGAGCTAACTTGGGGGGCCCCAAGCTTAATGCCAGAGACCTTTTCCTGGGCCAAAGGGGGGCACTGAGCAGATGGTGGACCTTTAAGTGTGCCTTATAAGAAAGAAAGGTATTAAAACTGCTGCCTTTAGTTCTCCTGCACATTGATGTTTCTGCTACTGTTGTAATTTGGCAGGTCACTTAGTCACACAAGCTCATCGAAGAACAATTGAATCATTTTTTAAATGGAAACATTCCAGCGTAAGGTCCTATACCTGTTGATGAATGGAAATCATCTACACAGAGGTGAATAGAGAATCCCTGTTTTACTGGTTAGCTGTATTTTTACAGTGATTCAGGTCTGAAAACACAAAGGGGTACAAACTTTTAATTTCTGAGAAAGTAAGGACATTTACTTGCATTATCGTTAAGGCACACATGGAGTCAAAAAACGAATATGACATATTCTGCATCTTTATCTATTGTGCATAACTCTATGTCTCTCGGGTGCTGCAACATGTTATCCTTCTCAGACGGGTGATGGGTAAAAGTACCAGTAATCACTAGCAAGATATTTCAGGCCCTAAATACAAAGCATATGCTTTACACCATAGGTCCCCAACCTTTTTTACCCATAAGCCACATTCAACTGTAAAAGGAGTTGGGGAGCAACACAAGCATGAAAAAGTCCCTTGCGGTGCCAAATAAGGGCTCTGATTGCCCATTTGGTAGCCCCTATGTGGACTGGTAGCCTACAGGAGGCTCTACTACTACTAATACTTAGAAAAATGTAAAATTAAATTAAAACTTGCTTCCAAGCCTGGAATTCAAAAATAATCACCTGCTTTGAGGCAACATCCAAGGGGTGGGAGAGCAACATGTTGCTCATGAGCTACTGGTTGGGGATTACTGCTTTACACCATACAACAAGGGAGCTAGGCCATTATATTACACACTATACAGAAGACATTCCTATTTGGAGCCTATTGTAATGGTTTCATTTCTGTCCATATAACAGGAAGAGATGCTGGTACATTAGTGGACACAGCAGATCCATCCGGCTCCAATTTCTCAGTAGTACAAGCCTCTTTCTATTCTCCCTTATCACAGGTAATGGGAACATCCAGTGCAGTTATTAGTAAGTCTGGGGGGAATAAGTTATTCTGATTTATTGATGTAGTGCTTGGGTATGATTATATAAGCAATTCCCTAGAGATTACAACCTAATTGTACATAACATATACACACCAGGCATGTTTGGCACAGGCTGCTAGATCCTTCCTCTGTCACTAATACTGATTTGGTACATTCCATACTAATGGTCTCTTTAGGTAAGAAGCAGCTCATGTGAACAGGTATTCCATATAGCTGGAATTTCTTTTAAAGGGGTTGTCCAACTTGAAATTAACTTTAGGAAAGGCGTAGAAAATGATATTTGAAGACAATTTGCAATTCGTTTTCATTTTTTATTAATTGTGTTTTTTGAGTTATTTAGCTTTTTATTCAGAGGCTCTCCGTTTTGTAATTGCAGCAGTTTGGTTGGTAGCGTCTAAATTACCCAAATTAACCATGCACTGATTTGAATAAGAGACTGGAATATGAATAGGAGAGGGTCTGAATAGAAAGATGAGGAGCAATAACAATACATTTGTAGCCTTGCAAAGTATTTGCTTTTTAGATAGGGTCAGTGACCCCAATTCGAAAGCTGGAAAGCGTCCGAAGAAGGTGGCAAATAATTAAAAAACTATACAATTTAAAAAATGAAGGACAACTGAAACTTTGCTTATAATTAGCCATTCTATAACATAAAAATTCAATTAAAAGTGAATTACCCCTTTAAACTAAGCCACATCAATCTTTTGCAGTGGCTGCAAAGCCTTAGGGTCCCAGACTGAAGGCTTGTTAGGATGTGATTGGGGGGGGGGGGTGAAGCCTATTTACTTTGCTAAATACTCCTACAGTTTCAGACTAGGGCACCTGGAGCCCACCAGAAAACCTGACCTCAATGACTTCCATTGTGTGACTTTATATTCTCTGTCCGTGGGAGCCAAGAGATATGTGAATATTGGGTTAGGCAGACAACCCTGGCTGAGATGGTCTGTTCCAGTGAAAGTGTAAATGCTGCTGATCTGGAGCAGAAATGCTTACGGAGGCCATTTGCTTGGCTTTATCATGAAATATGCGCCTGGAGGAAGGCACTGTGGTGACGGCCTGCATTAAATTAATGACAAATACATAATCTCAAGATTACACATGTTTCACTTTTAATGCAATGGCTAAATTGAAATCCTAAACAGGTGATTACTACATACAGTATTGGCTTCCTCAGCAGAAGACCCATTAAGCTCAGAGACGTTCCAAGAGACATATTTTCAGTGGCAAATTGGCTCACGCTCCGCACAGAGTGGCCTAAGTTTTAATTCAATTTGCCCGAGATGATGGATGTTGTTCTTTAATCCTGGAATATGTGCTCCATTAACAGCGCTGTCTGCTTCATTTCCATCTGCTGCCACACACAATGAGTCTCTGCTAATATCGATATATGAACCATTAGAAATGTGAACGGTGTACTATTCTTCTGTCTGGGATTTGTTTTTTATTTTTTTTTGCCAGCTAGAAACTTTTGGGAGACAGACTATCATGTTTTGTCTGGTTTATTTCAAGTCGGGGCATCTCTATTCCCAGCAAAAAACACGACAGTCCCTACGTTTGTATAAAATATCACTTACTGCCATAAAAATAACTCTGCAATATTATGACTACATTAAAGGAGAACTAAACCCTAAAAATTAATATGGCAAAAAAAGCCATATTTTACATACTGAACATATTGCTTCAGCCTAAAGTTTCAGCTTGTCAATAGCAGTAATGATCCAGGACTTCAAACTTGTCACGGGGGTCACCATCTTGGAAAGTGTCTGTGACACTCACATGCTCAGTGGGCTCTGAGCAGCTGTTGAGAAGCTAAGCTTAGGGGTCGTCACTAATTATCAAGCAGAGAATGAGGTTGGTCTGTAATATAAGCTGATGCTACAGGGCTGATTATTAAATTCTGATTCTAATTTCACTGGTTTCTGTGCTGCCATGTAGTAATTATCTGTATTAATTACTAATCAGCCTTATATTGTGACATTTCTATTCTATGTGTACTGTATATTGTGAGTGAGTCCCTAAGCTCAGTAAGTGACAGTAGCACAGAGCATGTGCGGTGAATCAGCAGAAAAGAAGATTGGTAGCTACTGGGGCATCTTTGGAGACACAGATCTTTACTGCTAAAGGTCTGTGGTTATCTTGGGCTGGAACAGAAGCCCAAAACATAATGTATAACATTTCTAGCCTACTTCTTTAGTTAATCTTTAGTTCTCCTTTAAACCTTCTGCCCTTTTGTATTTATCTTTAATGATATTCCTGTTGGTGGGGTTTCCTTAGTTTATATAAAAGTTTATATAAAAATCTTTCTAACTCCACTTGTGATTTGGCATAGCGATATCAAATTTTCTTTAAACACCAATCAAATATATATCCGATTATGGGATATTCATATGTTGAGTCTCATATGTTAATCCTAAAACTGGTTCTGGCAGTTTAGTGGTAAGGTTTAGCATTGTAAGCAGCGTTCACAGCATATGTTTAGCCCCTGAATACAGGCGGGTTAACGGACTCCTGACGATAATAATTGTGGGGTGGTCGAATATGATAGGGAATTTATGTCTGTAAAGTGTAAATAACTGATCCTGTATAACTAAACCAAATAAGTGCTCCATCTGTTGGTGGAGTGATTTGTCTGTTAAAAGATGAGCACATTCATCCAAGGTGTTTGTTAGAGGAGGTGGGATTTAGAATGAATTGCTTGCACTGGAACATACTGAACCCAGCTCTCAAGTGACAAATTATAAGGATATTTTGCATATAACCTAAGAACTCAGACACCATATGTTATAGACCTATGAATCCTCGAGTAAAGGTAATGAGCTGCTTCTGTTTGTGGTCAGGGTTGGATGAATAATGAGGAACTGAAGGCCCGTATTGCAAACAGGCTCATCATCAAGTCTTGGAACCAGAAGCATAAATGTGACTTCTGGGGGTCCACAAGGTATAGGAGGGCCCAGTAAGCACCAACTAATAAGCCGTTTCAATATATTTTTATGAGATACGTCTTGTATTTTGTTGATTTTGTTGTGGGGCCAAGTCAATTTTAGTCACAACACTGCATAGTGGTAGTCTCAGACACAACTGGGACTGGATCATAAACATTATTTGCTGGGCACTATTTAACAGTAGCTTAGGGTGCTTCACCTGTACGAAAGTGTTTTAATGTGTGTGCATCATGTCTTTCTTGCTGATTCCTGAATGACTTATAATCATTATAATACTGTTTTGTACCCCAAAGCACTCACACAAGCTACAATCTCTTACCCACTCACCCCTAGATCACACCTCCTATTTTCTTCCACGGGGTCTGTACCTGCAAGGTTTACCCTCACTTACACCCAACTATTCCTCACAATCTTCTGCTCACCAAAACCACCACTTCGTCTCCATGAACTCTTCTCATTTTTACCACTGCAAATTCTCCTCCCAGGAGGATTATGATGTCCCTTTGAGAGGGAATATATATGGTAGAGATATCCAACCTGCAACACACCAGCTGTTGTCTTACACATGATTATATTAACCGTAACTCATCACACAGTACCTCTGATATTCTGAAAGCTGCAGCTTAAGGCGCATAAGCAGCATAAAATTGGAAACTGGGAGACATTTGTATACTTCTATTAACATTCCATTCTCGTACACTATCCATAAAGTCTTCTACTAGGCCCTGCATATGGCATACATCTCGTGCCCTCTAATATGCAATGCATGGAAAAATAATAAGAAATACGCATAATCATGGGATTTGTCCAATATTTTATTTATAAACATACATTTACTATAAAGCCTGTTGCAAGAACATTTTCCTAGTTTTCAGAGGCATTTTAGAATAAATACAATGGGTAACAGTTAAGTGACGCTTGGGTGGAACATTCCAATCTCACAGAACAGGAGAATGTGTCCTCGTGTTAAGCCAGAATGCGCCGTACCAAATCACATAACCCTACAAGACACGCGGATAAACAAAGAGGTGAAGTAATAGGAGAACATGTCCGGTTAGACACATCTTACACTCGGTGGGACATTTAGAGATTAGTTCCCTCTCGGACTGCAATAACAAGATTAGCCTAACATTGTTATTGGTTCACTGTCACAGAGGCCAACAATAGACTGAAGGCTGGAACACGGTGTAATGCCGTCACATAATGGCCTCTATTCACTATGTCGGAAGAGGATTGTCCTTCATGCTTAAAGAGGTTAGCTCTGTTATTCTAATTAGAGCTGAATCCTCACACAGCATGAGTGGACTTGAGCCCTGTGTTGCTGGATGTTGCAGCAGCTCCTGTGCCTACAGGACGGACACAAGTTGTACCACGTGCTTACATCTCTAAACCATTCCATTCAGCCACATGACTGCTAGAGACTGATATAGCCATATAAGCCATAGTTGCTGGTAATAGATCCAAAATGTCCCCATCAGATCCCCTGAGAGCTGCATGTTCGGACAATTTGTGCTGGTGCCTATAACTCTGTTCGGGAAAATACCACCAACAGCCAAGTTTGGTTAATGCACATACAAATATTAAACCCAATCAGATAAACATACAGATGGGTGGATGAGTTTTATGAAAGCATACGGTTATATACAGATGGTTCTGAAACCAGGTAAGAAAAAAAAACATTGCTTATTATAAAATGCTCTTACAAATTGTGCATGTTTTGTGCAATGTCTGAATAAAGTTTCATATCGTTGCAGACACCATGCAAAGTGTAAACGGTCACAGAAACAAGAAGCATGCCAGCACGTCTGCAAAGCACTTGAACGCCACAAATCTGATGAAATTTACAGATTTGAAACTGGACGTGGCGAGAATAGTGAATCCTTAAGGCCCAGAGTGGGCGACAATTTCACGGCGGCCGGTTGTAAAGGCTCTCTGGCCCTAAAAGGAAATGCTCTTTTGTTTGTAAATGCTGTATAAAAATCCTCACCCACGACTGTGTGCAACAGCTTTGTGTATAAGGCACCATGTTGTAATAGTGAAATTTGCGGCTACACAAGAAGCAGGTCATCAAATGATACAGGGTCATAGTTAGAACTTAATACATGCAAGAAACACCAAACGAGGGCCTAAATAAATAGTTGCTAACTTAAGAAGACATGGCAAAATATTATTGCTTACACAACAGCAAAATATATAGTTTTGTTTTCCTTTAACAAACACACAGGTCAAACAGACATGGTACTACGTCTGATACACACCAAGGTGGGCATTCCCAAAGCTGGGGCACTATCAATTGTTTCAAATTCAACCCCCAGCACCCTCAGCTAGCCATAGGATTTCTAGTCCACAAAAACAGGGGGTGGAGGTGAGAGTCTGGAATTCATACATTACGGTTCAGTTAGGCAAATCCAGCCTCCAGCCAGGAACCCTGGGCTCCCAGTATAACGTGTATCATGATGGAGAATGCCAAGATAAACAAGAAGAACCAACTCCATTAGTGAACAATTGTTAGATATTGTAGCCTTTTGCTGTTGGCCCCTCAGAATTACCCGTGGGTTCTAGAACCTCCAGTCCTACACAATGTATCCTATTCCTCACCAAAGCTGCAAAAAATACAGTTCAAGACTAATGCCTCTATTCTCCACTTTCAGACCCATACTGCGAGTTCTATTTACAAGCAAGGCCCCAAAACTTGCATTTTCATACGTGGGTTCAATCACCCTCCTGGGTCATTTCAAACTGTGGGTTCTATTTTCTAAAGCAGAAATGAGAAAGCACACAGAGAAGGTGTAAGGCTCCTTATAGAACTAATAAAGTGGTCAACTCCTGGCAAATGTTCTAGTCCTCTGCCTACACCACAATAGGAATAGCAACAAAGCACGGCGCTGTGTATTTGCAACAGGTCAGAGCTAACAAGCCTGGTGTGCTTTGCTGAATATACTCAATAAATATCACAAGGGGCTTCTTAAGAAGCATTCGTCTTATGTTGCGTTTATCTTCGCAGGGTGGATACTCACGACACCATTTCCCAGTCCCCACATCATTTCTAGTGCATGTACATTAGTTTAACCAGATAACTGCAAGTATGGTGTGAATATAACCTGAGTGAAGCCCATCTCACTTCATTCACCATTCGCATGGGCACACTGAAGATCAATCAAAACTGTCTTCTACTATATATGCCACCAAAATGTATCATTAAACATGCCCCGTCCCAACAAACACCTTTAGCTCTTTAGGATGTACATGAAGAACTAGATCTCCGTTTGGCATCTGAAGGTGCCCACACTATTGTCGGACTCAGTGCTTTAATGTAAATAGACAAGAGGTCTGTGACACTGCAATGGTTACGGGTGCAATTTCCATGTCGTGGCCTCTTGTGTGCTACAGAGCCAGACAGACACACCAGGAATCCATCACTGTCCCAGAACATACATAACCCCAAAAACACAGTAATTAAAATCGACATTGTCTGGACAAAAAACAAAATATGTTTCTGTAGACTAGAACAGTCGAAGCCTGTTGTGCTACAATAATACTCATTTCATATTACGCATCAATACCTGTTCTGGGTCTAAAAACATCCAATGAGAGAGAGAAATGTTATTTTGTGGCCCTGACTGAAACATTATCCTGGACCGAGCTTTATTATCTGTATGAAGAGTAAATGTGCAATCACACACGGGACACACACAGTGTAGTCCCCATTATCTGGCCAAGGCAACGACACTTCTTAGGAAAACACAGCAGTGCCATAAATTCTCAAGTGCTTTTTTTTGCCTCATTTGCACAGCCCTATGGTTATAAAACAAATAAAATCTGTTTCTTGCACCTTTATTTTATTCTTTATGTCAAATTAAAGAGAGCGTATAGTGTACAGTGAGTATAGTGTCCAACATCTATCTCAGAACACAGTCTCTCTGTTTGTGGGCATAGAACAGTGGAAGCCGGGCGGATGGGGTCCGGCCTCTTGGCAAATATAAAGCAGGCTCTATCAGTATTGCTATGCAAATAAAATCCTGCAATTGAAATGTAAAGCCAAAAGTGTCATTTGCCGGCAAGCGTCACACAGTTTTCGTCAGAAGATGATACGAGTGGTACAAGTGCTGCAGGGATCTGCTTTTACACGTGATTGTCTGAATCAGCCCGCACAGTACTGTGGAGTCATCTTCTCTACAAGTTCTTCATAGCACCAGGGGGCATCACAAAGGAGTGGGGTGGCCAGCCGCTGGTTAAAGAGAAGGGGAAAGAAATGTCAGTGCATTAACGTCAATGGTTACAAAATAAAATGGCTCAGATGTAGTAAAATAACAAAAAAGGAAAAGGAGGGATAACCAGGACGAAGACATAGCAGTCCTTTCCTGAGAATAGCAGGCTGCACGAGAAAACAGAAGAAATAGCGAGTGTTCCCCTTACTTCTGGACTTCACGTAACAGTCATTGCAGTTCAGCAGGCCATTTCGAATTCGGACGTCCGTGCCGGTGGTCGCGTCTCCAAGTTGTCCCTTACACAGTCCACACTATCAGCAAAGAAAACAAGATGTTTCAGGCAAACAAAACCAAATGCATCCGGTAACTGGTGACTGATGATTTGGAAAGGAACTAAGAAAATGCTGCCATATTCATACGTTTATGAAAAATATAGTTATGGTTCAGTACAGTATCTCCAGAAAGCCTATTTTTAACTTGTTTATTTTAAGAGTTGCAGTGTTCCAGAACTGGACTACTATATACTATACATTCATGCAGATACCAGGTTTTGTTTTATACAGTCTTAATTAAGTCTTATAGCAGATTTTATTTTACACCATAATATGCTCTATATAAGCGAGATGCTAAAAAGGGACATAAAACCCTAAGTACAGGTATGGGATCGGTTATCCAGAAACCTTTTCTTCCAGAAAGATCCCTTATCCCCAGGTTCTATGCATTCTGGATAACAGGTCTCATACCTGTATCAGTAAAACACTGTTCTCTACTGAGCACTTTTTCACTTTACAGAAAATATTCTATTTAAATAGACTTTATGATATTCTGAGATTTTACACTGCTGTCACCAGGAATGTGTTACCTGAGCCCCCTGCTGTTCAGCCTGGGCTCCTGTCACACTGAGATATAGAATTGAGACGCTTCAAGCTTTGGTAAATCAAGCCTTTGCCGTTGCGTCCAGCCCTCATCCAGGCCAAACAGCAAGGGCGCAAAGGTAAAAACAAAATCTTGGGATTCTAATTTTCATAATAGTATACAGTGCTACAAAAGAGTTCTACAATGGCAGCTTACTGTTTATTTTCTGCGTGTTGCTATTGATAGATCTAAGGGTAATGGCACATGGGTCAATTTTGGGCACTTTATAAAAGCACAGTGTTCAAAGCCTTCAAACATGAAGCCAAAGTGCCCAAAACCTATAGTGAAATCATCTGCAAATGCTTCTGCTTGATTGGGTGATGTTTGCCTGGAAGCATGTCAGTCAGCTAAAGGAAGATGCCATATTCATCAGGGGTCTTCACTGCAGAAACCAAACCAGCAGCCCCTTTGTGATCAAGAGTAGATGGTGCTGTTGATATTGATGACTAAGATGAAGCAATCTCCCACCAAGTAATGTGTGAGATCAAACACAAGGGAAACAAGAGACTATATAGTTGTTAAAAAATATTTAATGTTTCTAATTACCAAAAAGGTTTTTACATTCACATGCGTATCTTACTAGTGGAACTATATTTAAGGGGACCCTATTTAATATGTTTCTCATAACAAAATAAGCTACAGTAAGAATTTAATCCACTAACACAATGCATTCTGCCAGTTGGTTCACAAACAGGCTTACCTTGAAGCACTGGATGTGGAAATAAAGACTGAGGGTTTCAATTATCATGGCAGCTCCCTTGCCTAGAGGAAGTCCACATGTGGAGCACAGTTTTTTCCCACTAACAGACCTTAAAGAGGACAAGTCATAATTTAGAAAAAGAAAAAAAAAAACCCAAAACACTAGAAAAGTTTTACAAATCTCATGAAACTGCGTCTTTTTATAGGGATTAACTAAAAATATACAAACATTTCCATGGTGGTTTTAAGGTGATGATATACACTAGTGATATGTGGGCCGGCCCGATACCCACGGGTCCGGCTTCTGATTTCCGAGGTTGTCTTTTATAGACGCTGTGCCTGCTCGTCCCGCCCCTTTTGTGACGTCTTCGGTGGGGCGCATCGGCACTGGTCTATAGAAGAAACCCAGAAAAGATTATGTGGGCGGGCATGGGCTAAGGAAGGGCGGGTTAGGGTCGGGGAAATCCAGACCCGCACAGCACTAATATACATGTAGTAGTGCTAGGTCTACGGCAGCTGGATTTAGCAATGCTAGATACTGGATTACTCAAAAGATAGAACATTTCAAGCGCAAAGCATTAGAACTCCAGCCTGTACAATAATACTAAGCTTTTCTGCTAGTTTTTCTATGGCTACTGTCAGAATGTAAGTTGGACTGCTATCCAGGAATTTAAAAAAACAAAAACAGTTGGATCATTTGTACCTGTTTGGTGACTGGCATTGTGATGTAGACAACTGTGAAGAATTCAATGTCTCTTCCTTGGAATCAATTCTGCATTTAAATAAAAGACTGTCAATGAACTTGATAAACTTTAATATGTGAAAATATTTTTTAAAATACTGGTGGTTGCTTTTTATGTAGTCAAAGTGTAATGGGACATGGTTTGCTTTCTACTCAGGGGTCTGTATTAGAGCAGAGAAAGCCAATCAGCTTCCTTCCATCTGCTCCATGTATGTGCTGACTGGAACAGGATCAGCTTATAATAACTTAGAGCAGATTGTGGTGAGAAAATGCTAAAGCAGTGATCCCCAACCAGTGGCTTGTGAACAACATGTTGCTTGCCAACCCCTTGGATGTTGCACCCAGTGGCCACATAACAGGTGCTTATTTTACAATTCCTGGCTTGTTTTGGTTGCATAAAAGCCAGGTTTATGGCCAAACAGAGGTTGAGGGCCCTTGTGCTAAAGTATGTGTTTTTGTGCCAAAATATGCTCTGTGTGTGTGTGTGCAGAGTGGCTGATCCCATGCCTGTAAGAGCACACCCATAGAAGGGACAGAAGACAGTATATTGGCTAATAATTTGCGTACACTAAATAGAATTCGATTTTTGACACAAATGTCTTCTTTAAAAATCTCACAGGGTATGAACCTGTTGAACCCCTGGGCCAAATACCCAGACAGCATGCACGTGACAATACACAGTAACATCGCTTTACTATAGGTGCACTCTTTTGGGCCAACACTCCAAATGATTGGAAGCAGGAAGTGGAATAGAAGTGGCGCATCATTACTTCCTCTTCTGTCACTGCATCATGTTGCGAATACATGTTGCACTGGCAAACTTCATTTTCAAATGACTGATGAAGGAACCAATGGATATCCATAGTACACAGATAGCATTCAGGATTGCCATGTATTGAAAATCACACCGTTTTATTAGCACATGCATGGCCAGCTTAAGGGCAGGACCCTTTTCTATAGGGTATCCATGGTCTGGTCTCTCAGTTTATACTCAAGGGGGGCAGAAGGTGGTCTGTCACTAGAGCACCAATGAGGCTGTGAACCTGTAAATGGAAAAAACTCCATTGATTTATTATTAAATGTGAGACTTGATTAGCATCATGGAGCAAGGACTGGGATGGGTTATAGTGCTTCTGAACAGCACTGAGCTCTAACACCCCCACTGAAGAGAATGGGATTTGACAAACTGACAAACATATCTTCTTTAAAAAAAAAAAATAACAAAAAATGCCTACTATTCTATAATAAAGATAATATATAATATAGTTGTGCATCTCATGCTATCAATAGAGCAGTCATGTTCTTTCAGGAAAATAGTAATAGATAGAGAAAATACGGAACTACTGTCCAATACTTCTGAATGGAAGAACCAGTTGTTTCACTGGAAAAGGATTTCAAATATTCTAAAGCTGTTCCCACTGTAGCTGACATGGAATTGCAAATATTCTTATGATCTGTTTGGGTACAAACACTTTAATAATGTACCACCTATTATACTGTATTATTCTTCTTTATTTATACATTGCCAACATAGTCTGTAGTTTATATGTCATCACATCACCAGTGGAGCTTACAATTTGAGGTCCACAATTACACATAGTTAATTTTATCAGGAACCATTTAATCTTTCTGTACCCAGAGGAAGCCCAATCAAGCAGGAAAGAAACATACAAGCTCGTATCAAATCTAGAACCCCAATACTGCAAGGTGGCAGTGCTAACAATTGCACCCCCCTTCTGTCTCCTGCTATTCCTTAGCCTTTCTCCTAGGGAATTCATGCAAATCCATGACATGAACCATAATGCATATGTTTCCCTATCCATATGGTGCACATACATACTCACCCCCTCGTGGATATTATGGAAGACATATTATGATGGACAGCATTTTCATCTACAGGAGTTTTGGGTGATCCAAGATCACATGACTCTGATGACATCACTTGTTTACATCCTAAAAGATGACAGTCAATAAAGAGCATTATGGCAAGTAAAACATAAAGCTTCAGGTGGTATTAGTAATACCTGCTATGTTCCGGTCTTCAGAGAAAAAAAAAAAAAATCTGGACTAAGTTAGGGCTAAAGCGGTTGTCCCAGGTATACACTGATGGGAGTCTTCGCACGCTGCCTGAATTTCGTCAAACCCTCTCTCTAACTGACCTGTCCAAATTTAGATATAACCAACTTAGCCATCTTTGCTCTGCGCAATTTCCAACTCCTCCTCAGCAACTATAGTACACAGGGATTGAAGAATTAGTATCTCAACCCACCAAAACGAAACTCCTATCCAGTACGTACAAGCACTTAATTTCCAACAGATATGATCCCCGACCTAGAGTGAAGTATAAGTGGGAGAATAGCGGGGTTGGTGTAGACCCAGATGATTGGGAAGAAATCATAGACAACCTTTATATTCCGTTAGTCAGTGTTAGAGACAAGCTTATACAATTTAGGATCATACATCAAACATACCTCATCCCTCAGAAACTAGGGTAGGGTGGCTTCACCGGACTGTACAAGGTGTGGTTCTTCTGTTGCCAATTTTATGCATTTAATGTGGGACTGCCCAGTGATACTCAGATATTGGAGGACAATTGTGAACTTTATGAGCACCGAACTAGCACTAGCACAAATACTTAGCCCTGCTACCTGTCTTCTGGGCCTCCTTGATTTTGTGATACCTAGAGTGAACACTAGATGTCTAATAAGGCTGTTCTTCTACGCAAAGAAAGTGGTTGCCCTACATTGGATGGGCCCATCGCCACTGACACAGAGTAGATGGATTGGGCTAATCAATTCGCAATTGGAACTGTACAAGCTCACGTATCTAGCCAGAGGATGCCCGAAGAAATTTGAAAATATATGGACTTGGCTTGAGTGGCCAGCCACTTCAACCAACCAATAGAAGATTAATTACAGCCGTACTTCTTCCCCCCCCTTTTTTTCTTTTTTCTTACTAGCCTTTCTTCCTTCTATGTTTTGAAATTTGTTAAAAAATTCAATAAAAATTTATCTTTAAAAAAAAAAAAAAAAAAAAAAAAGAAGAATAGAGAAAACAAAAAGCTGCAAGTAAGAAAGAAATGTATAGCTCATGTTACTTTCAAGACCAGATTATTCCTTTAAAGAGGTGTGCACTGAATGAAACAAATATGTTTTCCGAAGCCTGGCCTGATAATGGCACAGTTTCCTTACCTGCCTGCAGGGTTAACCTGGTGGGTGTGTTACATTCATTAGACTGCACATGGTTGCATGGTTCTGCTTCCCACTTCCTAAAAGGCAAATACAAATGTAATAGTCAGTGATAAAAATCTTGCCTTTGTCACCCAATAATAGTTTTAGGTGAAACTTTTATAGTCCGTAACATATTTACAAACTGCATGCTAGTTTACCTTACCTAAATTCTAGTTGCACAGTATTCAATGGAAATGTCATAGCTATGGCTCATATGGCCAGAAGTTAGGCAATTAGACCTATGACTCGCTGATGGCCACACAACAGCTAAATGGTCCATTACTGTTGTGTCCATAGTGAAATCTCAGATTAGCCTGCTCCAGTTTATATCCAATTTGTTGGTGTAGGGGAAAGTTTGTTGAACATTTTCAATTCAAACCCCCCTCCCAGTTTGATGTCCAAAAGGGGTTAAATAAAATGCAGTAAAGTGCATGTTTTCTAGCATGTTTTTCGACTGTTACTGGATACTGCACTAGTGAAATTCAGCAACTATGTTGGTAAACCCACGAACCATATGCTCAAACCTTCAAGCAAATCATGAAAAACACCTACTCTGTTTTTCCCTTTATCTGCGTTTCTTCAGCAGCAAGCATTGACCCCTCATGTGCATACAAAATCTGTTGCTGTGTTACGTTGCTGTGCATATGTATCTCGCTCTTTATCACTCTGTTGGGCTCTGCCATGAGCTGCAAACAAAAGAAAAAGGTCATAATTCCTACAATTCATGTTTCATGAAGCACAGGCCCGGTGCTACATGGACATGCTACATGGAGAGGCATGCCGGAGACAAGAGTCGGTAGGGGAACACGGCTCTGGACCAGGAGTAGGTGAAAGAAGAGGTATGTGCTTGGTGCCCCCACTTCATTGCACCCTAGGCATGTGCCTCTTCTGTCTACCCCTAGTTCCAGACCTGATGCTTTGTGCAGCAATAACAGCCCTTTTGGCATAAGTATGTAACAGCTTTGCACATAGTTCAGGGGTGATCTTGGCAATCTTATATGCAGATTTGCCCCAGGCTGGTGTTCAGCTTAGTTGGATGCAACTCGCTATAATTTTCAAACAGAGCAAAAATCCTGGGCCGTTTTACTACATTCACCATTCCCTTATGTTTGGGATCACTGTCCTGCTGAAGAACCTTCTTCCAAACTTCAGTTTTTAGCAGAATAAATTGTACACCAATCATTAGTTCTTATATTTTAATGCAATGCCCAGTCCCTGCTGATGAAAACCATTGGTGATGCCACCACCACACACCACTATAGCTACTCTTTTTTTTTTTTTTAATGTGTTGGTTGACACCATACAGCCTTTACACAGGCCATTGTTATGCAAAGCTCTTTATAAAGTTAACTTCTGTAATTTTACTCCAGTCTCAGCTACTGAATTCTAATGCCCCTTTCTAGTGAATGTTCTTGCAGCTTCCACCTCATGCTAATGGAGCATATAGTGCCCACTTATCAAATTACACAAAGGGGTGTGTGGAGCACTCCAAGTAAACCATAAGTAACATACAATGAAAGTGTGACCGATCTGGCTAAATTTACTTCAAACATACAAAAGAGAGGGGGATTGATCACTGCACATTTCCAGGTCCCATGTTTCACTAGTAATGTAGTATCTATGCACGTGCATGTGTTTCAAACACTGGGGTTTTTAGTTGCAAAGTTATGATCATAAAAAAGCCACCACTCCACATCAAGATAAAGCCCATATGGGGGCGCATGCGCGCAATGTGAGAGGCGGACGTCTGGAGTGAGAGCTCCGACCAGGGGTTTTTCTTTTATTGATTATTAGCTGACAGACGAGCATATCTTTGACTCTCTGCAACGCGAGAAGGTCTTCAGAGCTTCAGGATGCCTCCGAAGTTCAAAAAAAAGGACCAGCAGAGTTTAGCTGGTTACTTACAACGTACTCCGGCGCGAAGCAAAAGTGGCGATTTCCAAGATGGCGCCGCACCTTCATCACCTGCGCCATCAGATGATTCAGCGGAATGGGCCGCGGCGGTCACCTCGCAGGAATTGCATATGCAACTAGAGCAGCTTTACGCTAAGATTTCCACGACTGTTTCTGAGGCGGTTGGCAAGGCGGTAACTACGTTGCAAGCTGATATTACTGACTTGGGTCAACGTACTGCGCAGTTGGAGGCCAAAATGACGGAGTCAATTCACCGCCATAATGTGTTGGTGGACGAGTGTGACCGCTTATCCAATGACTTTTATTCTACGCAACTTCACTTGGAAGACATGGAAAATCGTGACCGGAGACAGAACTTGCGGATTAAAGGTATTCCTAATACTATTACCGCAACGGAACTACCTGTGTATTTGCAGGAACTGTTTCACACTATAGCTCCTACTGTTCCTATAGTCGAGTGGAGGCTGGATCGGGCTCATAGGGCCTTGGGACGCAACAATGATTCTCCAGATCGCCCTAAAGATGTGGTGCTTCGACTCCATTACTATTCTAGCAAAGAGGCTATAATACAGGCGACTCGCAACTCGGCTAAACTTTTATTTCAGGATCGGGAACTACAAATTTTCTCTGATTTGGCACCCTCAACCCTAGCCAAGAGAAGGGCCTTGAAAGGCTTGAAAACTCAGCTACGGGAGAGAGGTATTCGCTATAAATGGGGCTTCCCGTTTAAATTGATTGTCTCACACAACGACAGGATTTTCACATTGCATGATCCGGATGGAATGGCCGCGTTTACAAAGAAGTTGGGCCTATCAGATAACATAGCTCTGGAATCGGGCACTGCTTCTACACAAGCGACTGAAGTTGCCCGCAAGATGGAAGTGGACTGGCATACTCCTGCGACTACTAGCAAATCTACCTCACCATGACGTGGTTGGGGTTTTGTTTGGAATGATCCCTGTAGCCCTTCATCTGTTGATGACGGATTACCCCTGGCGGAGCACGATGGTTCAACGTGCCTATGCATACCCCCCTGTCCGATGAAAATCGGCACCCAGACTGGTTCTGGGTTGAACTTAACATTGTTTTTTCCCACGGCCTACTAGTACTAACCATGTTTTTGATGCTGTTTTTTATCGGCTGGATACAGTCTCGGCGAGGCTTGTTTGCTAATTTTATTTTTTCTGTGAAGATTGTACAAGGCAAGATGTGGGTATTATGGTTACAGTTCATTTCTGTATGCTTATTGTTATTCTTTTTTTTATTGGTTTGTCTTCTCTTTATTCTTTCTTTCTCTTCTCTTACTTCGATCCCCCGCTCTAAAAGGTTCTCTGACGTTTTTATTCGAAAGGTGAGTCTCTTTTTTAGCAGTGTGATACCTGTGATATTATGGCGAATTTGACCGTTATTTCACATAATGTTAAAGGGTTTAATAGCCCAGTTAAAAGGAGAGCTGCATTTCAATTTTATAAGAAACTTTGTGCAGAGATTATTATGCTACAGGAGACTCACTTTTCCATTGGTCATGTACCCAAATATTTTGATAGACTGTATTCGCAGGTTGTGCATACCACTTATGAATCCAAAACTAGGGGAGTTGTTATCTTTTTCAAAAAAGGTTTGCCACTTCATATTGATCATATTGTTCGGGATCGGGACAGCAGATATGTTATTGTTGTTGGAAGTTATAACTGGAGACCGATTACTTTAGCTAACATATATGCTCCTAATGATTCTCCGAACACATTTTTGGTTGATTTTCTCCATACGTTAGCGTGCCATACTGTGGGGCGACTTATACTTGCAGGGGATTTTAATATAGTACTGCAAGCATCGTTCGATCGATCTAGTTTGACAGTGCACTCTAGGGAAGCATCTAAAGCGGTAAAACGTTTATTGGGATCCTTAATGTTGATAGATACCTGGCGATATGTCCATCCCGCCGTCGCCAAATACACATATTTTTCCCCTGTACATGATTCGTTTTCTTGGATTGATTATATTTTAGCCCATTCTGATTTTATACCGCAGATTCAGGAGGTTGACATTATTTCAGTGGGCTGGTCAGACCATAATGTTTGTACTGCGGTGATCCAGATGACACCTTCTCTCCCTTCGACTCGGTTATGGTCCCTCAATGAGTCATTACTGTTAAATTCCCAAAATTCCTCGAAACTTAGCCACGAGATTGAGGAGTATTTTTTACATAACTGTACGTCAGATGTTTCTTCCGTTATGGTCTGGGCAGCCTTTAAACCTTTTCTGTGAGGCCATCTTATTAGACTCGGGGCATACACTAAACGAATGAGGCATCAAAGGATAAATCAGTTGACTAGTCGTTTAACAAATTGTTTTGCCAATCCAGGTTACAATACTGCGGAAATACAGGTGCTGAAGCGTGAATTGGCAGATTTACAATTTATTGAGGCGGAGAAAAGTATTAAGTGGACCAAACATAGATTTTATGCTTTTTCGAATAAGGCCTCTACTCAATTTGCTAAACGACTTAAAATAGATGAGCAGGGACCTCCTATCTCCTCTATTTTTAATCAGACAGGTCAACCAGTTTCGGATCCTACCAGTATTTCAAATGTCTTTCAGAGTTATTACAGCACTTTGTATAATCAACCATTTGCACCTGATATGGAACAATGTCACGCAGATTTGGCCCGATTGCAGTTACCCCGTCTCGACCATCAGCAAAATTTGTCTCTAGGTGCACCTATTACTGAAGAGGAGGTAGAACAGGTAATCAAAAAGCTTAAAAATAATAAAGCTCCGGGGCCTGATGGATATACGGCTAAGTTTTATAAACATTTTTCAACGTTGTTGATCCCTCATCTAGTTGCGGCCTTTAATGACATTATGCAGGGGCGACCCTTCCCCAGGAAATGTTGGAAGCTATTGTATCCCCTATCCCGAAACCCCACACTGATCGGCATCAGTATGCAAATTATAGGCCTATATCTATGATTAATGTGGATTTAAAATTGTTTACTTCTATATTAGCAACTAGGTTGGCACCTCTTTTACCGTGTTTGATACATCCTGATCAAACAGGGTTTATTACCACGCGTAATGCGGCCGATAACATCCGGAGGATCACCAATGTTGTCCAGCGTGTTAATAAAACTAAAGACCCGTTATTACTGGTTAGCCTTGACATTCAGAAAGCTTTTGATTCTGTCCAATGGTCATATATGTATGCAGTTTTACAAGAATTTGGAATAACTGGGAATTTTTTACAAGCAATTCAACGGGTCTATACTAATCCTACTGCTCGTGCTAAAGTTAGAGGTCATCTGTCAGACCGGTTCCCTATTAGCAATGGTACACGCCAGGGCTGTCCCTTGTCACCGCTTTTATTTGCGCTGGTAATGGAACCATTGGCCCACATGATTCCATCACATACCAACATTTCTGGTTATCGCTGGGCGGGTGGTAAGGAATATACAATCAGTTTGTATGCGGATGATCTCTTGCTGACCTTATCTAAGCCGTTAACGGCCCTCCCTACTCTTTTTGCACTTTTGTCTCGATATTATAGCTATTCTGGGTTGAAAGTGAATCCACATAAGTCTGAAATGATGGGTCTTAATATTCCTGACTCTACACTCCAGTTAATACGCTTAAACTTCCACTTAATATTATGTACCAACAGTATTAAATATTTAGGGGTTCTTATTGCCCCACGGTACTCACTATTTTATAGGGTTAACTATCAACCTTTAATCAAACATGTGCTGAAGTTACTGGAATGTTGGAAACGCTATTCAATTTCATGGCTAGGCCGCATTTGTGCAATTAAAATGACTTGGCTCCCGAAATTGCTTTATTATTTTCGGGTTTTGCCGATTGCTGTCCCTCTGAAAGATATTGCGTATTTGCAGAAACAATTATTATCTTATATTTGGTACAATAAAAGACCTAGGGTGTCCAGTCAGGTGCTGTATCGCAAACCAATACTTGGAGGTTTAGGGGCCCCGCATTTACTGTTTTATTATAGGGCTGCACAGATTGGCCAGTTAGTTAAATGGCAACTTCCTTCGACTACCACGGTATGGGTTGAGATGGAGGCTCAGGATTGTTATCCCCTAACGACTAACAATCTTTTATGGGCTGATCGTAGAGACAGAAATAAGTTTGGGATTCATAATTTGGTTGTACTTCACTCTCTGCGGATTTGGGATGTATGTAAATACCGTTATCTATTATGTAAACCTGTTTCTTTACAACAAACTATTGTGGGTAATCCCTCTTTTGCACCAGGGCTACAAGCTCAGCTTTTTGAAAAATGGACGCGAAATGGCCTCTGCACGATACATTCTCTTTTGGGTCCTTACCATATGAAGTCTTTTCAGTTGTTGCAGTTTACTTATGATTTTCCAGATTCTGAAGTTTATGTTTACGCTCAAGTTCGACATTTTGTGCAGGGCCTTTTACTCAATGTGACGTCTCAAGACACCACCATTTTTGAAGCTTTATGTAAAACTTCCCCACTCACTAAAGGTATGATTTCCATTCTTTACACCCAGATGCTCTCACTTACTTTCAAGGCTAATCCAGCTTATTGTGCTGCCTGGGAACGAGATATACCGCTACAGCTTCCTAGTGATGGATGGAATAAAATTTGGACAGCTACTAAGACTGTGTCAGAGAACGTAGCGCTTAAAGAACTTTCTTACAAGCTTTTGACCAGATGGTATATGACGCCTCAAAGAAAACATCGAATTTCACAGCTGCATTCCCCTCTATGTTTTCGTGGCTGCGATGATATTGGCTCCTTAATCCATATATGGTGGACTTGTCCTACAGCGCAACGTCATTGGCATGCAGTACATGTCTTAATACAGGAACTTTGTTCAGTGACATTTCCATTCAATCCCTGGGAATTGCTGCACAATCTTCCAATAGGGTTACTTAATAGGCCTGCTAGACATTTAACTAAACATATTCTCTCGGCTGCTAAGTGGACTCTAGCAATCAACTGGTTATCTCCGGATATACAGTGGCAGCAAATGTTGCACAAAATGAATACAATTTGCACAATGGAAGAGCTTACTGCTCGCATACAGGATAATCTGGATAGTTTTACAGAAATTTGGACGCCCTGGAAAACATATAGAATTGCACAGCAACTTGCCTTTTAATAATATTGTGCAGTTGTAGTGGGTAACATGTTGAGCTATGCTTTGCTGTGTGGAGCGGGGGATCTCTCTCTTTTCTTCTTCTTCTTCTACTTTTCTTATTTTTCTTTCCACTTTCTCTTCTTTTTTGTTTTATTTTCTATTTTCCATTTTATCCGGTTCAGTAAGTAATATCTGAGATATGTTGCAATTTGGTGCACTCTATCTATAACTACAATGATGCAATTTTTTATTGTATGCCATAGTTGTGTTGTGATACCTCTTGACATAATGCTTTAACATCTGTACCGGAGATATTGCGCTGTTGTGCAAGTATGTTTTCTTTTATTATGTGAACTGGAATTAAAATAAAACTTGAAGTGAAAAAAAAAAGATAAAGCCCATATTGCGATCCCTAACTATTTACATACCTTCGTTCTTGAAATATATTTTCACAGATTAATGATTGCTTTGTTACTATTATACTTGGATATTATACACATTTCAATACTGTTTTGTGTCCTTAATGGATTTATGGAATATAACTAAAACTCTTCTGGAGGGCAGCGCCAGGCCGGCTAGGCGCCCTAGGCAACCTGGCCAGTCGCGTTGCCTCCCATCCCCTGATGCATGGGAATAGGTGCGCGAAAATAGAGGGAACAGTCGGGAATGAGAGTGAAGACCGGAATAAGGGTAGAAGGCAGAAAAGGTACATGCTCCAATTGTGCAGCTGAGCAGAAAGAATATGGTGCACACATCACTCTCACGCTGAACGCTGGAGATGACACAAATCAGACATATTTACACTATGGGTCTGGTGCGATATCACGTTATATCTTAGGAACCTTATGTAGATGTTTGGCAAAACGTGATCTCACCTGTTCATTGTTGTTTTCTTGATCTCTCTTGGCATGGTCTGGAAGTGCTGGAATAAAGTTTCCATTTCTTTCAGAGATATTAAAGTGCACAGTAGAATTGGGTGACAAAGTCAGTGGGACCACAGTGTCTTCGATTATCTTCCTTTCCTAGAAGACAAGGTCAAAATTCCAGAGTCAGTCATTAATTTAAGGAATTTCTATAGGTGAACTAAGGAACAGTCCAGAGATTGAGTTATAAGAATGGCCACACCCTTGATAGATCCGAATATAAGAAACACACCCAAAATCTCTTAAGACTTTAAGCTTACTCTGAAGGGTCAACCGCCTTCCACTTTATAGTAACAATACAGATAAGACAGAGGTCTAATAATATAAATAATATTGCTGAGGAGCCTGGTCTTTTAGCCCATTCTTGTGACTAATCATCTTAAGAGCAAACCTGCACACTCTTTACTGGAAACAAGCATATTTAATATTTCACTTAGTACCTCCTCGTAATATTTCCTTTCCTCTTCTTCTACTTCTTTCTGAGCTTTTTCCCATTCTTCTTTAAGTTTTTCCTGCTCTTTCTGGTACCTCTCCTGTTGAAAGATATACCCATGAGATTCAGTTGACTTTCTATCCATCTATCTACAGAGAAACACGGAGGAAGAAAAGAGAGAACGAAAGAAAACCCACCACACCCTTGCACTAAGATGATAAAAAGAGCGAGCAATGATGCACAAAGCACAACTAATCACCTGGAGGAGCCTTTCCTGCTCCTGCTGCCATTTTTCTTGCCGTTTGCGTTCTTCTTCTGGGTCCCATGCGCAGGACCGGTTAGGAGAATTCAGATTGGGTACTAGTGCCTTTCAGAAGAAACAGAAAACACTGTATCCTTTGGGATGCATTAGAATACATTCTCTGCTATCAATGTGGGGAGGAGATACAACCTTACTACTTTAACACATACAAGTACTCTATTGGGTTCCCAGTGTGAAAGTCTACAAACTAATAACACAGTATTAACATCACTCTTATACAGCATCACTCCTCTTTAATATTTGACAAAATGGAAATTACTTACTGGTGACTTCTCTGTACATTCTGTATCCACTGTTCGGAAAGAAAGAATGAAATTAGTTAGCACTTTCCTATCACATTTACAAAACGTAAAAACTTTCTTACTTTACTTGCATGGAGACCCATTTATACCCTTCCGGAAAGGCTAGCGCACACAACTATGAGGCTAAATTCTCATATATTTAAACATTGAACAGCACCAACCACCATATACTCCAATGAATGTAGTGATGAAATACAGGTCACCATTCCCCATCCAAGCAACAACAAAAAAGTTCAGTGGGTTTGAATGGATCAGCCTTGGATTTGCTCTTAAAGCACCAGCTCAATTAAATGAAAACTTACTGAAGGGAAAAAAATCACATTATTCCCCAGATATAACATCATTTTAACATGTTAACATTATTCATATTGTTCCAGCCAAAACACTGGGAAAGTGTAGTATGTTATATTGCATTCACTGGACAGATTCCACCAAGAGCAGATTCTTTTCTGCAGGAACTGGTGCTTTCAGTGGCACAAGAAGGAATAAACAGCCAACCTCCACCCAAGGCATCAATATAAGGGGTGGTTTCTGCTGTATTTAGCTTTGATGTATAGCAGGAAACTTGCAGGATCAATATACTCTACAAGCAAGGCTTCAAGCTCAGTGATTCCATGAACCATAAACAACATAAGCAAAATATGACAGCAGGATACTTATGGGATATATATTAAATGATTATGTTACAAAACTGTTGTCTTTAGAGCAGCATGCCTTAAGGCCACTAGAAACCTTTTGGGCCCCCACCTCCAAAAAAATTAAATGGAATTGCCATTGTTTCCAAGCTTTCTCTATAACTGGTTTCCAAATAATAGATACCATACCTAGGATTATATTTTCCATAATTTATTAATCATGATGATTTTCTGTAAACATTTTTGGGTTAACGCCCGCAACTGCATTGACAATGTTCTCTTCTGCTCCTATTGCCACACTGGATTTCTTTCAGTATTTCAGAAGACTAGGGTTCCTTTCTGTACCGGTATGGCTAGAATGATTGAATATTTATAGAATAGCATCTCCAAAACATTGCATAGATGTCCTTTATGCTCGTTTTAAAGGGGTGGTTCACATCTAAGTTGGCTTTTAGTATGTTATAGAATGGCTAATTCTAAGTGACTTTTTAATTGGTCTTCATTATTTATTTTTTAAAGTTTAATTATTTGCCTTTTTTTTCTCTGACTCATTCCAGCTTTCAAATAGGGGCCACTGGCCCCATCTAAAAAAAAAAAAAGCTACAAATTTATTGTATTTTGGACCCTAGCAACCAAATTGCTGAAAATGCAAATTGGAGAGCTGCTGAATAAAAAGCTTAATAATTTAAAAACAAATAATAAAAATTAAAAAACAATTGCAAATTGTATCAAAATATCAATCAGCCTGTGATACTGACAAATACCCATTCTATCCCTCCCTAAAATCAGCCCTGGTCTCCTTCCTTAAAACAGTAGCCTATTCTAACAAGGAAATTAGTCTTAAAGGCCAACAAAAGAGATTTTCTGTGTATCTCAGCAAAGAAAGCCTGGCCAAACCCAGCAAATATCAGACTGCTGCAGTTGGAACTATTTGCAGAAATTTGCACAAATGCAGTGCTTTCTAATGTGGAAGGAAGAGGGGACATACAGCAGAAAGGGTAACACTAGTGAAGCCCCCCGTGCCCCACACCAGCCACCAGTCACTGTGCAAGGGAGGAGAGAGTGCAGCGGACCGACACTTCGGATACCTGACTGCAAAAAAAACTGGGAGCGTCGCCAGGCGTTCCGGGTCTGAAGCGTAATGTTTAGCTGAACTTTGTGTGATGATTCTGAGAGGCAGGGCAAAGACAATGTATTAAAATAAATTGTACAAAGTCTATGACACAATAAGAGCTGATTTTTTAGAAATTACACACAAGTAGGAGCGGCTTGCCAGTTAAATATACTACTGAGCGCTTTTCATATACAGGCATGGGACCCGTTATCCAGAATGCTCGGGACCTGGGGTTTTCCAGATAATAGAATTATATCTTAGTTTGGATCAAGTACAAGCTACAGTTTTATCATTACAGAGAAAAAGGAAATAATTTAAACATTTGGATTATTTGATTATAACGGAGTCTATGGGAGATGGCCATTTGGTAATTCGGAGCATTCTGGATAACAGGTTTCTGGATAATGGATCCTATACCTGTATGTATGTATGTGTTTGTATGTATGTATGTATGTATGTATGTATGTATGTATGTATGTATGTGTGTATGTGTGTATGTGTGTATGTATGTATGTGTGTATGTGTGTATGTATGTATGTGTGTATGTGTGTATGTATGTATGTATGTATGTATGTATGTATGTATGTGTGTGTATGTATGTGTATGTATGTATGTATGTATTTATGTATGTATGTATGTGTATGTATGTATTTATGTATGTATGTATGTGTATGTATGTATGTATGTGTATGTATGTATGTATGTATGTATGTATGTATGTATGTATGTATGAATGAATGTATGTGTGTGTGTATATATATATATATATATATAAAAAAACTTTTAAAATCATAGGCCTGTAATAGTTGCTTTTACTTCCATTTTTAGCTTGATAATAATAGTGTTCTATTAACTGCACAAGAGTCAGACATTGGATCTCCTCAATTCTGCTAAATAAGGGACAATATATATGTAGTCCCTTATTTAGCAGAATTGATGTGTATGTATGTATGTATGTATGTATGTATGTATGTATGTATGTATGTATGAATGAATGTATGTGTGTGTGTATATATATATATATATAAAAAAACTTTTAAAATCATAGGCCTGTAATAGTTGCTTTTACTTCCATTTTTAGCTTGATAATAATAGTGTTCTATTAACTGCACAAGAGTCAGACATTGGATCTCCTCAATTCTGCTAAATAAGGGACAATATATATGTAGTCCCTTATTTAGCAGAATTGAGGAGATCCAATGTCTGACTCTTGTGCGGTTAATAGAACACTATTATTATCAAGCTAAAAATGGAAGTAAAAGCAACTATTACAGGCCTATGATTTTAAAACTCAGTGAGGAAGGAGGAGATCAAAATGCTAGTCCCTTACATACTCAAGCACAGCAGTTTGGATTCAGTTCAACGGAACATTCAGGATTTGGCTGAAACCAAATTGTGCTGAAATTTGGCCAAATCCTGAATTCAGTGCATCACAACATTATTCCTACCTCAGGGGCTTTGGCTTTTCTGGTCATGAGACAACAACAGCTTGAATGGCTCCTGTCCTGCAAGTGTCCGTATCACTTCACCTGTTTTTATTTATTTGAGATACATATCTCTGCACTGGGATAACCCTCGGCTAATTAATCACTGGGAAGAAATATCTGCTACTTACCATTTTCTTTAATCTTAGAGGATTCTTCTACATTTTCAGAACTTTTTAAAGGTGGTAAAGAATTTTCTTTGGCTTCCTTGTAATTGGAGTCCAGAGACTTATAAAAAAAAAAAAATTAGATCTTTATACAAATTAATAACATGGCTGATTCTCATGAAATACCAAACACCTTGCCCTAGTTCTGTGATTCTTGAAGCCACATATTTTTTTTTATCCCTCGCTTGAGAAATGTTATTATTAATCATATTTTAAATCCCGTTATTCAGAAACATCACATTATATTTCTGATTTAATAGAATATTCCTGGAATAAATGTCAGATCACATAGCCTGTGAGCACTTTACTCTCCTGGAACCTCTTTGTAGCAAAATGTTATAGCAGATGGTGTTTGGCAGGTATTGTCCCAATGTGAATAAGTTGGATCCAACCAGCAAGGTGCCAGAACTTTAATGCTTAATTTAAAATACAAAGAATTATTACATTTGGGGGAAACAACACATTGCCTCCTATATGGTCTGGTGAATCCTGTTTGTTCTGTAAAGTTCCCCCTATACTGGACATAAAAAAATCAAGTGATCATTGAGACTATTGTATAAATGCACTTTACCCAATGCATAATCAGCTCGGCAGCTTCCACCTTCCTTTTATCCTCAGTGTCCTTCCCATTGACGGTCAATGGTGGAATCTCTATACTGCTCACAGCCGGTACAGCCTGGGTTGTACTGTTTGACTGTGTGTTACCTTGAGGAAAACATGAGGATACTGAATAAATACACATATAAAGTCATATTTAAAGTTTACGTGAGTTGTAACACTAGGCAAAGGTTCACAAATCAACATAAAACAAGGGTGTACACTTTCAGCCCTTGTGTAATGGCATCTGCCCATTTTTAGCTTGCTCAGGGAGCTGCTGGCTAAGGAAAGTCCAGGCCCGGATTTGCGGCAAGGCCGCATAGGCCCGGGCCTAGGGCGGCAAAAAAAATAGGGGCGGCATGCCGCCCAGCCGCACTATGGGGACGCGTGCGTCCCCATTCAATTACAGCAGCTGTGCCGGCGTTTTTCGCCGGCGCGCTGGGAAGGAAGAGGTGGGCGCTAGGACCGCGCGGCCGCCTGGTCGGACCGCGCGGCCTAGGGGCGCCGCACACGGAAATCCGGCGCTGGGAAAGTCTAAGCTCTGCTTTGTAACAGCCGGAGGCCTTCAATATTACAAAAGGCAAAACAAAAGTCAGCTTCTATCATAAGGCAAGAAATGGAGGACAGACCTAAGGCATGCTCTGCTGTGCTGCAATGAACTTTCATTAAATACTATGTTTCAAACACAGATGTCCTTTATCAAGTGTGATAAAGGGCAAATATGCTCAAAATATGTTGTGTGTTATTAAAGTTATTCACGGTCTTATAATTGTGAAGTGGATGGACCAGAGGATCAGACTGTGTCGAGCAATATATTGATGTCTAAAGCTCTAAATGCTGGAACCAACCAATGTGATAGGAGTCAGATGTACAGACTGTCCAAAGGCTACTTGTAACAAAGCAAATTCATTCCTAATAGCAATAAGGAATTATCTACAAACCTTCTGACAGTTGTTCCACAGAGTGAACACTTTCCTCCTGTACAAAAGAATCTGGCTCATTCTTCTGGCTTATGTGATTTCTGTCTTCACAGAGACTCTATAAAGCAAGAGTACACAGCGGAGAAGATACATGTAAAAATGCTTTCAGTTTTCAAATATGCTTTCAGTTTTCTTTAAATTAAGTGAAGGTGGGTGATCTTATTTCAGTCTTCTTCATTTTCAAGCATGTAGAAAGGCAAAGGTCCTGGGCAAATCTGTGTTTTTAGGAAGGATAGAAAATGCCAGAAGCTCCTATTCAGTTCAGTGAATGGACTTCTGCAGCTCAAGGTCTCCACACAAAAATATAGGACAGGGAGTCAATGCTTTATGTGTGGCATAGACATGTCCCCCCATAGAGTGGTACAACTGTAACAGAGGAGCCAATTGGATTATTAGCAAACACTTTGATAACTAGAATTAGATTCTGGGTTATAATGAAGGTGTGGGCATTATGTTTCAAGGAGAAAAAATGCCTTTCATTACATTCACATCTGATACAGTTCCGTAAAACAAGACTATTACAGCATCTGGTTGTAACAACAGGCTATCTGGCTTATCAGACTGATGTTCATTTTAGAGAAAAGGCCTTAAGTTATAACATTATGCTGGTAACATTCACATCATATAAAAAAAAAAAAAAAAAGCGCTATACTGAACTATGCTCTTACATTGGATTCATGTAAGGAATTCAGTGTGTTTGGTCTGGCCAGATTAAGCTTGATGGAAGCTACATCTTGCTTTGTTTCAACAACAGGAGCATCAACTCTAGCTACACCTTCAAACATCTGAGATCGGGTGAGCGATGGGGCAACAAATGTCTGGCTTCCAGATTCCTTTCCCTTTTGCTCTTCCACCCCGTTGAGATTCACCTTTCCGTCCACCTGAATGTGTCCAAAATAAGGACCTTTAGTTGAGGACTACAAGACTTTTCATAACTAATGCATCGCCAAACCATATTGTATTGCCTCCTTTGAAAATCTATAAAAACTAGTGTTAACTACAAAAGGGAAATGTACTAGCTACCATTTTACCATAATAAGGTCAACACAACTACAGTGCTGCCTAGGCATATTGGGGTTGTGCCAAATGCCTCTGTGGCAGATTTCTTATCTCTCAGCCTTAGAACAGAACAATAAATATAATCCTACCTTGAATGTCTTGAGGACTTCCTGGGTATTTTTGGGCTGGGAGTAAGGCTTGGCTGTTAGCATAGGCACCGTCTTTGAAATGATGTCTTTGCTTGGTGATATTAGACCTGTCGGACTCTTTGATTCACATGGGCTGCTGGGAGTGACAGTTGCTTCAACAGTGGAAGTATATTTTGGTGATGGCAAAGACTGTTGCCTCAGGTATTTCAGTGGGTTTGGGTCCTCTGATGAGGACAATAAACTTGGCTCCACTGACTGGCTTCTTTCTAAAATTTTTGGCATCACTAATCCCTCAAGAACAGCTTCGCTAATTGTAAACTTTTCAATGTAGCTCTTTAATATTCGTTCAGCCTCGCCTCTGGTCTTGGCATTTTTGTAGGCTACATGTAGTTCTTTTTCTCGACGTTCTCTATTGTGTAAAAGAAAATAGTAACATAACATCACCCATGCACCTCAAGCAGAGCTGTTTATATGCTTAAGTCACAATTACTCGAAAATTTGATATATTGTCTAGGAAGAGGGAATGCAGATTACGTTTTAAGTATAGCATTTAAACCTGTCTTTACAAACTTCACTTTTTATGTTTTCAACCTGAACTGTGCTATATAGTGCTCATAATCTGCATGGTCCCTCATTGGTCATTTGGGTTGAGAGGGTATCTGGTCAGTCTGTGTATGGCCAGCTTTTTGGAGAGTTTGCTAGATTATGAGTTTAAAATCAATGGCAGACAATTTAATTTCCATGAACCAGAGCCTCCAAATCATACAGTGTCAATTGAAGGAAGATCGTCTTTCAGCTCTACTGTTTAGGGAAGTATGGAGAGAAGCTGAGAAGGGGCTGTACTTGGACTAGGACTTAATAACAATGTTGTAACAACTAATACATGAACACGGTATTACAATATGAACGAACACCCTTTCATCATTATGCAGATCTTCCAGAAACAGATGGTCAATCTGGCAGTCCCACCAGTTTGGAAGGTCTATCAACGCAAGAGGATGACTTACTTTTCTTCCACAATTTCTCTATAGGTTTTAATGCTTTTCCTACGGTCCGACAGTTCACTGTCTCCGCTCATCAGTCTCTCCATCTTTTTCCTCTCTTCCTCTTTCTTGATCAGATCCTGCGATGCGCTTCTTCTCCGTGTCTTCCATCGAGCTAGGTCCTGTATGAAAAATACTGGGTTACAGTGACAGAAATAGAATCCATCTAGTAATGACATTAAAAAAAATGAAAATGTATTTGAATATCTTCTATCAAATGGTTTTCAGGTGAAGTGACAGATACAGACCCATTGAATGGTTAGAAGCTATAAGATTTTCTAGCATTGATCAAATACAATTCCCAGAATCCACGAATCATAACAAGGCAAGCCATCGCTTTGGGGAATAAGTCCAGTGGGCCTCAAAAGGAAATTCCAGTCTTGAGACCATTATATAATGCTATATAGTGTGAACAACTGCTTACATCTTGCCATGTGTCATCCTCCTCCTTGAGCAAGCTGTTGACATGCTGTAGATGCTCATGGTGTGCCCTGCTGTGAGGCAGCATACTCCCCTCTTCTTCATACCTCATATCGCACATGCTCATGCTCCTATACAATACACAGAATAAAAATGGTTTTCATTGGAAACAAAGGTGAATGCATTCTGCAAATAAACCACAGGGTGGTGCAAAAATGTTAAAAAAAACTGTATTTACATGAAGTATTTATATCGACACCGTAACACCCCGATCTACAGATACTGTGCACCATTTCTAATGTAAACACTGCAGCCTTTGTCCTAAATCTTCCGATATTCCAGTGTTTTACTTAATATTTTCTTCTCATCACACATCTTGATACCCAAGCCTATGGATTTATCTAGCACTTCAAGTAATAACATCCTTGTGTGAATCACAGGTGTACAGACTCCAGTGGGTAGTTAGCGACCAGTCAAAGAAAATATTTGACATGCCAGGCTAAAAACTGAACCCCATTTTTGTGACACTTTTTGTTCTGATGAAAGGAGATAGCTAAGCAAGATCCAACCTGGTTTGAACTGTACAGTGGACTTGACTTATAATGAAATGGTGCATTCTGAGCAGAAATAAAAATGAACTTGAAGGGGTGATGATACATCACAGTTGCTGCTGTTCAGCAAAAGAAAGGAATGCTAGCATTTTATGAAGTAGAGACATGCTAAGGATGCTGGGAATTGTGGTACAGCTGCTGGTTACTAAGTCTAACCCAACTCACACGCATCAAGGCACCATGTGAAAAAGACTCTCCGCCCTTGTCTGGTAATCATCTGACTATCTGGTTTCAAGAGTTGAAGTGGTTTCCTAATCACTGACTGGCTTTCCACTGAATCAGCCCAAACAAGGGTTTTGGTGAATGTGTGTTCTTATCTCCAGTCACTACTGAACACTGCTAAGCAATTTTTTCGACTTTATTGCACCTGTTGCTTCTAATGTAACAAACCACCTGACCTGGACATGCCTGTTCTACACTTATAATGGCAACCTTAACTGCCTCTCCCCCTCCACTGATCCTATACATTGTCTCCTGTATCCCAGGGAGAACAATATCCTTACACCAGCATGCTTTTGCTTAAGTGACAGACATACAGAAGTTATCCAAAATATATTCTCAGTTCAATTTCCTAATTAAATGTAGATTATTTTATTAGTATATTTAAAAATGCAGATTACCTTGGGTGGAAATACAGTACTATGGTTTACCCCAGGGTATAAAAAAATGGAACCCTAGTGGTCTGTCTCAACCACATTTTAAATACCACCTTCCCTTAGTGCCAGTCCTTGTCATTGAGTAAATGATGGTATCCATTGTATGCCTTGTGTGACACTCAAGAACAAAAAGAGGGATGGTTGTGCAAAGCAGTGGGCAAGGTATCTCCCATATACAACGGTGTAGTGATTTTAGTAGAGGCAGATGTTTAATGAAGCCTCACCCTAATCCATGGCTTTGCCTTAAAATTAACAAAAGCAGGGATTTTTTTTACCCCTAGGATGAATATTATTCTTTTTCATTTTTAATTCCTCCAATATCCTGCGTACTGGGACAGAATAATTTGGTAAAAAGATGTAAAGAACACTATACACATGCCCCACAACACACACACGTAACCTGCTTCTCATCCAACTACAGAATAAGGTATGTGGGCAGCTGTCTCTAGTGAATATGTCACTGAGCTGAACACCTGCATAAATATTTTAAGAACTAATGTAAAAATTTCACATTGCTTGAAGCTGTCATACGTGTTTATGCTGGCGGACAAGATTGATATATCATGCCACTGCGGGATTAACTCGTGTCGTGGGCAAGAGGGATGAGATCATGCAGAACGACCAACGTGTTACAGTTTTAAAAAAGGCCACAGCAGATACATTATGAGATTCACACATGCACACAGGGGGAATGGGGCCAATCATTTCCATGCTGACAGCAAGAGAACGTTGTTTACACTTATTAGATCACCATGATGTCATCATTTACATTATTCAGTATATAAACAAAGGCAAGCGGGTTGTAGCCATGAAAGGGGAAGGTGACTATAATACTGGAGTACTGCAGTTAATACTCCCTAATAAGCATAATCAGGTTCATCAGACTCTTCTTTTCAGGAAAATCCAATGACAAAGCTTAGCAACACATGTGTTTATACAGGAACGGGTTCAATCTTTGCTTTGGATCACAAGGATTAGAAGATCTGCTTATTGTTCTACCATTGTTAAAAAAATATGATTTACAGCATAACGTACAGGAACCAATTCGATTTCGACTATAGGTTGCAAGAAATCAAGTCCACACACAACTTTTCACTCCTCCCTATTAAACCACGCTCACACAAGTTCATAGCCAGATTTTTTAAGTGGCTTCATGCCTATTTCCCAGAGAGGGTGAATTGCCCTTAATTCCTTTCCAGTACTCCAATGGTAACATATGATCCTCATGTTGTACATGAGCAGAAAATGCTGCAAAATCAATTTTACAATCTTTAAATCTCTCCTTCATCCTGCACAACACATTGCACAGGGACTTTTTATGGCAAAGTCGGCAGGGTCCTGAAACGGGACCTGTTCTGGAAAACAGGGACTAATTGGAAGCTTACTATAAACAGGCATATGGTGGCCCAATCAATTTGCCAGAAAATGTCTGCATAGAGAAAATAGTAAAGAGCAAAGATGGTTCATAGACAATGGCTTCAATCACACTTCGTATACATGACCTCCTCCATGTATCCATCAATTTAAGTCTGACATGCCATTAACCATTTTCTCATATTGTTCCTCTGCATTTGCAGCAATGGAAATATCCTACAGGCAAACATGTAGTCTCTTTATTCTGCAGATGGATCTCTATCACTAAATACAGCATGACTGGTTTAAAAACCATAACATGACATAACAATATGAAATATGTTCTTTCTTCTATGTTTATATCCTTAGGGTACAGAAATGCACCGCCAGCTACTATATCATAGGCTAGGATCTGTCAGATTAAGTTGCGACCTCCTAAATCATTGTAACATGTAATTCTGTTGTTAATGTTTATCTGCCCCCCCCCCAAACATGTAATTGATGGCATTTCTCTGAAGATTTCACATTTAACAAAAAGATAACCCCTGATCCCCAAGGCATACCATATATTTCAATAGGAAAAAAGGGGTTGGCAATGCATTCCCAACATCTAAATAATGTATGTGCCAACTGTAGGCCATGCACTGATCCACCCAGTAACAATTCAATCCACAATAATTCATTCCCCTTTTCAGTGAGATGTTTAGAACTCGTCTACAATTCAGATAATGTTTAGAGGCCAAAAAAAGGGAGAGCTGCTCAAAACCTCAGCTTATGAAAATAGGGATTCGGTTCTGGATTCAGCCAGGATTCAGCCTTTTTTACAGCAGGTTTCGGGTTCGGCCGAATCCTTCTGCCTGGCTGAACCGAATCCTAATTTGCACATACAAATTAGGGGCAAGGAGGGAAATCGTGTGATTTACTGTTTACTTACTGAAGTAAAAAATGTTGTTCCCTTCCCACCCCTAATTTGCATATGCAATTCAATTCAATTCATTTTGGTTTTCGGCTGAAGGATTAGGGGGTTCGGCCATATCCAAAATAGTGGATTCGGTGCATCCCTATATCTAGAAATTAATCTCATTTGCCTTGAACATGATAATCTATCGCGTAAAAATATATGGGGTTTTGATTTTTAAAAACATGGAAAAAATTTCTGCTTATGTAACTAAGAGATTTGCCACCAAAATGATTCCAGAGTCAGGTCTCAGAGACCAAATACATGGAAATCCATTTCAGCTAAACTAATGGGAGTACATTTTAGAGGTGACAATCTCTACAAAACTAGCTTGTAGGTCTTGAGTTTCTAGAATTTCTGGGATGGTTTCCAGTGGGAAAATGTCACTGCACAAACCACCACAGCAGCTTATTTATATAAACAATAGTAGTGTGCCATAAGCCTCAGACATTATAAAAGAAAAAAACAAAAAGCAGGCTATTCTTGAAAAATGAGTGACTGTTAAGAAAGCACAAGGACTACAACCAATGCCTGTTGATACCAGGCTCACTTGTGGATTTATCTTAACCCCAAGACTTTTATTCAGAATCAGGACAATGCCTTTAACTAGCCAAACCCAAATGTAAGTGAATTTCCTGCCCATTATGCTTGAATTGTTGTGCAAGTCTGGACTGTTGAGGCCAGGAATATCAAGCTTTCAGCTATCTGGGAAAGCCAAATTCCATTTAAATACAGATTCACTAATCAGGTCGGGTACGTGGCTTACAGTTATGGATTCCATGCATCCTTAATATATGGGTAGCATGAAATGGAAAATTTGTGTTAACAATCATTTTATTTAAGCAACAAATAAGACAATTATTAAGTAGCCAGTTTCAAGCATGAGAGTAAGAACAATGCAAAGCAAAATACTTGAACCTGTCAGGGTGTTATTGCCGTAAATGTCGTCAGATAAGGAATATTTGGCTACTGGTAAAAAGCTGGAGAGAATTCTAAGTTTTATAGGCCAGAAACGATTTTATGTAAATAACTGGGTCCCACACAGGTTTCTCATTCAGCCCCTCAACTATAAGGACTGTCTTAGATCTACAGTTCCCACAACTTTGAATTAAAGAGAATTTTTCAGATTTTGCTTTGCATTTGAAGTTAAAAAAAAAAAAAAAAAAAAAAAAAAAGGAGAACAAAAATATCTTAACATTTTAATGTCATACATATGGCTGTTCTTTAAGAGAATGTTTACAAAAAAAATCAATCATTATTAAATTCTGAAAAATAAAGTCTTATTTAGTCTTAGGTTAAATGTGCGTGGGTTTTTCTGCAATGCATATTAATTCCAAATGGAAGCATGCACCAGTTAGTACAGGGAGCACGCCAAGCACAAGGCACAACTTACTCTGTATCATCAGACAGAGCAGATCTTGGGCTGAATCTATAAGATCAAATAAACAATTAGATTTATCGTGGTGAAGGCATGAAACAAAAAAAAAATAGCATGTGAAACAGGCAGCTCTGTGGATAATCACAATTAACAGAATATATAAATCTCACTGTAAATATTCTTGCCTATACAACAGCCTTTGGTCAGGTTGCAGCTGGACGATCTGCGGGTTGTATAATGGAATCATGCCTTGATATCTACTGAGGATGTATGCAAGTTCCCAGTCTGTGATTCAACACAAACGTACCGTGCTGCTAAATCTCACCTCCTATTGTGCTAGACCACACATTAGAGACCTGCTTCCAACTTCATTAGAGATACATAAAGAGCCACAACACTTATCCAAGTATTTCACATGCTATTTAGGCTACAGAGGTCTATAATGTAAACAGACCTTAAAGCATACGTTCTCCAAACATTTAAAAAGATGTACGGAAAAGCAAACAGAAGCACAAAGAAGAAGAAATTAGAACAAAAGATACGACATAAAAATCTTTATACACTTTTTTTTTAAATCCACTACAATATTACTGCTCATCTATATCGATCAGCCACTCTATACAAGGCCACCAATGAGAATATTAAAAAAAAAGATATTTTAATCATTTCTAAATCGACTATTTTATTTCTTTACCCCAGTCAGGCAGAAAATGCATATGTGTTTATATATATTCAGTAGCATCATATCAGTCAATGTACACAGGCTTTTGTTTTATTCACAATGCCATTTGACCTCATATATAAGAAACCTTTATCATCATATATTTAAAGCCTAAAAAATGTATTAGTCAAAATATGTTGAAATAATTATTTATGGCGATTGAAGAAACTCACGACCAACGCCGATGAATAAAATCATCTAACCTGAATAACTCATGGTCACATGTTTCGAGAGCGTCTTCTGTCTGGGTACCAGTGGGATCCCCATCATTAATGCTCTCAATGGAAGTCTGATCGCAAGTCACATCGGTTCGTAATTCAACGGGTTTCTCTGTCTCACTCTGATCGAGGGGCTTATTAGGAAGGTCAGAACTGCCGACTGCAGGAGCGTGGGTGGAATTATTTGGCTTTATTTTGCTCGATAGGGCAACGCTAAGGAAGGAATTTTAAAAACAGACACGGTACATTTTTTTTAGTATACTTTACAAATGCTGGAAGTTTTGTGTTCGGTTGGAGCAAACATTTGAAGACTTTACGCATGCTGCAGTTGCCTTATAATATAGCACTGGAGGCAATCACACACTCAGAAACAGCATCCAAATTTAATAGAAGTCAGAGGGTGTGATTTCTAGGACACAGATGTGAGCTTCTGGATCAGATTTCCTGGGCGAGTCTGTCTGACTGTAATCACAGGAAAATCTACAGTTTGCACAAGGCCTTAAGTAACATAACAACATACCATGTGAAAAGGGTATTACATTCTGGACTTTCATCAACTGATCTTCTGTTCTGAATTCCTTATTTCAAATGCATGCATTATCCCCAGCTTCAAAAATCACACATCATAAATTACACCTGCTCTGGATATTACAAATCTCCTACTTGGTGATGCAAACGGAAAGGCAGCCATGAACATTTTCAATACAAAGTTAAAGCAGAATGGACAACTTTTCAGAATATTCCTTTTAAAATACAACATTATGAAAAATATTGGCAACTCTAAAATATATCATCTAAACATTTCAGCCTAGTGGTCCTTAACTTCATAAACAATTATATTCTAACCTTGTGGATTTCTTTTCTTCAGCTTTATGCTGTAAAGAAAATGGAACAGGAAGGAAGTGGCCAAGGCCTACACTAGATGGCTTCTGGGTTACGGAGATTCTTCTTGTCATCATATCATCTTTTTCTGGGTCTGGTGCCACTGAATTGTCCTTGGAGGTGGTTGAATTTGGCTCCTGTCCTGTGATGGATTCACCTTCTACAGCATCAGCTTCTCTTGTTATTGTTGGAGAGATGTTGCCCAAAGGAGGAGTTGTTTTTGAATCAGTATTGGCCAAGTCAGGAGATAGTATTGTTCTCCTAAGGGACATTTGTGGTGTTAAATGCACTTAAAAAATGATTTCTGCTTGAAGCACACCATGCCGGATGTTGACAATGTTAGTTTGTTCACCAGATCTGTATTATGCCTCACAAACCATTAAAATTATATTGCTCAGAACTACACGGTAGCAAAACTTTAAACAGATAAAAAATACTAATACTAATTAAAATGTTACGCTTCATTGATTTTTTAGAAGGGCTGAAATATCACTCCAAGTATTGAAAAACGAAATCTACCCTTAACTTATCGCACCTCTCAAGACTGTCCTGTTGCTTGGTCTCTACACTGTTGGAGTCTTGATTGTAAGTCCCACCATCTGCTAAATTAGCATGTTCTTCTGTTTCTTTCTGGTTGAGGGGCTTAGAAGGAGCACCAGAATTGCCAACTGGAAGAGCTTGGGAAGCATTTTTGGACTTTATGGTGCTCACCATACTGCAGCTAAGGAAGTAATTTCATAGACTTAAGTTTTGTTGTCAGCTGAAAGGACATTTAAATGACCAAACATTGCCTGTGACATATCTAAATAGCAACCAAAAAAAAAAATAACCAGTTGTAAGTGAAGTATTGCCTTCAAAATTAACACCAGTGACCCCATGCTTGGGACTAAGCCATTTTGTGAAGACACACACTACTCAACCCATATATGAAGTCAGCTGGTGAGTGTTTAGGGAGTATGCACTTCATCCCAAAATTGCCATTTTTTACCCAGTCCCAAATGAAGTCACTGGAAAGGAGTGGGTGGACTTTCTAAACAGAAATTATGATTAAAGGATTAGCATTGCAGCATCTATCAGAATCATAGTACATTAAGATTGCATGATGCAACGAGATTAGACTTCAGTCTATTAACTTCCAAAAACATGATTTGTTTTAACTCAACAAGTATAAAAGGTTGTAAATTACAACCAAGAGCTTGACGTGAACCTACATACACATGCCCGATATGCAAGTAGTGTTTCTTTTTTAAAATTGTTCCTTTGCATAAGTTACTAGTCCTGAAATACTGGAAAAGACCCCTTTAGAGAAAATAAAAGCAGCATGGTCATTCCATAAAAGTGTGCATTTATTTATATGCACACACTGCCCTACACTGTGATGTTCACACACTAAGGAATGTAATGTATATGCATGCCTTTTATCCCTGACCTTATAGGTTTCGTTTCATCCTCTCTGCGTTGCAGAGAAAAAGGAACAGGAAGGAAGTGCCCAAGGCTGACACAAGATGACTTCTGGCTCACTGAAATTTTTCTAGTCATCATGTCATCTTTTTCTGGGTCTGGTGCAACTGCGTTATTCTCTAGGATAATGGAGTTTGGATCTTTTTCTGTAGTAGAGTCACCTTCCTTCATGTCATCTTTTACATTTTCAGCTTCTTTCAGAGGCTTGCTCTCCAAAGCAGGACCAGTTTCTTTTGAACTACTTGCCAAGTCCGATAGCAGTAACCTTCTCCTACAGAACATTTGCTGATGTTATATTCTGTGTTCAGTTCAACATCATTCTTGTTAGTACCCACACCATGTCTGTATTCGAAGCACACCATGCTTGTATCAAGGTTTCCTTATTGTCAGATTTCACAAATGATTAGTGTTAAAAACATATACAATTTGTTCTGCCAAATTCAACACGATAGCAAAACTGCAGACTAGTATCTGTACGTGCGAACACTTAACATACAACATATTCATTTCTTCTTTAGATAAATCAATTCCAAATATTTTGAACAATATAAATAACACAAGCATGCAGTTGGTCACGTAAAAAAATAAAATCAACATTTTGACATATACAGTATAGTTACTTGATGATTCTAACAGAGAATGTAAAGAATTACATTAGCTATTAAGGATTAAATTAACATAACTGTGGTATTGTCAGTGCTCATATAACCACAGAATATGTTCTTACAGGCAGAAAAAAACAAGTATACACAGCAGATTCTCATGCACAACCCTGATAAGTTGTTATATGGACAAGGCAACAATGAACACAAAAGCTCACAGTTGTGGGTTGACATCCAGAAAGAGTCCTTGTTTCTCTTCCTCGAGTTCCAATGAGTCACACTTCTCTTCACGTTGTTGGCTATGAAGGGCATATTGGTGGGACACTGGTGAGTCTCTGTTGGTTCTGGCAAGCTTTTGCAATGAACCTGTTCTCCTTGCCATCGTGTCATCTCGCTGTGTATCAAGGGACTGAATTTCACTTTCATTTTCAGGAGGAGCAGGTGAACCAAATCCCTCTGGCATAGATCTACTCAACAAGTTAACAACATTGGTTTGTATTGGGAAAACAATAAAAGCACAGCAGGATCAAGGAATGAATGATGCTTGCGTTTCCATGCCAGTATTAAGCTCAAAAATAAACATCCCAATATGCAGTTTATACAATGCATGGGCCCTAGCACTGGAGTTACAAACATGTAGGCCCCTGAGCAAAGAAGGCTAAACATGTCCAACTGCTGTTTTTAACAATGCAGGTTTGACAGATGTACACAAAAAAAATAGATCAAAAATATATTGACGTTAAACATTATTTATCCAACAGTGATGCTTAGGGCCGATAGATAATGCGCCCTCTCTCCCATACCCTCACACTGCCCATCACACATAAAAGTATAAAAGTTGGATCTTGTGTAGTTATAATGTGCATGTGGATAGCCAAAGAACCGTAAACCTTTATTGAGCCAACGGATGTAACAAACCAATTAGAAGGGTAGGTAGGTGAGAATTGTGCAACTTTGTATACATGATATTTAGAGCCCTTATTCAATTACTGGTTAAGACTAAAGAAGGTTTTCTATAAGTTATTTTAGTACAATAACAAAGGAATTTTTTAAAACTATAGTGATAGACTAGTTTAATATGTTCCGTTTTGTAGAATGTGAATTCTGGGAGATATGAATGAGGTGGACAATGGTTAAAGATATTGTGACATGCAGCACCTATGAGACTGCAGAACAATCTACTGAAACTGCCTTCTACAGCACTAGTTAGATCATAGGGCTTACATTTTTAACTCCATCCTCAACTTAAAACATTATTTTACATACAGCACTTTTCCTGTAAGTAAATGGTACTGATACAGGTAGATATGGAGCATGTATTTTTGCAGCACTTCTTATAGAAAGGAAAGTTAACTACAGCCAGAAAGCCCCATCGCTTCCCATCTGGACTTCCAGACAGATGTGGTTTTAGCTCTTAAATCAAAAATACCCTTTTAACCAGCAAACTGCAGCTGAGCCAAGAGGAATTGGTGCAGAAGCAGCTTGATAAGCTACAGTGACACCCCCATCCAAAATTAAATACATTCAGAACAGTTTCCCTAGAATTATGTGGGTTAATTTTGCAGGATTCTTTAAGCTTCAGGGATGTTTTATAGCAGGGTGAATAGGCTATTGGCCCTAAGCATCACAGAAAGCCATGAAGGAAAAAAAAGGTCAGATATACCAAGCAACAATTTTTAGATGTGTTTAGTATATAGCAGTAATGTCAAGCCTGCAGACCTTGGGGATCCCAACCTTGCTGCATCGGAACGAGCCACTACCGAACCCTAGTTTAAAAAAATAATGTGGTTGCCCCTAACACACATCTATCTAAAGCATGTATTTACATTAAAAGCTTAATATAGCCATGCTCAATATGGATTTAAAACGCCCCCATTGTAAAGCCAGGGGGGCCAATAATAATATCCCTAATGCACAAACTAAAAACTGTCAATCAAAGATGGGGGTTTGGGACCAGCCACTGGCAATGCTGTGAGTAAGGCAAACTATAATGGAACAAAATTAAAAGAGGTACCAGTCATACAATAACATTTTCATGTTCCATTCTATGGCTTGAGTCTCTCTCTGTATCTTCTAAGATCATTAAAAACACAATTGGAAAATAAACACTTTTTAAGGTTTAAAAAGTTTTTAAAGTTAAAGGAGAAGGAAAGCTACGGAGGCATTTTATTGCCAATAGATTAGCTGCAATAGTGCAAGCTAGAATGCTATATTTATTCTGTAGAATGTTTTACCATACCTGAGTAAACAGCTCTAGAAACTCTGTTTGTTTAGAATAGGAGCTGCAGTATTAATGTGGTGTGACATCACTTCCTGCCTGAGTCTCTCCCTGCTCTGGGCTCAGATTACAGTAGAGAAGGGAGGGGTGGGGGGAGAGGCGCAAACTGAGCATGCTCTTGTCCAGGGCAATGAGGTTTAAGCTAAAGGCAGGAAGTCTGATACAGAAGCCCATGAGTACACAATAGAAGGAAAGAAATGCAGTATTTCTTTTGACAGGGGACTCAGAGCAACATTACTTTGGGGGTTTACTGGTATATTTAGATGGACCTTTCTGATAAGGCTTACTTAGTTTTAACCTTTCCTTCTCCTTTAAATGTAGGGATTACCAAAAATATCTGCCATTTGTATGTCCTTACAATGGCAATCATGCAGAAATCCTTGTTTACCTTGACTCATTTGGCAAGACCGGCCCTGTGATGACATCTTCCTGGGGTTGGGAGCACTGAGCAGAAGCACAGGAAGATATGTGGCCAGGAGCTCCATCCGAATTAATAAAGCTGCCCTTTGCCTCTGCATCTTGAACAGATTCAGCCTTGGCTATACAAAGTCTATCCCACTTCTGCTGATCAATTTCAGTCACTGGGCCAAAATGTACAAACTTCTGTTTGTTTCGAGCCCTTTTCTCTTGCAAGGACAATTTCCTCCTCCCAAAGTCATCATTTGTCGCTCTAGCCACATCGATCTTGGATGCTTGCTGGTCTGCCTGTGTGTCATTCAAGTGCTCACTTCCCATTCGTAAACAAGAAAAAAACAAAGTCCTTTTACAGCCATTGCTTGATGTAAGAAGGCATAATAGAATTTTCTGAAATTTTGTTCAACTGAATGAACATTTACACTGAACCATATTTTACTACCTATGCATTATATATATGCAATATATGGCAATATAGTGGAATACAAGGTTAAGACAGAAAAGAAAATGTACACACCTATCTTCAGAAGACACCTGAAGCCTCTGCCAAGTTTCCATGTCGGCCTTTGTAATTGAAACCGCTGCAAAGGCTGATGGTTCCTTTGGCAGCGAAACAGAAGCCTTAGTTTTGCGTTTCGCCAAGTCGTCTTTCTGAATGTCGGGCAGTTTTTCTTGCTCTGCTTCTACATCTCCTTTATTGTCGAAGGGTCTTGGAAATTCCTTTTCTTTGCAAATGTCAGATGGCTTTAGTAACGGGGGGCCTTGGTTCTCCCTGTTGCTGGGTACACTTCGAATAGTGTAGTACAATAGATAGTACAATTATTCCCATGATATTTAGAGCCCTTATTCAATTACTGGTTAAGACTAAAAAAAGGTTTTATATTAAGTAGCTATTTTAGTACAATTGGTAAGGAATTTTTGAAAACTACAATGATAGACTAGTTTAATATGTTCCATTTTGTAGAATGTGAATGCTGGGAGATATGAATAAGGTGGACAATGGTTAAAGAGAAATTAAAAGCCAGCTGTACAGCTGGAATACATTTTAAGGGTAAATATTACAATAATAATCAGGAAAATAAATGCCCACCTGTTATTCTGAGATATTTTTGGAGAAGTTGGAGTGGATGTCTTGGAACTGTCCTGTTTTCCTGTTGCTCTGGTTTTGTTTAAGTAGGACCCCTGTATATATTGATTAAACTGCATTGGGCATTTTGGTTGGTTCATCCTTGCACGCCTTGTGGCCACGTCATCTTTCTGTATATCGGGTACTTTGGAGTCTTCTTCTTCTTCTGAATCAGAACCCATCCCTTCATATGACTTCAGGAAGGCATTCTCCTTCCGTAGCACAATGTCCGGAGCGCCATCAATGTCTTCAGCAACACGGCTTTGACTAACATATTTATAGCGATATTCAGAGGAGACCAAAGCACGCAGGGTCGTGTATACCAACTCAAACACAGTTTTTGCATGCTGATTGTTAGCGATTAGTCGAGACGCAATTTCTAACATTCATTAAAAGCCCTGAATAAATATTAAAATGCTTTCACATACATAAACTATGAATAGCACACTTATGTTTCAGTTTTCCCAGGTGGGAAGTGCTTTTCCATGTCACTGGGGATCAGTGTTAGTAGAGTGTTATCGATATACCTGCTATTTCAGCCATGGATACAACCCCTTGTGCTAGCTATGATTATCAGAGCTATACTTGGACTCCCACTGGTAAGCATGGCTTTATTAGGCCTGAGGTTAGGCCAAGAGCCAAAGTTGTGTGATATTACTTGTGATGTCCATTAATGCCCCATGCCATTGGTTGCTATATGAGAAACAAGTTATATAACCTGGCAATATCATATACTGGCTTTATTAACAGAATAAACCCAACCAGTGACATTTACTGTGCCCACTGGTTAATAAGACCTGCCCTAAGGATAAGGTACAGATAAAGTAATAAGAGTTATAATAAGTTTTTAAGTCAGTACAACATGCATGCATCTGAACAGCATAATACACTACTCCACTCCTCATTCCCTAGGATATATCACACTGCCCTGGTGTTGTGTGTGACAAATAACCATTCAGCACTTACATTTTACCATACAAAGACCAGGGGGAAATGAGGTCATTTACTGTTACAGTCCTTCTGGAATTTTTTTTAACTAGTTTTTTCCATTATAGGGTAAGTAACCACTTTGGTATAGTCTCATCGTGCAGTAAATACAATAAAATGCAGGTAAGTGAGCCAACAGCAATAGCTGCACCATAGAACATCACAGTATCTTCAGAAAGTCTGACCACATTTTAAGGTATAGATGAATCATATCATTTGGGAATGGAAACAAACCAAGAGCCCCCTAATCATGCAGGTCAGATAGGGAATCGCTGATGAGCAAATACATACTTTCTGTAAAGTGGCTATATCTTATTTCAGGCCTGGGACACTGGAGGTTGTAGCACACACCAGTGGGAAGGACTACAAGTAATTAAGACCATTGCCATGCACTACTAGACAAACAAATCACGGCATACCCACAGTCTTGTGCATTCCGACATTGCTAACCTGCTGAAGCGCTTTGTTGCGGGCAAGACCTTGATACCCACTTGCTGAAGGTTCTTGCGCTTCCTCACTTCCTCTACATCATTTGGAATGTTGCCATTAGCAGGGGATTGTCCTGGGACACCCCCTTCATTTTGATCAACTCTCTCACTCCTATTCTCTGCTTCAAGGCAAGGTTTTTTTAAGGCAATCCTCTGCCTGGTCCCTTCTCCTTCACATTGAAACTCGGTTTGTTCTTCTTTAATGACTGGACTTTGTTTGGGGCTATGGGGTGTGCAATACAATATACAGCAATTTTACTTTTCAATGGCAAAAATTATTCTGTCGTTTTTTTTGTTTTTTTAAAGTTAAAAATAGACTCAAAGATCCAGATTTAAAATCAAAGGTTTCTCCATGAACAGTAGTTTTCTGCTAAAAAGTACTGTATTGATATCCAATTAGCTATTTGGGTAATTACAGGGATTTCCATGACAAGTAGCTTTTTTTCCTATGAGAACTCAACAAATAAATATATAATATACTGTTTTGGCAATTTCCTATAAACCAAACTGTAAAAGAACACTCCATTTATAACAAAGTGACATGCACACTAATCGGCACATCTATCATGCCATCTCACCCCTGACCCCTGCCCTTTTATCACCATTGCATACCAAAACTATTAACCTCATCGCCCACCAAAATCAGCCACCACATCACCCCCTGTCAAAAACACTTCCTGGAACGACATAAGGGAGAGGGAGGGAATGGAGACAGGGCAGGGGCATAACTAAAAAATATTAGGAGCTATCCAACGTCTGTGGGGCCCACCACCATGCACAAATGTAGGGCTTCTGAAAGAAATATAAGCAGGGATCACGACCATTTCCCCATGTGCCAACGTGGGCAGGTTGCGCACCGGATGGGAATTGAGGCGACATCCTCTCTCTAGCTTCCGTGACTTCTAATATATTTATAAATTACATTATTAACTATATAATTGAGCCTGGCAAAACCACCACCACAAAACTAGATTTATTTTGATTCCTTTGAGAAATATACACTAAATTTCGTAGTTGCCAACAGGCCTGGACTGGGAGTCAAAATAGGCCCTGCCAGTCCAAGTACACAGAGGCCCAAACAGCCCCCTACCAGCTCACTTAATAGTCACTTTCTATGGCATCTTACAGCAGCCCCTCAGATTGCCAGTCCGGGCCTGCCAACTTACATTAGATTAGATTTTGGAAAAACTGTAACAAATAAAAGATGGAATTCTATTGAAAACCGTCTTTCTTTCTGGTGAACAATCTGAAAACAGCTCAACTGAAAAAAGTGTTTGAAAGGTGAACAACCCCTTTAAATACAAGATATTTGTATGTGTGTATTTGTATTCAAGAGCATAGTACTTCAGTATATGATAATACATATTTAGGTACATTTAATACACACAACCAGAAAACCAGTTCATACAGACTGTACTGCAGTAACATCTGATTGCTTTCAGTATCCAGGGCCTATATGGATAGAACTCAAAATTCCCTCTAACTTTGGTGCTATTTGCATCAACTTTAGCCCTGCCAATGTTATAAATAACTCAAGTAAAAAGCCTTTGTTTGCAGACACATTTTGTGTCAACTACAAGGCAAAGGCTTGCATACGCTATTTCAGTTCCAGCAAGATTTTATGAAATAATCGAATATATTCCACGCTTCTTCCAAAATGTGTTGAAACTGAACCAACCTCCTGCATTTCCAGATGGCTTCACACAATTTCACAACACAAACTGTATGCTTTGGTTACTTGTAAATTCAATAACTTGATATTTTGCATGTCAATTGCTATGAGGATTATGCAATGATGGAATCAGAGCCAGGATAACAAAAGGCTGGCCTATCCCCAGTCACAAGCCTTCTCGTTTTATCACATTCTCTTTCCTCTTTAATTAATTGGAAACAAATTCAATTTCCCATCAGATTTACATGGTTTATTTTGAAGCACAAGTTTAACAAGTTTAACAAAGAAGAAGAAAATCATTATCTAAAGTCACAATTTTCTGTAATATCCCTACCAGCCAGGCCAAAAGTGGATCACATCCTTGCAGAATAAACTCATCTCCATCCTGCTCTGCTAAACAACCCTATGCCAGTAAGGGAATAACTGGTGACACTAATAAGAATTCTGCACTTTTATTGCACAAAGAAATGAAAAATATGACTGCAGATGTCAGAACTCTTTCTTACACCATATAAAAGGTTAACTAAAACAGTGAAATGTAACCCAAAATAGTCAATACCTCTTTCTACCTAAACTTAAGTTTTAATTGTGGTACAAATGGCAATTTGTGATACAATTCGCATTTCAATCACAGATGAAAGCAGCAACCAACAAATAAATCAATAGACTCTGCAGCAGCTAATTTTGGTATGTATCTCTGGATTAATATCTGCCACTGCTGGGAAGTTATGTAATGGGCCACTCACTAAGGAAACTGCCAAAATAGCTCAACGGAAGTAGTATGTTCTGACTTATGAGACTACTAGTAAGTAAGCCTATGGAGACTACAAGCTTAATGGTTGGTTTCCAATGTTGAAACAAACAGCGTTGTTACCCTATTTAATCATTGTAAACATCATTAGTACCCACTGCATTTAGAAATCTGGATCCATTGCTAGAAAAGTGGTTTACTGTAGCCTTCCTGTATTCATTACTCCAGCCAAAGTTGGCCTGATGATATGAGACCGTTTTAAGGATAACCTTCACATATATGTAGGACTTTTTATGGGTTCCACAAAAATAATCTATTCCAGAACACCGAGGCAAACCTGATATGTTGCCCGACTGTTGTGGCAATAGAATATGGGCCGCTTTTTAAAAAAGACTGTGAGCTGCATTGCTGTAATGTCAGTATGTGGTATGAACAGACACTAACCTTTTCAATACTTGCATAAGAATTGCAAGGGTGGCATTACCATTGTTTTGGGAAATTGACTCCCGATGGCTCCAAGCAGCCATTTTTTACTAAACCGGAAGACTGCTTATGTGAATTCTGTCATGGTACTTTACCTAAAGGGTCGTTCTCCCCCCAGAGGGGAAGTGGCTGTGCTCCAGCTTTTTCGGTAGTCCTCGCGCTCGGCCTTCTTCTTTCTCAGGGGTGCTGGGATGTAGGCGGTCTGGTTGTTCTTATTGGGGAGGTATTGGTTAAAAGGCACAAATGCTTTGTTTTCACCAAAGGACACCCGCCTGGCAGACATGTCATCCTTTCGCACATCAGGTATCCTTCTGTGAGGTAGGTCAGACTCCGAGTCACTTCCTCTGCCTAATTAAATACAAAACACAGAGGGATGCATTATTTAGGCTATATACCCTTAAACCTAATGAATACATCTGTATTATATAACATTTCCACATGAAAACAAGTGTTTCTCTTCCTTAAAAAGAAAATATACGGTTTGTTTTTTTATCACCCATTTCTATTCCTTAAATAAATTATATAGGAAGAGGGTATAGCATAATTTGTGCACCGAATTGATGTCAATATAAATTAAATTTATACTTATGAATAGAGCAGCCATATTGCATAGAAGTCTAACTAAAATATTTTCCGATCCAAATGGACAGCGAACCTTAAATATAAAAAAGGTTGTTTTCCTAAAAATACAACCTAGTAGCCCTCCAGCTAGCCAAAATTAACACTTTTGCACATTCATCTCAATCACAGCCCAGAGATGTCTCAGCCAAAGGCACACAATTATAGTGTGTGGGCATATTTTGAGGAAATCCCTAAAACCTCGTTTGTTGGCTATCTTGGGTATCTCTCTCTCTCTCTCTCTCTCTCTAAGAGGTTGGGATTTCCCTAACCCTTCTGGCTTTGATACACCAAGATGCCATAACACTTATACAAATATCGAGTTTTCCCATAGGCTGAAAATAAATCCCATTTGTAGAGTACAGTTGCTCAAAGCTCACTGAATTCCTCATATTTCTTAAATATGGCTTGGATTCAACTTAGAGTATGTTGAAGAAACACAGTTATACAGCACTACTGAGGCTTATTGTTTATTTGTAAATTCCACTCACCGTCGCTGCTTCCCCTCAGGACTACATCTGGAGATGGTGTCTGCTGTGATCTAGATCCAAATGAGTCTAGACTATCAAAGGAGTCGTCTCTACCATGCCTGGGGGGAGAGAGGGAGTCGCTTCTCTCTGAGTCCCAACAATCTATGTAGCCACTGTCCCGTATGCTGCGTTTCGGACTCTCTATTTCCTCGTTTTCCTGCAAACATTGATATGGAATTATCAAGCAATCCCTGATTTGAAGCCAAAAAGAAAATGTGTGTACATCACTTGTTACACTACTGGATATATATTTATATTCTTGCTCACACCTTGTGTCTCGTTCTCTTCCCCTTTAGACTGTAAGCTCTTTTGCACAGGGCCTTCCTCACCTTTTGTACCGGTCGTTACGTATGTATGTTCTATGCATGTAATTCATGTGATTTCTTTGCATAAACACATTTATTTTACAGCACTGCGTAATACATTGGAGCTCTAAAAATATATGTTGATAGTAATAAAAATAATATACATGTACAGAGGGAACACACTTGTAACATTAGAAATGAAGTTCCAATATAGAACACAAAAGCACAAATAACCAGTAAAAACACAGCGCTAATTGGTGTTTAATTAGATCACTCACTAAAATTATTATTATTCCACAAGTGTCAAATTTAAAAATCTGAGACATAACCTCAGGCTCAAACTGGAGCCTTGTGTCTTTTTATGGTCATGGAGCTCCCTGTAGAATTATCTGACCTATGGTTCCCTCAACTGTTGTGTTGTTGAAGTTGTTTCAGTAGGTGCTATGATTTGTACTTCAAAAACAGCTAAAAGGGTCACAAGTTGCACAACACTGATATAAACAGTTACTGCTGCCATATTGTCACCCCAACTTGGACCTAGAGGCCCTACATTTGGATATGGATCCATTTACCCAATGTACACCTTTAGATCTAGCCTTTAGCTTGCAAACAAAACAGAAATGTCCCTCGAGAGACAACAGTCGAAGAAGCAATGCAGACATTGGTGCGTCAGTGCGTCTGTGGGGATCCATTATTTACAATCCATAGAATTACCTGAGCAATGGTCCCCTCAAAAGTTGTTTCGGTGGATGCTGGGACTTGTACTTCAACAACAGCTAAAGGGAAGCAAATTAAGTAACAACTATATTGTGTGGCCCTTTGTAGTCATCATAGCATGGACTTCTAAAGATAGCTCAGTGTGAAATCACATAGCTCTGGAATATAACAAGTACATGTTTGGGAGAGGCCGTAAAATTCTGCAAGACCCACTAAATTCTAGTTGCTCCACAAACCCAAAAATGGCTCTTGGCTTTTTATTGATAGCTTACTATTTTTTGTATTATCATGCAATACACCCCAGGTTTACAAAAGAACACTTAGCAGTAAGAGGAAAACAGAAAACAGCATATGTCCTTATTAAAGCAAGTTTAAGTTCAAGCACAAGTGAGCAGCACCAGATGTAGAGAATTGGACCAAGTCCCAGGGAAGGAATTGTGTGAATGACCTAATTGTTAATTAGCCAACGTGTTACAATTAGCTGTGCGTCCCAGGCTTGTAAATTAAATCAGCTGACTATTTTCTCCTTTTTATATCATTCAAGATACTATGTCAAGCTTATACACATTTCCATATTGCTCTGTAAAATGTAAAGAGGCATACCAAGGAAATTGTAAAATGTTATTTTGAAAGAGGTGATGTCAATGCGTCTGTTAAGACTGTTTGGAATTTTCTTTTTCAGCTTCTAACTATGGCTGAATTATAATTAAGAAATACTCGGGGTTGGACGGGGCCAGCAAGAACAAACCCGGTGGGCCCCTGCCAGCCTGAGACGCTGCGCCTGTGGGCTACTTCCGGAACTACCCCCCGACTCAATCGCAGCAGCTGCATGAAGAGAAGGTACCGCTGGCATTGGGGGGGAAGGGGGGCAGGGAGGTGGCAATGGGAGAAGGGGAGCAGGGTGGTTGCGGCTGAGTTGCACGCAGGCCCGGACTGGCAAACTGTAGGTCCTGGCAAATGCCAGAGGGGCTGCTATAAGGTCCCATTGAACATCAATATTTAGTGGGCTGGTGGGGCTGTTTGGGCCTCTATGTGGGCTGAATGGGCCTCTGTGTACCTGAAATTCCAGGGCCTACTTTAATTCTCATTCTGGACTTGGTTGCAAGGCTCTGAGGCTGGCAGCCCTGGTGGGCCTAAACCCCCCCCCAGTCGGACGCTGGAAATACTGTAAGCAACTTTGAAGACTATGGACCTTTAAAAGCAAAGAAATGTGACGTTTTAGCCCATGCCCCTACCATGTTCAGTTATGCCCAACTAAGTTCACAAACTCTCTCTGACTGGTTGCCCTATGTCCAGACCATTTTTGGTAATGGCTAGCCCTTTTGGAGTCAACAGAGTATACTGTCCTGTCTAATTGTTTACAGTCGGTAGGACAGAAAAGGTTTCTGTGTGTATACCAAATACTGAACCGAATCTGAACCCCAATTAGCATATGCACATTAGGGCACTAAATGCCAAAGAAAAGCTGGAGCTTCATGCGCAGTTAAAAAAAATTTTAACTTCCTTATTTGGGTGATGAAAGGCCACGTGATTTTAAGGGTTCTGATTTGGTTGGGACAGACGCATGGATTTGAACGGATACAAATCCTGCCAAAAAAGTTTGAATCCTGGATTTGGCGTATGCCTTATTTATAAGGTATATTGTCCTTTCAAGTTCAGGTCGTCTCCTTCCACTAAATTTCTGACTTCACTGAAACAAGATGGAACTGTTCAAGCTAATATGCCATTGGGTGATTTCCTATAAGTACTAGATCAGTAGTAATTTATCAGAGGGTGAAATGACTGGCAGCATAGGGTGAAGAAAAGTTTGGACAGGCCCACTAGGTCACCAGAAAACTTTCAGTGGGCACTGTCCTCAAAGAGCCAATTCTGTCTATACAACCTGTTTAGTCAATGATGTGGTTAAACCCTCACCATTTTGCTCACATCACTCAGGTGCTTAATTATCATTACATACCTAAGGGTACAAAATGCATCAGACGATAGAGGTGATCCAAAATGAATTTACTTTTTTTAGTGGTATACACTGTGGGTCTGTTTTTGATTTAGTCTTGATTGATGAACTAAATGTGAATGTAAGGCTTCCTATTCTCTCACGCTGTATGTATGCACACTGCAATTCTTGCTTGCTTAATCTACAGGGGAATTCAATAGCAATATAGTTTGGTTTTGAAATGACAGCTTGGCCACTCCTGAAGAATAGCTTTGCTACTTACAATTAGCCCCTTACCCCATTTCTTCCTACTACTTCTTCATAACAAAATTCCTTGAAAGTTACACAATTTTAAAACCCCAATTTATCCAAAGACTTGACATTAAAATCTACTTCTATATAACCGGATATATAAAAAAATCCAAAATGTTATTTCAAATATTTATTGAATAGCAACAGTATTGCTATTCAACAGTAACATTATTAGAAACATTTTTTTTTGTGTACATATCCTTATGTGCTGCAAGAGATTAGAGATAGCTGGCAGTGTGTACAAAAGGCTGAAGTGCATCTCCAAGAACTGCTTACGGTTGCTTCCAAGCTGCCAGCTCCTGGCTACAGGGGATTGAAAGTACTTGTCGCTGACCCACATGTTTTGAGCAGGCTGAACAATGGTTGTCTTTGATAGGGTTCTATTCCTGAATTCCTTACAGGCCAAGCAGCACACAGTGAAATAGTAAAATCCAATGGGGGAAAAGGTCATTGGAATCTATCCTCACCCTCATGCATAATAATCTCTTGTTCATTCCCAGCATCTCTGTGTAAATTACAAAGCTACAGACAAGTAAAAGAGGTGTAGTATGTGTACAAAGTTTAACTAGACTCCCTTAAAGGGACAATATATCCCACCCTCTCTTTTAACATGAGCTCATTCAGTTGGGTTTATGCAGAAAAGGTGCATAAACACTATCTTTCTAGCGATCTACCTATTTGTGCAGTAGATCTACAATTAGGTCCATAAATATTTGGACAGACAAACTTTTTTTTTTTTTTTTGGTTCTGTACATTACCACACTGAATTTTAAATGACACAACTCAGATACAGTTGAACTGCAGACTTTCAGCTTTAATTCAGTGGGTTGTACAAAGAGATTGCATAAAAATATGAGGAACTAAAGTCTTTTTTTAACACAATCAGGGGCTCAAAAGTAATTGGACAAATAAAAAAAACTGAAAATAAAAATGTTCATTTCTAATACTTGGTTGAAAACCCTTTGCTGGCAATAACAGCCTGAAGTCTTGAACTCATAGACATCACCAGATTCTGGGTTTCCTCCTTTTTAATGCTCTGCCAGGCCTTTACTGCAGCGGCATTTGGTTGCTGTTTGTGGGCCTTTCTGTCCAAAGTTTAGTCTTCAACAAGTGAAATGCTGCTCAATTGGGTTCAGATCAGGTGACTGACTTGGACATTCAAGAATATTCCACTGCTTTGCTTTAATAAACTCCTTGGTTGCTTTGTCTGTATGTTTTGGGTCATTGTCCATCTGTATTAAGAAACGCCTCCCAATCAATTTGACATTTAGCTGGATTTGAGCAGACAGTGTCTTTGGACACCTCAGAATTCTTTGGCAGCTTCTGTCCTGTGTCACATCATGGATAAACACTAGTGTCCCAGTGCCACTTGCAACCATGGGAAACAATCATACTTATGAACAGCAGGGGGAGCCCTCGCCTTACTTCCCAGCCATACAGAACTCAAGCAGCTTTGTTTATGACGATCCCTAAGCAGCTCAGACCACACTGAGCATGTGCACAGTCTTAGTCTTGCAAAGATGTTTAACAAAGTTACGATGACAACCCCCTGTGGCGAACTTTGAAAGCATAAATCATTTGTTTGATTAGGCTTGTGGTGCAGTAAGTTCATGTTTAGATTTTGTATACAAAATACAGCATTTCTAGCCTTTTTCTATTTTAGACTTTCCCTGTCCTTTAAATCTGTCCATGTATGGCCACCTTTAGGCTGACAAAGTGATCCAACACCTCCCTTAACTTCTCCAATGTGAAAGGATAGAATATGGGACAGAGATTCAGCTTTCCAGAGAATCCGTGCACCACACGCTATGGAAAGCAGCCACGTCAAGTCCCACAATCCATCTCTTTACAATTGAACATGGCTAGGCAGGGGCTGCTTTACACAGTCACCCTAAGGGATGTTGGGAAAAGGTTCACCAGAGTAACATCATTTCCTTTCAATCCATGGAATCAGGTATGTATGTGCAGTGGCGGAGCTACCGGGGGAGCAGGGGGGTGCGAGCAGGCCAGGGCACACACCCCCTCAGCCCCCCCCCGGCAGCGGCGTGCGCCACTGAAATGCCCCTGGCATCGCTGTGCGCCACTGACAATCGGGCCGTACGGAGGGGGACGGGGGCCCGGCTGCGTGTCACGCACCAGGGACAGCCCCCCTCTGGTTACGGTACTGTGTATGTGTGTATGTTATTTCTGGAGTGCAACTGAATGAATTCATGTCAAAAAGATAGAGGGCTATAATCTTCCCTTTCAATATACCCTCATTAACTGTGGTCATTTCCAAACATTATTGTTTCTCATTGTGAGTTATTTCAACAATAAAATCAACAGCTATGACAACTTAATTTAAGAAAATATGATAAACTCGGCACCTACCAAGCAAGCAGTTGCTGTACAGAGTTATTATGTTTCTAACTACCGCCTGAAGCCCTATGAAACTTGCAATAACCAGCTCCCTCCAAATGTGTGAATTCCTAAAGTCTCCCTAATATGTTGTAATTTTATTATGATATTGCTAGCTCAACTGATACTTTCCTGGATAGAAAACAGCTAATAACCTCAAGTGGATAGAGTTTCTAATTTATTCTTTTTAAAATGAATTACAAAATGTATAATAAAAAAAGCACTATTATTATTATTATTTTTATTAACATGTATTTATATAGCGCCAACATATTGCATAGCACTATAAAGTAAATATGATTATACAACTAAATCACACTAATTATATACATAGAACATTTGGAATTACATACATCACAATCAATACCGGTACAAAAGGTGAGGAGGGCTCTATGCAGAAAGAGCTTACACTCTAAAGGGAAGGGAGTAATACACAAGGTTTGGGAGTGGGCAAGATCGAATTAAGTGGGTGAGAAATGTGGTACTGTATGCGGTGTAAGCGGTTGGTGAGTATATATAGATGAGTTCAGAGATGTAGGGTGATAAACTATACATGCAAACATACAAGGTACCAATAGTAAGGTAGCCACTGAGTCTGTAAGTACTCAATAAACAGTCATTGACCGGATAAGATATCTTACTGCCGGTAAAGTAGAAGTCAAACAAACTACCCAAGGCATTCATATAAAGCATGTCTCCATATGAACTGCAGAGCATCTACAATTCTATTCTTGAATGGAATTGTACTGCAGCTTCATACTGATAAAGAATAATTTCCAATGAAATATGTATGCATGCATACGATCTAATATAGTGTACAGAACTCCATACAGTTCACTACTAAACTAAGACCACTATACTGCAGAATGGGCAACACATACTGTAGATCAACTTGAGTTCTGTGACCTGTATAAAATAAGGCCTTTAGCAAATTTAATCTACAACAGCAGGGCTGAGTACTACACATACATACTACATATTGAATGTTGTGTCTGTAGTAGACATGAAAGCAAGTAAAATGCTAACAGCAGGGTTCAATCTAGATAAGCATCAAACAGATACAAAGATTAAAGAAATACATCAAGTTCAACAGTTCCAAAACCGAAAAAGGTTTTTTTGTTAATCCAGAGGAAAAAATAAGAGAGAAATATTTTTGTGTTCATTGATCTTTTATTTTTTTTGTTCTTTCTGGCACTTGAAAATACACAAGTATGTTCTCAGAGTTATCCCTCCTAACACAAGGTTTATATGCTTGCCTCAACATTGCACAAACAATCCATTATTTTTACAAAGAAGCATGGAGAGCTTCAGAGCAAAGACATTAACCCAAAGGACTAGGCTGGTTAGGTTGGTGGCACGCAAAGATTCGGGGGGGGATAAGTTGCACAGCGACAAATCTCTTCTTCGGGCAACTAATCTCCCTGGAAAGCCTTCCCTCCTGCAAGAATACCAATTGCTGGTGGGATGGGATACGTAGCGCTTTGTTTTCCGAAGTCGCCTCAAGAGGAAACTTCAGGCGACTCTGGAAATCTGAAGCGATTCATATGCCATCCCAACAGCAATCTTGCCGACGGGAAGGCATTTCAGGGAGATAAGTCGCCAGAAGAAGAGAAGATTTGTTGCTGGGCGACTAACCTCCCCCGAATCTTCGCGTGTGCCACCAGCCTTACACATAACCAAAGATTCTGAAATTAAGCACTTCTGCCTTAATGCCCATTGTGGAATCAGCTCCCTAAAATTGTGGCCCTCTGGCCAAGTGACAGATCTCTCAACCATCTCTACCAGTAGTTAAAATCAGTGGTAGTATTTGAAGGGATGTTTCTGGTTCTAGAGTGTGGAGCTGGATTAAGGTGGCCATACACAGGGAGGTCTGCTCATTTGGCGAGGTCACCAAACAAACGGATGTCTCCCACATTGAGGTGGGCGATATTAGGCTGATCCAATCGTGGATCGGATCATAATGCTGCCAATACGGGTGGCCGGATCATGGGATCACATCTACAAACAGATGCTGCTGTGATCAGACAGGATTTTTAACCCTGACGACTTTCGGTCAGATATCGATCGGGGAAGTCTGTCAGAGGGCCACACGCACGAGCTGATAAGCTGCCAGCAGCTTTTATCGCCCGTGTATGGCCACCTTTAGAGTCAAGGGTGTTACCACAGAACAGAAAGCACAGGTCCAATTGATGTTCTAAAAGCTGCTCACTGTCTGTTACGTAAAACCACTGACTCAACTACCAGGGGTGTGACTGCACGCGGGGTGTGCCTTGGTGGGGAGGCAGGCCGGTAGCAAATTTTGAACCAGGGTCTGTATGCCAATAGTTATGCCACTGAACCAATCAAAATACATATGTTGATTTGTTTCCTTTAGCTTGCATTGTGCTTTCTAAAACATATTGTATTGCGAATATTAATGAGAGAATAAAGTACCTCCAAGTGTAAAATATACAAGTCAGAGAGGAGTTCCATGACAATATAAAGGCACAAGGTTGGAGGACAAGTACATTTATACTGGTCATTAACTCCAAGGTGACTAATATCCTCATGTCTTTTTGATACAGGATACCTTAACCAGAAACCATTTATCCAGAAAGTTCTGAATACTGGTTAGGCCATCTCCCATAGGGTCCATTTTAAATATGATTTTCTTTTTCTATGTAATATGAAACAGTACCTTATGCTTGATGGTAATTATGCTGCATGAATCCGTATTGGTGGCAAACCAATCCTGTTGGTTTTTTTTTTCCCATTTAAATGTTTTTTAGAGGGCATATGGTAAGATGATCCAAATTACAGAAAGATCCCTTATCTGGGAAACCTCAGGTACCAAGCATTCTGGATAGATGCCAAACCTGTACCTCAAACCATATGTACTGAAAATAATAGGTTTCCAGTTAAAACACAACATACCTGTACCAACTTAATTTTCCTTTTACATTGCATAATGGGAATTAAGAGAGGCCAAGTTGGTGGGCAATGTGGGTCTATGTATTCTTTTCTCCAATATCAGCAACCTCAATTAACAAGTCCCAACCCTAAGGGGCAGGGGGGCACACGGGCAGATTCTGGGAGATTTAGTCGCCTGGTGACTAATCGCCTCTTTTTCGGAGCTACATTCTCCCAATCTGCTTTCCGGCTGCTAAAATGAAAAATCGTCTGCGGCAATGCACTCACAGCACTTCAATTTCCAAAGTCGCCCAAAGTTTCCTGGTGAGCGATTTCGCATTCTACCAGGCGGAACACAGGGGGAAGCCGTTCAGGGAGATTAGTCGCCCCAAAGTTGAGGCGATTAGTCGCCGGGCAACTAAATCTCCCTGGATCTCTAGGTGTGCCCTTACCCCAACATCTCAAGTGTCCATAACAAAAGTCCTACAACTCTGGTGATATGTAACAGAGGGTAAATTAGAGTTGCATCCTCAATGGTCCATTTATCTACCCAATAGCAAGAGAATAGAAAAAAGCATGTCTAAAAACTTGCCTGAATAACTTTAATTTCCTAGAGATGTGAAAGTTTTAAAGAAAATTTTAATTGATGCTCTTTGCTCTTGAATTGCAAAGTATATTAAAATGCGAAAGCGCATATAGGGGCATATTTATAAAGCTGCAAATACATTTTGCACAAAAAAACTGTACAAAGTTTTACACCAGCATTTTACATTTGGCTATACATTCATTACACAGTTTTATAATTACACATGACGTGACACTGTTTATCGTGGAGTGTGCTGATGTGTGGTCCACTTTTTTTTTTCTTGCACAGGTTTATAAATATGCCCTGCAGTTTAAATGGAGGAAAAAATGATGATTGCTCACACAGGCCGATTGTTAGTCTGGAATGATAATAGTTACAAATCATTCACAAAATGAAACCTTACAAAACCTGCCATAGTAAATATATTTGGAAGTCACTGCATACTGTACTTCAAAGCATTTTTGTATGATAACTCCCTCACAGTATTTAAGTACATTCCAACCCTAAGAGGACTATTAACAGTCATTGAGAGAGTCAGTCTTGCTTCACTTGGAGATAAGCAAAAGTGCAAGTAAATGTGATTTTGTTTTTATAAAGAAGTACAAGTGTTTTCCATTCCAGAAATCCCTGGCAGGATCTGGGCATATAACGTCATGCACCCAAACTGCCGTCTTTCTTGAAGTCAAAAGAAACATTTACGACTAACTGCACCAGTAAATTATAATACATGTAAATACTGTTACAATACAGAGGCCGTCATTTATTTTCTTAAGCGGCGGGTGGCCCAGTCAGAATGTACATTTTTCCCCCAAGAAGAGGAAATAGTGCACCCCCAGTTGTAAATTATATTGCTATTAGAAGTCACAGAATTGCAATCATTTATGCAGCTCATGGAGCTTTGAAGTCTTTTATTTGCTTTTTACTTAATATACAAAAATACTCCCTTATTCATCATGAGAGTAATGAATAGGGCTTGTGCTGAATACTTTTTTTTAATCACAAAAAAATCTATGGTTTTTGATATTTCCTGAGCTAAACAGGTTAAACTAGGAAACTGAGCTACATCATGTTTGGTCTTTGTGAGACAGACAATAAGATTACCATTGCTCAGATAACCAGGGCCGGATTTCTTCCCCGCCCGCCCCTAGGCCCGCCTTCCCAGCTAGTGTAGTTGAATGGGGATGCGAACGTCCCCATAATGCGGCTGGGCGGCATGCCGCCCCTATTTTTTGCCGCCCTAGGCCCGGGCCTATGCGGCCTTGCCGCAAATCCGGGCCTGCAGATAACCCTCCTGCATAATGGGCTACGGCTTGCATCTGCACCGAGAATATGATTATCTACCTAGCAAGGCCCAAACATGGAGTAGCTTAAATTTTCCTATTTGCTCAAAAAAATGTGATTGAAATAATAGTCAAAAAGTATCTTCGGGACAAGTCCTATTTATTGAACTCATGTTGAACGAGGGGTTGCAGCTCACTTATTGCTGAAATTAGCAGCATGGTTGCCATATTGTAGCACCGCCACCTAACAGTGCTCATCTGGATAACTGGGGTTTGGTGTATAAAGGTAGCACAAACAGGGTGTTTCCATATCAAAAGTCATTATTTTTGTAGAAAAGTCCTTATTTTCGTGGAATCTGGAAAGGAGAAATGTAAGTGTGCATTTGGATGTAAGTAATCAGTATCCATGGATAATCTAAACAAACTGAAGGGCGCAGCCAGAATGTCATTCAACTCCAAATACTTGCCGAGATAACATGGTGTCCAAAAAAAAAAAATGAAAGTACAGCTGCTACTGCCCCCTACTGCTACCTGGCTCTGAACTCTTGTCTCTGCCTTAACGTGATTTCCATTCTACATCATTTGCCAAACTCAAATCTTTGCTTTCTGTATTACACCCCATGGCAAGTCAACCACTTAGCACTGTCAAACGCATCCATAAGGGAACGTTGCACATCAGTTTTTTTTTCACTAAAAAGTCGGACTTTTATGATTTGAAAAACAAAATTTTTCAGAGTGAAGATGTTAAATAATGGTTTAAAATACTTCCTAGACTAATTGGCAGCCCCTGTAGCATGCAGTGTGCCTATTACTTGTGGAAGAATGCTGGTATATGTTGACTGCACTTAGCAGAACAGGTTATAGTCGTTTCATGCATGTAAAATGTAAAAGACCAACAGTACCACTTAGTTAGGTGATTTAACATCAGGAGAGAATGATTAAAGGGCAAATAAAGAATATTTTCTTGGGTGAGTAAAATAATGCTTGCACAGAACTAAATATACTTCAAGTGCCATGGGCTGTTTCTGAGTAACTGCTCTTGTTTACATCCAGTTTTGTTTTTATTACCGGTCAGCAATTTCCTTGGGTGTAATCTGTTGTTATAAAGCATAACGACGCAAGGGTAGGAAAAAATGGCTCTGTAACAAGCTGTCCTAAACAGACGTTGCTTTCAAATTGAAACAAAGCTGCATAATTGTGGCAGAGGGGCCAGAATTGCCTGTGATTGGCTGATTCAATTCAGGGCAGGTGGAGAGGACATATTCTCTAGTATCCTGCGATTGCTGGCGCTCCCTTATTTGTGTGACCGACAAGCAAATTAGTGGGCAGGAAGGTGGGATGTTTAAAGGGGCTATTTACCTTTATATTAACTTGTAGTATGATGTAGAGAGTGATATTCTGAGACAACTTGCACTTGGTTTTCATTTATTTGTGGTTTTTGTGTTATTTAACTTTTTATTCAGCAGCTCTCCAGTTTGTAATTTAGCATTCTGGTTGCTTCTGGTTGAAAGAGTCAGAAGCAGGCGGCAAATAATTAAAAAACTATAAAATATAAAAAATGAGGACCAATTGAATAGTTGCTTAGAAATGGCCATTCTATAACATACTAAAAGTTAACTTAACGGTGATCCATCCCTTTAACCCTTTAAGTGCCAGCAGAATTTCACATTTTGGTTACGCGAAATGCCAGCCGTTTTTGAAACATTTTGTGCTCTCTCACTTTAGGGGCATTTTCTGAGGGGAAACCTATAGTTTACCTAGGAAAACTATACATTGTTTTTTTCGGTAGAAACTGAGCTTTCTAAATCTGCCTGAGTTTTCATGTATTTCCACCTGTGCAAAAAAATTTATAGTGCTAAATACCAAAAAAAAATGAAAAATTACCATTTTTCATCGTATATCAATTTATACCAGAAAAATATTTCATTTTACGGATGAAAATCCAACTGATTTGGAAAGCCTTATGTCTCTCGAACGTGCCAATACCAGATATGTATAGTTTTAGGGAGATTTAGGACTTCTGTACCTCAAAAACTCCCGGCAGTATATTGCCGAATTTTGAAAGCACTAAGGCAGAAAACGGCATGCTTTAGATTCCAAGGCAAAAAATCCTGAAACCGTAGGTTTACCCCAGAAAACCATACATTTTTGAAAAGTACGTAATAATTAATCCAGCACACGAAGTTTGCTCAAGGGTTATTACCCGTGTTTAATGTCAAGCCAAACAGGTTACAACGTTTCGGGGGCGTACCCCTTCGTCAGGTCTTTGGGGGTTTGTTTGGCTGATTTTTGAAAAGTACACATTCTGCTGATTACAAAATGGGTAACTATGTCTCTCTACTCCCAACTACCAAACATAAAAGCTTGTCTGAACATAGCGGTTTTTCAAAAAAAAAATTCAAAATTCTGAAAAATCATTTCAAAGGTTTTATTTTGCTGCTCCGCATATCCCAAACTATATTAGGTACCAAGAAAAAGCACCTGAAATATGATTGCCAGGGGTCCACTGAACAGTTTGATACCCATTATGCATAGGTTTACCAAAGTATCTGGCATTTAGAGACACCAATATGAAGTTAGCACATCCAAATTGATCAGGACTTTACTTCAGCTACTGAGAAAGCAACACATTGACTGCATTTTTTGTGGGGTAAAAACACAGAAATATATGTTTACCCCCCAAACCCATATATTTTTGGAAAGTACACATTCTACCGAATCTAAAATGGGTACCCACGCCTTTCTGCTCCAAACTACTGAGTCGCAAGGCTTTCCCAAAATTGTCGGTTTTGGTGAAATATGTGAAAATTGCCTCAAACCTTCAACTTCCCAGCACCATATCACCCATGTATCATTATGCACTAAGAAAAAGCACCCTAAATATGATTGCCAGGGTTCCTCTGAACATTTTGGTGGCCATTGTTCATAGGTTTACCAAAGTATCTGGCATTTAGAGGCCCCAAAATGAAGTTAGCGCATACAAACAGTCCAGTGGGTAACTTCAGCTAATGAAAAATCAACACATTGACTGCATTTTTGTGGGGTAAAAACACAGAAATATATGTTTACCCCCAAAACCCATATATTTTTGGAAAGTACACATTCTACCGAATCTAAAATGGGTACCCATGCCTTTCTGCTCCAAACTACTGAGTCGCAAGGCTTTCCCACAATTGTCGGTTTTGGTGAAATATGTGAAAATTGCCTCAAACCTTCAACTTCTCAGCACCATATCACCCATGTATCGTTATGCACCAAGAAAAAGCACTCTAAATATGATTGCCAGGGTTCCTCCAAACAGTTTGGTGGCCATTGTTCATAGGTTTACCAAAGTATCTGGCATTTAGAGGCCCCAAAATGAAGTTAGCGCATACAAACAGTCCCGTGGGTAACTTCAGCTAATGAAAAATCAACACATTGACTGCATTTTTGTGGGGTAAAAACACAGAAATATATGTTTACCCCCAAAACCCATATATTTTTGGAAAGTACACATTCTACCGAATCTAAAATGGGTACCCATGCCTTTCTGCTCCAAACTACTGAGTCGCAAGGCTTTCCCACAATTGTCGGTTTTGGTGAAATATCTGAAAATTGCCTCAAAGCTTCAACTTCTCAGCACCATATCGCCCATGTATCGTTACGCACCAAGATAAAGCACCCTAAATATGATTGCCAGGGTTCCTCCAAACAGTTTGGTGGCCATTGTTCCTAGGTTTACCAAAGTATCTGGCATTTAGAGGCCCCAAAATGAAGTTAGCGCATACAAACAGTCCCGTGGGTAACTTCAGCTAATGAAAAATAAACACATTGACTGCATTTTTGTGGGGTAAAAACACAGAAATATATGTTTACCCCCAAAACCCATATATTTTTGGAAAGTACACATTCTACCGAATCTAAAATGGGTACCCATGCCTTTCTGCTCCAAACTACTGAGTCGCAAGGCTTTCCCACAATTGTCGGTTTTGGTGAAATATCTGAAAATTGCGTCAAAGCTTCAACTTCTCAGTACCATATCACCCATGTATCGTTACGCACCAAGAAAAAGCACCCTAAATATGATTGTCAGGGGTCCTCCAAACAGTTTGGTGCCCATTGTGCATAGGTTTACCAAAGTATCTGGCATTTAGAGGCCCCAAAATGAAGTTAGCGCATACAAACAGTCCCGTGGGTAACTTCAGCTAATGAAAGATCAACACATTAACTGCATTTTTGTGGGGTAAAAACACAGAAATATATGTTTACCCCCCAAACCCATACATTTTTGGAAAGTACACATTCTACAGAATCTAAAATGGGTACCCATACCTTATTGCTCCAAACTACTGAGTCGCAAGGCTTTCCCAAAGTTGTCGGTTTTGGTGAAATATCTGAAAATTGCCTCAATGCTTCAACTTTCCAGCATCATATCGCCCATGTATCATTACGTATCACAAAAAAGCACCCAAATTGTGATTGCCAGGGGTCCTCCAAACTGTTTGGTGCCCACTGTGCATAGGTTTACCGAAGTATATGGCATTTAGAGGCCCCAAAATTAAGTTAGCACATACAAATTGTCCTGTGGGTAACTTCAGCTAATGAAAAATCAGCACATTGTCTGCATTTTTGTGGGGTAAAAACACAGAAATATATGTTTACCCCCCAAACCCATACATTTTTGGAAAGTACACATTCTACAGAATCTAAAATGGGTACCCATGCTTTTCTGCTCCAAACTACTGAGTCGCAAGGCTTTGCCAAATTTGGCGGTTTTGGTGAAATATCTGAAAATTGCCTCAAAGCTTCAACTTTCCAGCATCGTATTGTCCATGTATCATTACCAGCATAAAGCATCCTAAATATAAACATACGGGTCTACTAAATAGTTTGATGCCCAATGTGCATAGATATACCAAACTATGTGGCGCACAGAGACCCCCAAATGACAATATGTATAGACATTTTCACGGCTGACGCGCTGGCTGCTGCAACATAACCACCCGGTGTGTGTATTATGCGACATTAGACCACCTAACAGTACAGAGACCCCAGAAAACCATATATTTTCAGAAAGTACACATTCTGACGAATCCAATATGGGTAAATAAGTGTTTCTACTACAAACTGCCAAACTGCAAAGCAATGCTGAACATAACGGTTTTTATCAAATTTCTGAAAATCGTCACAAAGCTTGAATTTTACTCCATTATATGCTCCACGTTTCGTAACGTATCAGCATAAAACATCCTAAATATGAACGCCAGGGGTCTACTGAACACTTTGATGCCCAATATGCATAGATATACCAAACTATGTGGCGCACAGAGACCCCCAAATGACAATACTGTATATACATTTTCATGGCTGACGCGCTGGCTGCTGCAATATAAGCACCTGGTGTGTGTATTATGCGATATTAGACCCCCCTAACAGTACAGAGACCACAGAAAACCATATATTTTCAGAAAGTACACATTCTGACGAATCCAATATGGGTAAATAAGTGTTTCTACTACAAACTGCCAAACTGCAAAGCAATGCTGAACATAACGGTTTTTATCAAATTTCTGAAAATCGTCACAAAGCTTGAATTTTACTCCATTATATGCTCCACGTTTCGTAACGTATCAGCATAAAACATCCTAAATATGAACGCCAGGGGTCTACTGAACACTTTGATGCCCAATATGCATAGATATACCAAACTATGTGGCGCATAGAGACCCCCAAATGACAATAGTGTATATACATTTTCACGGCTGACGCGCTGGCTGCTGCAATATAAGCACCTGGTGTGTGTATTATGCAACATTAGACCCCCCTAACAGTACAGAGACCCCAGAAAACCAGATATTTTCAGAAAGTACACATTCTGACGAATCCAATATGGGTAAATAAGTGTTTCTACTACAAACTGCCAAACTGCAAAGCAATGCTGAACATAACGGTTTTTATCAAATTTCTGAAAATCGTCACAAAGCTTGAATTTTACCCCATTATATGCTCCACGTTTCGTAACGTATCAGCATAAAACATCCTAAATATGAACGCATGGGGTCTACTGAACACTTTGATGCTCAATATGCATAGATATACCAAACTATGTGGCGCACAGAGACCCCCAAATGACAATAGTGTATATACATTTTCACAGCTGATGCGCTGGCTGCTGCAATATGAGCACCTGGTGTGTGTATTATGCGACATTAGACCCCCCTAACAGTACAGAGACCCCAGAAAACCATATATTTTCAGAAAGTACACATTCTGACGAATCCAATATGGGTAAATAAGTGTTTCTACTACAAACTGCCAAACTGCAAAGCAATGCTGAACATAACGGTTTTTTATCAAATTTCTGAAAATCGTCAGAAAGCTTGAATTTTACCCATTATATGCCCCACATTTCGTAACGTATCAGCATAAAACATCCTAAATATGAACGCATGGGGTCTACTGAACACTTTGATGCTCAATATGCATAGATATACCAAACTATGTGGCGCACAGAGACCCCCAAATGACAATAGTGTATATACATTTTCACAGCTGATGCGCTGGCTGCTGCAATATGAGCACCTGGTGTGTGTATTATGCGACATTAGACCCCCCTAACAGTACAGAGACCCCAGAAAACCATATATTTTCAGAAAGTACACATTCTGACGAATCCAATATGGGTAAATAAGTGTTTCTACTGCAAACTGCCAAACTGCAAAGCAATGCTGAACATAACGGTTTTTATCAAATTTCTGAAAATCGTCACAAAGCTTGAATTTTACCCCATTATATGCCCCACATTTCGTAACGTATCAGCATAAAACATCCTAAATATGAACGCCAGGGGTCTACTGAACACTTTGATGCCCAATATGCATAGATATACCAAACTATGTGGCGCACAGAGACCCCCAAATGGATATATAGTAGATAAAATGTACAAGGCAAAACAAAATAAGGCAGTAAAGAGTGAAATGAAAAAAAATCCAATAAAACCACAAAAATCAATGTTTTTTTTTCCAGACTAGTGTTATCGGCCGTCAGAATCACAGTTTGAATATTTTAGCTGGGCCAAACAGGTTATACGGCTAGAAACAAGTGAACACAACATATGCAGAGCTGAAAATGCAATAAAATGGCTAAAAATTCAATAAAATGGCTAAAAATGCACCAAAATACCCAAAATTGCAATATAATCACCGAAATAACATACAAAAGATATTGCACAGTACGGTTAGCGAATACGCTATTCGTAATGGCAATAAAACATTTTTTTCAGCAAAAAAAAGAGATGATGCGATAAGAAAAAAAAAAAAAAAGCCACAATGCCATGTATGTGCGTGTGCGTGTGTACAAATGGTAAATTACATGTTATGTGCGCGTGTGTGCGTGTGCACGTGTGTGTAAGTGCAGTGAGTGTAAGTGACCCCCCCAATCCCCAAAAATGTATGTGTAAGTGTGTGTAAGTGTGAATCTAAGTGTGTATTACTGTAATAAGTGTGTGTTGGTGTGTTTGTGTGTGTAATTGTTGCACTAACCTGAAAAAGTCGCTGAAGACTGTTGCACACGATGTGGAGGGGTCCCAGGAAGACATCTGCGACGATCTGCGTGTCTCTGTGCTGTGGGGGCGGAGCTGGATGGCGCGGTGTAGGCTGCAGCAGCAGGACACGTAAGGAACACGTGCCTGCTGCTGTTTTTGGGCCCCTGGGCGATCGCGCCCCAGGGGCCACTCGATCCCCTGCTCTGCTCGTTGCCTAGGGGCAGGGGATCGAAGCGGAACGGAGCGAGCGGCTCTAACAGCCGCTCCTCCGCTCCAGAACCCGGAAGTGCTGCAGAACGTAGAATCTACGTTCTGTGGCATTTCAAGTTACTTTTCCACAGAACGTAGATTCTACGTTCTGTGGCACATAAAGGGTTAAAGGAATTGTTCAGTCTAAAAATAGGCTGTGCAAAATAAATAATGTTTCTAATATAGTTAGTTAGCCAAAAATGTAATGTATAAAGGCTGGAGTGACCGGATGTCTAACATAATAGCCAGAACACTACTTCCTGCTTTTCAGCTCTCTTGGTTTACACTGACTGGTTATTAGAAACATTTTTTATTTTGCACAGCCTGTCTATTTACCCAGTTTTTATTTTCACTCTGAACTATTCCTTTAATGTCATCCCTAGCTAAACTCATAAATACAGAGCTGCTGAACGGTGGCAGCATTGTATTCAAGGAGCGCAGGTCTTTGTACATTGGAATGGTGCCCATGATGCCAAAGTGCGGGGCAGGTTTGCATATGTTTTAGCACTTTGAACTCTTTGCCCTGCCCTTTATAGTTGATCTGAGTTTTCTTATGTCTTACAGATGCACTAAAATTCTTCTTGGTGGCACAATGCAATGTATTTAATAAGACTTAGACTCTAGACTCTATAATTATGTATGTGTTAAACTAAGCAGTATGGTCCCACACACATCACTGAACCTATACCTGTATGTACAGTTTGCTTTAGGTCAATATGAACAATATACATAAATATAAAATTAATGCAAATGTAACAAAGAGCAAAAGGTAAAAAAATAAACTTACTTTTCTTATTTGTGCCAGCAATCCCTCAAACTCCTTCAAGTCCAGGTTAGTGCCACTAAAGGACGAGCAGCCGTTTGCAGCTTTCCCCAGCCAGTAAACCGTGACGAGGACCTGCACCAAGAAAATACGGTGTCAGCATCTCACAGGCTGCATTAAGAAGGCCAGAATTGTGATCTATAAACCTAAAGATTTCAGCAGGGAAAAATCGGGTGTGATCAGAGCAACAGCAGGCATCTATTAAAGGGAAAAATGCTACAGACTTAACAACGTTGTTTGGCATTTTAATAAGTCCCCAGTGGAGCGTCAACGCTCTCTGACAGCCAACAACACCCCTTCCCTTGCAAAATAAAAAAACAGTTCATGATCATGAATTGTTATGCAGAAAATTGATGGTGCCAGTCTTTGAAATGTCTGAAAGGCACATGTGATCAGTGCTAGTACCCCATGGGTGTAACAAGCTGTAGCGTTCAGTTTGGGAGCAACACTCACTTTCAAACATGATTAAGGCTGGGTTAGCTTGACCCACAGTGTAAACTGTGCCGTCATCGTTATTCAGTGGCTTTATTAAATAATCATTGCTCTTTTCCATACAGTCAGCCACAAAGGATGCTAATGAAGTATTCCGAGGGCCTTGTCTCAGTTGAGCAGGCAGCGCTGACAATGTACAAATTAGGCAAGTCAGAGTTCAAATAAGTATTGTAAATTCCAACCCTGTCCTGCTGAATATTCTCTATTACATGTATGTGCTTGATGTGAGATTCATACACAAGTCCATAATTTAAAGCTTATATAAAGAATACCCGCATTTTTGGCTTATTATGCCCTGGAAAAGTCAATATGTCAGAATAAATACCCTATGGTAGAATGTGGGGCTAACCCCTTTATGGGGGCTTAGAGTGGTGGCAGGGGTTTAAGCCAGTTAGAGAGATTTGGGGGATGTTTGTTCCCTAGTCACAGCAGAAAGCCCAGCTTGAAGGTCACTTAGGGTCACATTTGGTCATTGGTAGACAGGGCATCTTAAGCTGACCATAGACGCAACGATCCGATCGTACGAATCGTGGATTTGTACGATTTTCGGACCGTGTGGAGAGTCACGATATTTTTTGTCCGGCGCAGATCGGTCGTTTGGTTGATCGGACAGGTTAGAAAATTTCTGTCGGCTGCGGGTAATATCTCTGCGTGTATTGCCGATTGTACGATTTTCAGTGGGAGACTGTCACTAGCTTTGTCTATCGTACGATTGCTGTCAGAACATCGGCTGATCTGTTCTTTAACTACTTTATTTGGTCGGAATGGTAAGACTTTGATCTGAATGGTTAGTGGCAGGTTGGGAGATGGGAAAGTCCGATCGTACAATGATCTGTATGATCAGATCTTTGCGTCTATGGTCAGCTTTAGGGATAATCTGATATCCAGGACACGTTCTCATAAAAAATAAATATTGCTGAATGGTCAGTAATACAGACTTATGGTGGAAAATAAGAAACAAGAATAGCACTTATAGGAATTTTCCCAGACTGGAGCCTACCAGGAGATCCAGTGGTACTCTAGCAGGACAGCCTGGTCCTTTATTTGAGGAGAAAACTCATTAAGATATTCTTGGAACTATGACTTATACACCAATGTTTTCAAAGATCTGTAACCTTGTTATAAACCAAAGAGGGCCCTGACACAAATTGGACCATAACCCGAGACTTTTATCTTGTTTGGGCAGGGCCCTCCTTACACTTTGTATCAGTTATTTTGTATTTAAATTTGTATATTCAGTGTATACACCCATTTATTGTACAGTGGGGGAAAAAACTGAACATTTTAGTGTTTTATAAATTTGTATAAATAATAGTAACAATAATAATAATTATAAAGCCTGCAAACCACTGTTACTAATAAGAACATTATATAGGCCACATGGTGAGAGGGAGGCAGGACTGTCATTGGAGAATCCTTTTGGCAGAGTGGGGAAAGCTGCTAAATAAAAGGTTTGAGGGGAGGAAAGACAGATGCCTACTAAAAAAAATTTTTTGTCTCATAGAGGCCCATTAACTTAGTTGAAGTGAAGGAATAGAAGAAAAATAGTTTGAATTTCAAATGGTCGAATATGGCTATTTCGACCATCGAATGGACTACTTTGACCTTCGACTTCAAATGAAACGATTCAAAATAAAAATCGTTCGACTAATCGACCATTCGATAGTCGAAGTACTGTCTCTTTAAAAAATTCTTCAACCCCCTAGTTCGCCACCTAAAACCTACCGAGGCCAATGTTAGCCTATGGGGAAGGTCCCCATAGGCTTCCTAACAATTTCCTGATCGAAGGAATATCCTTTGATCGATGGATTAAAATCCTTCGAATCGCTCGATCGAACGATTATTCCTTCGATTGTAGGAATACTGCAAAATCCTTCGACTTCAATATTCAAAGTATTTTACTTCGACGGTCGAATATTGAGGGTTAATTAACCCACGATATTCGACCCTAGATAAATGTGCCCCATAGTGTTCAGCCGCTCTGTACACAATGCAAATACAATGGCTACATTTAGGTCAAATTTGTTTTTTTTTTTTACTTTGAATAAACGTACAATTTAAACAAACTCGAATGTTTGCTTATTTATGAAATAATCCAACTGTAAAAAACGTGATTGAATGCAATCGGGGGAAACCTCGAGTACCTCAAATTTATCAAGATTATCGGCTAAAGAGCTTTGAATTTATCAAATTTTTGAGTACAAAACAGCAAAAAAAATCAGGAAGGCAAAAAAACATATTCAAATGGTTAAAGGGACATCTGCCATTGATTTTACATGAATTTAACAGGTTTTAGCTGGAGTATTTTCAGTTTCAGACTTTTAGCAGCTTTGGGGCATAATAAATCTCAAAAAAACTATTATTTTGTTTGAGAAAACACAAACCAACCTTTAATAAATAATCCCCCTAATGTGATTGAAAATGTTCACTCAACTCACAACAGCAAAGGTATAAAAAAAGCACATATTGCCAGACCAGATGAATCAAACGCTAGAATTCAAGCTTGTGCTATAATCAGCGCATCCTATAGAGAGTATAAACTATATTGAGTATATGCATTCCCCTGTATTTAGCACAAACAATTCACGTGCAGAGGTCAAATTATCCTCTATTCTTCTCTTGTTTGCTTTATTAAACAGTGATATCCAATTAGAGCCCTACGGGAAGACATGTAGGTTATGCATTTCAGATGTGCATTTTTTGCCTCTAGTGTAGATCTTTCACCTCATTTGCCTTATATTTGTCACCAGTGTTTGTTATTATGTGAATAAATAGTTGCAAAATAGGCACAAAAATATTGTTTGCATTGTGCCCCCTTTGTTTGGAAACACTACACAAAAGAGTTTAAAGGGGTTGTTCGCATTCCAACACTTTTTTCAGTTTGGTTGTTTTCAGATAGTTCTTTAGAAATAACTAAACCTTTTCTACTTACTTTCTATTATTTATTTGTAACTGATTTTCTAATATTTAAAGGGATCTTGTCATCGGAAAACATGTCTTTTTTCAATAGCATCAATCAGCATCAGTTAATAGTGCTACTCCAGCAGAATTCTGCACTGAAATCCATTTCTGAAAAGAGCAAACAGATTTTTTTTATATTCAATTTTGAAATCTGACATGGGGCTAGACATTTTGTCGATTTCCCAGCTGCCCCTGGTCATGTGACTTGTGCCTGCACTTTAGGTGAGAAATGCTTTCTGGCAGGCTGCTGTTTTTCTCTCTCAATGTAACTGAATGCGTCTCAGTGGGACATGGGTTTTTACTATTGAGTGTTGTTCTTAGATCTACCAGGCAGCTGTGATCTTGTGTTAGGGAGCTGTTATCTGGTTACCTTCCCATTGTTCTTTTGTTTGGCTGCTGGGGGGAAAAGGAAGGGGGTGATATCACTCCAACTTGCAGTACAGCAGTAAAGAGTGATTGAAGTTTATCAGAGCACAATTCACATGACTTGCGGCAGCTGGGACATTGACAATATGTCTAGATTTCAAAATTGAATATAAAAAAAATCAGTTTGCTCTTTTGAGAAATGGATTTCAGTGCAGAATTCTGCTGGAGCAGCACTATTAACTGGTTCATTTTTTTCCCATGACAGTATCCCTTTAACTTTATTTTTCACATTTTTATCTTTCTAAAGCAGCTCTGGGAGGATGGACATGACTCTCTCTAAACTGTTCTAAATTGATACATTTAGTTACATATTTTATATTTGTCCCTGCTAAACAGAATATCTGGGTTTCATTAAAGGCAGCTGTTTGAATGGATACAATAGTTGCTAATATTCCACAGATGCTGTTGATAAATGTTATCAACTAATGTGGCAAATTGTAAGAGTTCAGAACCAGTTTGGAAAAATGGTAAAAAAAAAAATAAAACATAGGAAGCAACTAAAAAGTCTTTATATTTGGTGAACAAACTGAAAACAACTGAACTGAAAAGTGTTTGGAAAGTGAACACCTTTAAACATTAAACATGATTATTGATATTTTGCAAATACAACAATTCACCTGGATACTCACTGGGCACCGCTCTATGGAACCCAGGTACTAAACATGTACCACTGATGTGACACCATAAACATATACCCAGATATTGATAGGACACCTCAAACATACACCCAGATACTGACAGGGAAGTTCTAAGATGAACCCAGATACTTTACAGACACTTTGTAGATACACCCAGATACTGACAGTGCACCTTACCGATACAGACAAATACATGCAGGTCACCTCACATATATACACATAGATACTGACAAGGCACCAAGATAGCTGGCCATAGACGCAAAGAGCCGATTGTACAAATCCGCGATACGTACGATTTTTGGACCGTGTGTGGAGAGTCCCGACATTTTTCGTCCCACAGAGATCGGTCGTTTAGTCGATCGGACAGGTTTAAAGAATTCTGTCTGCCGCGGAAAATTTCTCTGCATGTATTGCTGATCGGACGATTTTCAGTGGGAGACTGTCACTAACTTTGGTCGGACATAACTTTCGTACGATTGCTGTCAGGGGCAGAACATTGGCTGATCTGTACTTTTACTACTTTATTTGATCTGAATGGTTAGTGGCAGGTCGGTTGATGGGGAAGTCAGATCGTTCGAATCTATGGCCAGCGATACTAAACACCACCAGATACAGACTTGGCACCTAGAAGATATTGTCGCGATCGCCGCCCGGAGCAGGTCCAGGAGCCTAGAAGGTGCACTGTCAGTATATGGGTGTTTTTACAAAGTGTCTGGGTCTGGGTGTATCTACAAAGTGTCTGTAAAGTATCTGGGTTCATCTTAGAACTTCCCTGTCAGTATCTGGGTGTATGTTTGAGGTGTCCTATCAATATCTGGGTATATGTTTATGGTGTCACATCAGTGGTACATGTTTAGTACCTGGGTTCCATAGAGCGCGTCCTCTCCTGCCGGCGTCGCTCCCAAAATGGCGGCGCCCATGGCCGCCACGTGGGTAAGCGGCGCCGGCGCGATGACGTCAGTGCGCCGACGTCGGCGCAAGGACGTCAATGACGTCACAATGGCGCCAAATTTGAAATAAAAAGCCATTTTAGACGCCAGAATAGCGCCCAAGTATAGGAAACCTTGCTCTAAGTATTTCCGGGGTTCCCTGTGTGCTGATATTCCTAATCTTGTTCCTGATTAAGGGGCAAGTTTACTAACATTGGAGATAAATATCTGGAGATTTTTGGAGATGTTGCCCATGGCAACCAATCAGCAATTAGATTTAAACAGCCACAGCCAAGTTAGAAAACAAAAGCAAAGATCTGATTGGTTGCTATGGGCAACATCTCCAGAAATCTCTCCAGATATTTATCTCCAATGTTAGTAAACATGCCCCTAATATCCTTGACCCCTGCCTGGACTTTGGACTTGCTATCATCTGCCTGCCCCTGAACTCTTGCCTGGACTCTGACCACTCTTTTGGATTAACCCAATGGACTCCGCGACCTTGTTCCCTCAAGAGGGCTTCCTCCTTGATCCTGACAACCTCCCTGGAGGGAGCTCCCGGCTCCCTGACAGATATATCCAGATATTGAAGGGCACCTTGTAGACACACAGATCTGAACAGTGAACCTCACAAACTGGGAAATATACATATACCACACTTTACAGTGATTATCCAACACATCAGACACTTCTGTAGAAATACCCTTTAAATGACCCAAAATAGAATTAAAACAGTTTGTTTATATAGGCATATTGGTTTTTCTACTGCTTCTTTTTTGGAAGAGTGTTAAATACTGAATTTACTCCTCAACCTCTAGCCCCTAGTGTCTGTCTGACATCATATTTCACCTCTAGGGGTTCCCAAGCAACCTTCTGGAACCATTGAAAAAGAACAGAAAGCGCCACTGGAAAATCCTCCATCCATATGTGTTTGATGAATGATCCTTTCTGCTTTGCTGCAGTGGTTAAATTAACAGCAAGCCATAAAATCAGTGGAATCAGGCTTCAGGAAGCAGAGCCTCTTGGGAAGCAGAAAATTAAGCAACGGCATACCTGGAATGAAAGGTTTAGTGACAGGCAGACTGCGTGGTGCCAGAAAGCTTATGGTGGGCCGGCCTAATACCGTCACCTAACTTGAAGAATGGATGGAACAGCTGCTCTATCAAGGTGAGGAGAAAGTGAACTGCAACTCTGGGTGATGTCAGTCTGCAGAAGGCCCTTCTGTTTAAGCTCAAGTGGAGTTTTTAAGTAATCCTTAAGTACCTTGGTGATGCCTCGATTTAACCCTTTGAAGAAAGTGCAAATTATTTTTATTTTTTTCTCCTTTAGATACCAGATGTGTAAAGATTTGTGCAGATTTATAAATCAAGCACAAATGGGCACAATTTCTTTTATGATGGAAGGGGTGGTACATGGGTATGACAGGAGTGTACACGCACCTTTATAGGGCCCAACGATTGGATCATAATGTATGGAATACGGGCGATCGGATCACGGGACCACATCAACAAACTGATGTGGTCTGTGTTCCGACAGGATTTTTGCCCCTGCTCGATCGACATATTGATTGGGGAAGACCTTTGGAGGGTCCCACACATGGGCCAATATGGCCATCTTTAGACTCTGTGAGAGGCATCAATTTATGAAACGCAATCTATACACAGTTAAAGTGATCCTGACACTAAACTACTTTTTAAAATATGAATGTACATTAAAAGTTACCTATAGGTCATTTTGATTGTTTTTTTTTTTTTTTTTCCTGAGAGGTCTGTTTTTGTAAGTAATTGTTAAAGTTCCTAAACCTGACTGGTTTGTCAACCTTACTGTCCCATCTTAACCTGCAAGTTAAAGTTTCTAATGCTAACAGACTCCTGCTGCATAAATATGGCAGCCCCCTCATATCAACACAGGGAGTCAGACAGATAATGGAAAAGCATCAGGCCAATACTTTATAGCAAAATTCTAAATAGCATGCAAAGCCAATATTATGATTAATGCAAAAAAGGTTTTATTTCTGCTGTCAGTATCAATTTAAGGTGGCCATACACAGACATATGCTCGCTTGGCAAAATCGCCAAACAAGTGCATCTCTCCCCGATATGTCCACCATGCCCATCTTGGGCCATATTGGGCTGATCCAATGCGGGCCCTAGGGCCCAACGGTCGGATCATAACAGGCCGTCGGGTTCACGGGACCACATCAACGACCAGATGCAGTCGGGGAACCAACAGGATTTTTACTCCTGCCTGATCGACATCTGGACCACTCTTGGCCAGATATCGAACGGGAAAGCCCGTCGGAGGGCCCCACACATGGGCCAGTAAGCAGCCGACTTGGTCTGTCGGCAGCTTTTATCAGCCCGTGTAGGGCCACCTTAGCTCTTGGACTGGAGCACTCACAGATTTTTTCAGGAATGACAAAGGGAGGGTTTGTTCACTGTGATGGAATAAAATGGCAAAAATCCAAGAGATTACAGTTCCTATACATTTTTTTTTAAAAAGGTAGACTTTTTTTATTTTTATGTAAGAAATTACAATAGCAATTATGTCACTGGCCCTATACTTTTGGGGGCAAAATATTGTGGCAGCAAATAAATCACATGAAATTGCACCTGCAAAGAAATGAGACACAGGTTTCCTTTCACACCTACCAAGTCACATTCTTTTATGACCACAAAAAATGTGCGTACATGGATACAATGGGCAAATGGAACCCTTCACTTTGTTAAATACAGGAATCCAAACTAAAAGATGTAGAGATCACACAGACACTAGGTGCAAAAAACTCCATAAAACAGCCTTATGGGTGGCACGCTTGTGTGTGCATTTTGAATGGGCGAAAAGTAAATTTATTCAAGAACCACAATATGATTCTCCCAAAAGTAGTTTCAATATCTGTGATCTGCAGGTTAGTGAATCCATTAAATTATATGCACCAAAATTAAAGTTACACATAATTCACCACATATAATCAATGCAGTGTCTGTGAGCTTCTAGCTAACCAGTTCAGAACAGGAAAATAGAATAGTAATTTAAGACTTAGCTTTTAATGCTGTTAATCCATAAAAAGTATATACATGCTGCCACATACAAACACACAACAACTCACTGCTCTCAAACCCAGAGGGCAGTGTGGGACAGTGTCCCTAAAACACACTAAGTTAAAACCACAGGCATATGGTGGATCGTGGTAGTGGGTAACCATTGCTTAAGCTAGAAGTAAAGGTTGGCGGTTACTAATTGATTCCGCTTGGAATCAGGCCCATTCACCCTCCCTTCCAATCAGTTCCCCCAAATTTTCTAACGGTCTACGTGTGGGCATATGCCCTTGAGGAAGCCAAGTGATCAGCAAAACGTGTAGGGCGAACGGAATAGGTGGACAGGTAAATTTGGGGGAATTGATTGGAAGGGAGGGTGAAGGGGCCGATTCCCATATACTGGGGGTCTTTCAGCTCTTTTGAACTGTATTTTTTTTTTTTTTTTAAAGCTGAAACTCACCCCCCCCCAAAATGCATTCAAAGTCTATGTGGATTGGTTCCACACACTCTTTTGGACTTTTTGGCATTCAAAGCACCCCACATTCCGTTACCCTATAGGTGGCCTTGAACTCACAGAGAAACAGGAACGGCAAAAAAAATCAACAATTTATCAAAATGCCTTAGTTTGATCTATGTCTGAACTATCTATGCCTTATAAATGCCTCTGATTTTCCCTGTAACAGATCTGGACATGTCCTGACGGATGAAATGTTACCCTTTTCACCTGTATTTACCATCTCCAGGCTGCAGATTTTTTTTTCACGCAAATATTTTGGCAACTCTCTGGAGGTTTATGTGGAAGCCTTCCATGAAAATAAACAACGTACAGGGAGCGGAGCATTCAGGACCATTTAATGACAGGCTGCACTCCATCACTCACACTAAGCTAACTCACAGGGATTGTTCCCCCTTCCGCTAGACAATTACAGTCATTAGTACTTCTTCAGGCATAAATCAACAGAAAATTACATGATATTGGATTAGAGCTCAATCCGTTTGTAAAACATTCCTGCTGACAAATGTGCACACTGGTTGGTTGAGTGTAAAGTCAAAGCTAGGGTAATATTTTACATAGAGGATGACATTTCTGGCAAGGCACTGGGTTTACAATGCAGGAATACATTAATAATCCACAACTGTACATTACTGGCTTTACCCCACAAAGCCTGAGATATGAATTGCTGCACATCATCTAATTCTCTTTAGTGCAAACTCAGATATGCAAGAGCCAAGATTCCTTGTTTTTGCCAGCAGGGGAGATAACATAAATCTCTAGAACAGTACATTTCTCTTAAAACTGAGAAAAATCTGCCAATGACAGACAATCTAAATAAAACAAAGGGAGAACTTTATGTTTTTCAAATAATCAGTGTGCATCCAAACCCCAGTATTTATTTTAACAAACTGGTCAAATGAGGTGATCCAAAATTCACCCCAGGGGAAGCAAGAACACTATGGGGTAGTGGTAGAAATTCCACTTCAAGGTTCAGCACTTGCACCCATAGCATGTGCCCCAAATTAGTATTTCTTAATGTTTTTATACAATGGGGGGGGGGGTAACTTAGAACTGGTCATTCTATAACATACTAAAAGTTAATAGAAATGTGAACCATCCCTTTAAAAGAAGAAAAAGTGTGAAAAGAGGAATATATATATATATATATATATATATATATATATATATATATATATATATATATATATATATATATATATATATATATATACATACATACACACACACACACACATATATACATATACATACAGTATATATATATATATATATATATATATATATATATATATATATATATATATATATATATATATATATATATATACATACATACATACATACATACATACATGAGGGTGTGTTGACATATGTGTATACAGGAAAAAAAGAGGCAGAGCTGACTTGAAATGGGAGGTTAATTAGCAGATCCCAAAATCAGTCCCAGTGCCAAAACTGGCACAATAACCCCTTCTTATCTGATCTCGGTCTCATGATAAAGTGGGAAAATATGTATATCTAGATTGTAAATAAAAAAACATTTTAACTACATGTCCTGCAGTATCCCCCTGTGTATCGTTTTCACTGACTTACTGCATATTGAGCTCCAACAGATCTGGATCAGAATAGAGAATATGTTTTTCTGCTTCTTTTTGGATGATTGCAAGATAAATTCTGTTTTTACTTTTGCAACTCCTTTATCAGAGCAATCAAACATTCTCATTCTGAGGAAAGGAATGCATCACTCATCTGATAAGTGGGAGCTGGGGCATAAGAGACACAAATTATTTACTGTTCTGAACACTCATGAAACCAACTAGGGCTCTGCCAGGGCTCTGATATAGTTCCAGGAGTGTTGAGAACAGTTACGTACCTTTATTATTAGTTACTTTCATTATATAGTGCTGACATATTATCGTAGGTGGGCCGGCCCCCTTGGATCATAAGGAGTATGAATATTAAATCCTGGTTTAAAAATATCACATTCATATAAATATTTATTATACTCACATTCCTCAGTTTTCTGTTGCAATCTGAAGTCCTGAGGGAAAGAGAATGATAAAAACAGTAAGCAATATTAAACAGGCTACTTTATATGACAGATTCGAAAATCAAAATGCTATATAGTAGCACTATAACAATAAACTAAATATACATATAAGAAGAACATTATAATTGAAGACGAATAAAAACGAAATTAGTGGTGGAATATGTGCTGCTAAATCACTAGTCCCAATCCCAAACACAAAGCCGCAGGATATTTTCTTAAAGAGCACTTTGAATGCTCTAAAATAAACGTTAAGTTGGGAATCGAAAAGAAAGAAAAAAGAAAACATACCTCATTGACAAGGATATATATACAGTAAATTGACCCGCACTCCCAAGTTTTTTGTGAAAAAAAGTGTTGAATTTTATTCACACATGCATATCCATAACACTTTTTTTCACAAAAAACTTGGAGTGCGGGTCCATTTACTATTTTGTACTAGAATGCTTTGACCAACGCACCCACATCGTAAGGAATCCGTAAGAGTGCGCTCACTAAATAGACTTTATACAGTAAATTTATATTGGGGCTGCGAAATAAAAACTGGGAGTAAAGAAGCACTCCTATGACTTTTACATTCAGGTTCCAGAAATGCCATATATTTTGGGGTCACTCACCCCTTGTTCAGCACTCAACCCAGTGTCTGTGGCGCATAGTGCTGTTGTACATAGTCCTATGGCAAGTACAATAAATAAACTTTATCCTTACTGCTTTATTTTACCTGTTGTCAAATTTAAGTGGGATATTGTGTAGCACATGATAAACTATATATGGCGCCATATTTAAATTTGTGAAAATTGTTAAATTACACCTTTGTTTAAGGTGCTCGTAGATATTCTCTGGCCAATCTCTGTTACTAAGGAATGTGGGGCATGTCTCAGCAGTCAATCTTTAGAAGCACAGAAGAATCAGTTTATCAGACAGGGAAATTCAGTTTATCAAGCTACTGGTTGTTCACCTACAAGATGGGCATTGGCTGGCATCCTATACCGATGAGGGGCTCTGGCTTTTCAGGGCAGCATGGGAAAGCTTTCGACAGACTGTGGGAAAGCAGGCTTGTACTAGAGGTGCATATTACAAATGGCAAATAATTGTTCTTGACGCTATATTTCCCCTTTAACAGCACTGTTTCCTCTAAAGGCATTCAGCAAGCCTTCTGATGTATGTTTCCCAGTGCACAGTACAGCAGCCATATGCCTTAAATGCTCTTTCCAACTGCATCTAAGGGTGTTTGTCCTTTTAGTCTGCTCTCGTGCCTAAAAAAGAACACTGAATGACACCCGGTTGTGTAGAACCACATCATAAATACATACATATCAAGCCATAGAAGGTTCCATACATGAATCTCATCTCAAAACAAAGGGGTATCTAAGCCAAGACTCAACAATGGGGTTGTTCACAACTTTTAATATGATGTAGAGCAGTGATCCCCAACCAGTGGCTTGTGAGCAACACGCTGCTCGCCAATACCTTGGATGTTGCTCCCGGTGGCCTCAAAGCAGGTTCTTATATTTCAATTCCTGGTTTGGAGGAAAGTTTTGGTTGAATAAAAACCCAGTAGTTTGCCAGTTCAGGGGTTATCAAATAGACAATTCTAGCTCTTATCTGGCACCTGCAGAAAATTTTTCATGATTTTGTTGCTCCCCAACTCCTTTATTCATTTGAATGTGGCTCGTGGATATAAAAGGTTGGGGATCCCTGATTTAGAGTGATATTGAGAGACAATTTACAATTTTTGAGTTAGGGCTTTAGGTTCCCCACAATAGCTAATGTTTTATGTCACTAAATTTACAGAACTGCAAAATATATCAACGCATGTCGGATCTCTTTTATATTAGAAAACGACACGGACATATAAAAAGAAAAGTATAGGATTCTTTGTGAAATATAAGATGGTGGTACTGTATCCCTTACAACCTATCAAGGGGATAATGCAGTTTTTATATGCACAGGTTCCTCTCTACTTCTGCCAGCAAGAGAATGTTACAATGTGCGACTTCTGATGCTGGAAAATACCACGGAAGTCATGTCTTTTTAACAAGAAACAAGCACAGCACCATCTCTCTGCCTGATACTGCATTAAAGTAGAACATTGTTCACGAAGACCCTTACATGATAAGAGAAAAACGGTTAAATACGGTTAAATAGTGTTATGAAGGTTGATGTACAGGTATGGGACCAGTTATCCAGAACGCTCAGGACCTGGGGTTTTTTCGGATAACTGATCTTTCCATAATTTGGATCTTCAAATTTTGAATCTTAAGTCTACTAGAAAATTATGTAAACATTAAATAAACCCAACAGGCTGGTTTTGCTTCCAATAAGGATTCATTCTATCTTAGTTTGGATCAAGTACAAGGTACTGTTTTATTACTACAGGAAAAAGAAAAGGAGGTGGCCTTTCCATAATTTTGAGCTTTCTGGATAACGGGTTTCTGGATAATGGATCCCATACCTGTACCTACGAATATGGATAATATCTGTTGCTTGACCCTGGTAACAAATTCAATTTTAGGACAGGGAAGTAAGGTTGAGAGGTACTGCAGGGATACTGGTCAAATGAATGCAGCCTTATAATTTGCCTCTCGGGTAAGTTTTCCACCTTGGAGAGAAAAAAAAATCTGTGTTTGTATGGCAGAGAAGACGTGTACATGCACTTCCCTTGCCAGCAGTAGTTAGATCTGTGCAAGTTACGTATGGGAACTGGCACTCCTTCCTGCAGCAAAAAATTTGGATTCTTTGCTCTAACAGCCAAACGGCCCTGTTGGGATTTCTTCAATGGCAAACTGCTGCATTTACTGATAGAATATTTCTATAAGGAGACTTCACAATGTTATAAAATATATTTGTCATATCACAGCTCTGTTCAATACACTTTGGGCCTACAGTTGGAGGGATACACTGGAAGACCCAGAAAGTTAGCCGCACTTGGTCATAACAACAGGGTTTTGCTTACCCTTTAAATTCGGTCCCATTCTATTATATGGAAGTAATAAATCAAACTCCCCGTAGCCAAATTTGTGGGTGCAAGTGTATGTTGCGCTATGGCTTATTGATCCAGTGATGGCTTCCTACCATTTTCAGTGTCAGTTATTTAACAGACTAGATATAGTATATTAAAACTTCATTTTTGTGTGCATTTAAAGGAACAGTAAGACCAAAAACTGAAAGTGTTTTAAAGTAATGAAAATATCATGTACTGTTGCCCTGCACTGGTAAAACTGATGTGTTTGCTTTAGAAACACTACTATAGTTTATATAAATAAGCTGCTGTGTAGCAATGGCGGAAATTGAAAAACGGCTATATGGCACAGGAAAACTAATGGATAAAAGATAACACCATTAGTCAGACAGAGCTTATCTGCTATCTGCTGTGTAACTTGAGCTTTTTCTCCTTTGAATGTCTGCCCCCATTGATAAACAGCAGCTTATTTATATAAACAATAGAAGTATTTCTTAAGCAAACACAGCAGTTTTACCAGTGCAGGGCAACAGTACATGATATTTTCATTACTTTATAACACTTATTTTTTGACAGTACTGTTCCTTTAAGATGCAATTAAGTCAACTGTGAAGCCCATTTTAAATTAAACCACACAAAAGGTGAAAGAAAGCCACATCAAGTCCCTAAGCATCAATTTGACTGTATCTAGTTGTAATGGCTGTGATAGGATTTACTTGTAACTAGAATTACAACAGGATCTCACTATATAAAGCTTCCGTGCCATGCATTTGTTGGGCAACCGCTGCAGGGTAAAGGAAGTGTAAACTGCGTTTTGCCATCTGGAGGCTCTGAAAAGCAACACAAATGAAACACAGATTTCTTATGGTAGCCAATCACTTACCTGCCTGTTGTCCTGTTGGCTGTGTCCTGAAGGTCACCTGGGTCAAACAGCTGAGATCCTTTCAGCCCAAGCTCTTTGCAGCCTCTTAGAAATAACGTTATATTGTCCTACAATAAAACAAAAGATATATATTTTTATTCAATTTTGCAGTATTATATGCAATATAGCAAACAAATAAATGAGCAATGTAAAAAGCTATAAAAAAAAAACCAACGCTTGTGCATCTTTCTTTGAAGTTTACTAGATTTGAGGGCCATGGTACCAATGAATCCCCATCCTCTCGCCTATGTTCTGGTGCCTCCTCCCTGAAACAAACATGCTTTGTAAAAACATGCTTTTCAACACCTTATAATTTTAATCAGTGTCACCCCGGAGCAGGAAATCTTTGTCAAGATTAATGAGCCTTCTCTGGAATGATGAAGCATTTTACTCTGTAGGGAGGACCAGAAGTAGGGGCAGACAAGTTCTGTAGTTGGGGAGTGGTGGGGGTACAATTCTGAACAAAGTTGGAGACCAGCAGACAAAAAAACAAACAGCAGGATAGGATGCTAGTTAAGCGACAGTTGCTGAGGGGAACATCTGCATACTATTTGGCTCTGGAAATAGGCGACCGTGGCAGAAAGGTTTACAGATCACCAAGTCTAGTAAACAATATGCTATGCATAAGTTGTCGCAGACTGATCAAAGATAATCACAGATTGGTTCCTATTTGTAAATGCACTTGTGCTATTGAGACCCTAGATAAGTAACAGAACCTTAAGATCTTTCAGAGGTATTCAGACATGTGAGTAATTAATACACTTCAAATCCTATTTAATAAATGTCAAATTTTAGTGGTTTTAGGTTTTTGAAACACGATTAAACTCATGAATACTATGAAAGTTATTTAAAAATCTGAATACGAATTTGAGTTTTTTGGACCAATTACTAGTAAAAAAATAAAAAAAACCTCAAAGTCCTAATTGATTTGATCTCACATTTTACCCCTATATCCCAGTGCACATATACTCGCATACTTATACACACCTATTTATACACTCACACATATAATTACTGTATATACCAGTATATTGGTCTATTTTATATCATTTATAGCATTGTCGAAGGGTGGACATATACTGGCCAAACCTGTACAGTACCCAACTGATCTTGCTCCCTGACCATTTTTTGGGCCAACGTTATACCAAGCACCTCTTCATGATGATATTCTTTACATCGCTCACTGCTGAAAAAAAGGTGGCTGCCCAAGGCATATATTATTATGTGTAACATTCCACCCTGGGTGAGGAAAATCCAAACATAACAAGTGAGCATTCTGATGAATAGTGTGGTGCTTCCAGGTCTAAAGAATCTGTCAAACTGTCTAAATATTGGCCCTATGAGTTATGGCCTCTCCAATTGCTGGATATGCAGATTGCTATCCCACCAACATCCACACAAGCCAGTGGGAAAGGGTACAAGGGCTAAACCAAACTATATAAGGCAATGTTATGCCAATAGAGAGTATGGATTTGTATCCTCTGTGTTTACCTAACTGCACACAGCTATCATGTACAAATGTGACCACTTAATCTCAAGGAGATTAAAAAGAATAAAAAGTTCTTTACAATGACATTTGAGGACTACCTCTTGCTATTTCCCCAGCACACATACCTCTATACATACTACAACCCTGTAAAAAGTTAAATGGCTACCTGAAAGGAATCCTCATAATAATTAGTGGCGTGTGAACCTTTTTAGGAAGAAATGATTTACCAAAATTTGGAAAAGACAACAGTCCTTTCAATTCATCATCATCATCATCATCATTTATTTATATAGCGCTGTCAAGATACGCAGTGTTTAACAGATTATAGTGGCCCTACCTGCAACCCAGGCCATATACAAGCTGATATAAGCACTCATCTCAGCCCCTCCAGAATGAGTCAGCTGTTTATTTGCACATGAAAGGGGGCAGCCCAAACGACACCTAGAAAAACCTAGATACTAATTTGGCAGGTTAGAAAAGTCTGTCAGGCAAAGACCTCATTTGAGCCTGTTGATGTGGTTTTCTTAAGACAAGTCTCTATAGGCCTCTTGGACAAATTTAGTTGTTTGATGACCTTTTCAAATGTGCTGATCTTTATTTGTATGCCCAAGCTTTAAAGGGGAACCATTGCAAAGTAATATAAACTCCATCATATTTCTAAAAATTAATTAAAATGGCTCCATTTCTATAATATGCAAGTGAAAAGTAACTTAATTATTTCAGAAACAGAACAGAATTTTCCATTGATTATATTTATAGTTCCTTATTTCAGTGAAGCGTATGGTCTGGGATCCCTTATCTACAAACCTATTATCCAGAAAGCTCCGAAGGCCATCTCCAATACGGTCCATTTTAAGCACCTAATTATAATTTTTAAAAACAAATTTCCTTTTTCTCTGCAATAATAAAAGAGTACCATGTTCTTGATTGTAACTAAGCTGTATGAATCCATATTGGTGGCAAAGCAATCTTATTTAATGTTTAAATGATTTTTAGCAGACTTACCCCATGTCCTAAGCATTCCAAATAACAAATCCTATATCTGTATTACCGGTACATTTTTATTTTCACAATAGTTCCTCTTTAAAGATGCCATTTGACAACTGTCCAGTGTTATCCATATATTTGAAACGCATCCACTTTTTGGCTTGTCTGACATGGCAGCAGATTTCCAGTTCTTCACATTAAAGCTAGTTATGCATTCTACTCTATTAAACCATCTACCACTCATAGGGATTTACTGCCATAATTTAAGGAGAGCTGTTTATAGGAATAATGGTTGATTCCAATGTTATTAATAGGGAAAAAAGATAAATATAGGAAGGGCGGTATTTTTTTTTTTTTTACAGAAAAGGTGGCAATCCTAGCTGTACATCACAGTATTAATATTTAATGGACAGGGCTGTCCAATGAGGCCCAAATAGGGACAATGGCACTGAACATTAGACAGACCCCACAGAGCCCCCATATAGAGGCAATAATAACACTGTCTGTGTGAACCCATAAATTCAGTTTTGGCCAGTGCCCCGTCACAAAGAAAGTCCTCAGCTCACAGTCACAATGGCATATTAACTGCTCTAAAATAGAAGAGTTTAGCAATAAGAGCTATCTATCCAGACTTCAGCAGTATCTCAGAAACATGTTTTGTGATGAGCCTATGCCAATTACTGACCCCCAATCTCTATACCGGGACACCAGTGTTTAGAGAGGAAAAAAGCCCAGTTCTTTAAACTCTGTCTGGGGAAAAGGGAAAATCGTTGGGAGACAATGATCTCTCACATTGCTCCCCCTGTATGAACTCTTAAACAAAACCACATTAAAAGTGGGAAACACCCTTAAATAACCTCATAATTGCTATGGGTTTAACTTCCCTTGTCAGATTTATTATACTTATCATTATGTGAATAATTATAGTCAAATCATACAGTGATTTACATCGCTATTTAATTCCAACCGGTCCAGAGGACATGGGAAATTAAAAAGAAAGTGAATTTTTGGCTTTTTTTTTTTTAAATATAAATATCTGACCATAAGGTGCATAAACAGTTAATAAGGACACAGGTTTCCAAATAATGCATAATAATGTTATAATAATATAATCACTAAAAAACATATGTAACAGGGTCTGGCTAATATAACTCAGTTTTTGGCATTACTACATTTTTATTTTCTTATGTATCAGATAAGGCGACCATGGTGAAAAGTACCAGAATTATGTATGCATGATATCAAATAGACAAGTCATTTATTTTCAGTCCGTATGAGGATTTTTGAAGTTTTTTCACAGTGGACCAAAACGAATTCAGTTCTGCCCAAAGTTTGGTTATTTATCTTGTTTTAATGACTATTTTCTAATGTAGGTGGAGGGATTGTGTTGACCCACCCTAAACATAATGGGACATACTGGGGAATGTAATAAAAGTCGCAAAGAGAAAAACAATTCACACCAATAAGACTAAAAATCCACATCTCGCAATGTAATATTGTTCCTTAAACTGTTATTGCATTGCGAATTTTAATTGTGCATTGCGAATTTTAATTGCGCACTCATAAGAAGTGCTTGAAGGTGTCGTAATCTTTTGGAGCAAACATAACGACTTTTTCAGTAAGAAGTTTTATTACATTGACTGCGCATTGGCGCAAACTATAAAATTCGCAAACGGTCTTTCACTGTCGGAAGTGGTCGCTAAACAGTTTCCGGGCTCGCAAAAGCTATATTAAATTCTCACAAAGCGAAATTTGTTCGCGCAAAGGCATAACTTTTCGCATTGCGAATAGTTTTTCCGTTAGCGATTTTTATTACATTCCCCCATTTGGGTCTTAAACTGAAAGTGAGAAATCATTGCTCTATGTATGCTTTATTTTCTATAGTATTTCATTCAACAACAGTGTTTTGATTATGAAGAAGCTGGATCAGCACTCTGTTAGTGATGAAAAGGTGATTATTTATTCCACATGGGGACCTTTTTCAATATATGTATATTCCACTATTTTACTTCTTATATTTATTCATTTGTATAAGAAGTACAGTTATTTCATGGTTGTACCACAAAGCCATTATTCCAGCCAACATGTAGTAGGGATATTGGGGTTTTCCCTTTCATTAAGTTGTTATTAAAGTTCATTCTTCCGAGAAGTTCTGCCCCTTCTCTATGGAACATTCTGGCTCTTGCCAATAAGAAAATTATAGGCCTTGGCTAATTGTCACAGTTTATTGGCTTTAAACGAAAGATAATTTGATTTAATTTGACAGGAGGACTTAAACACGAGATATAAAATGCAGTAAAAAAAAGGTTGCAGTCACATTAACAACGCCAGCGTTTATAAAGATTTTTGTGCACCTGCCAAATAGCTGGGATCTGTTGTTATTAAGCAGCTTCATGGTGGAGGTGTTTACAGATATGTTGAAAATAAACCCCCCCCGGTCATATCATTCAAACAGGAACAATTTTTCCAAGTAACAGGGTGTTAAAAGGCTAAGAACACAACAAAGATAAAATGGCTTCAAAAACTTCAGAAGCTGAAAAACTATTTGCAGCAGGGTTGTACTCCTCAGAGCTTTTTAGTAGTTAACAGGACTCAATGCCATTCATGGCTGTCTTTACAACTAACCAAACCTTTCTTATTCCAATAAAGAATACAGTTTAACAGATGTTGGACAGATATAACGCAAGCAGAAACACAAGAGCGAAGCTTCCTTCTACATCAGCTGTGGAATCACATCCAGATAAATGATAATGGTGACAAGAGTCCAACAGGGAGGAAGGGGCTCAAAACCTGCCAAGTCAGGAACGGGAAATAGTACTTAATTTTAATGGTTACATATAAAAAGCTCTCTTTTACCCCATATTCTCTTTAGAAAAAGAGATTGTTATTGCAAAATTCAAATCCATCCATGTTGCTCATAGATGTGGTTGTTATCTTGTAGCAGTCATGTGACTGAATCAAGGACATGGAGAATTCCCGAGCTTATCACGGAACAGGAATTTCCAATTTGTCTTTGAAGACAAACTAAAAACAGAATGAAAAAGTTGGATTTGAAGCAGTGGTGTAACTAGATGTTACTGGGCCCCACAGCAAATTCATTTTAGGGCCCTCAACATAACCAGATGTTTTCCTTTTATTATCAATATATGCTAAAATTGTTCATTATTTAGGGCCTCATGGAGCCCCTATATGTCCTGGGCCCCCCTCCTTATTTGTTACCACTAATATTTCCTTATTTGTACAGTACAGTCACTATGGTAGACCCGAGCAGGAGCAGATGGAAATCTTGATGCTGACATGGCAATTTAGTCTCCCTATATGAGAACAGATTATTTCATTACATCATACAGTGGAGTCATAGCAGGAGGTGAGGCAACTGTATATCTCCATGCTTGGTGCTAAAAGGAAGGAAAACAAGTGGTACAGAAAGCACATTTTCTACATATGCATGGCAGCTATGATGAAACATTTACAGAATCAGAACAGAATTCAGCTTATGAATATGTTTCAGCTGAAACAACAGGTAGCAGAAGTCAGCTGATAAATAGACCTGAAGGACAATGGACTTACTTCTGTTACTGTTTCAAGAGACAGACCCAGAAGAACAGATACTATTAACAGCCAGATAGATACTGCTTTCAGTTGGGATTACATTAACAAATAACGTTAAAAAAGGCATATTGGTATATAGCTTTAAAAGCAAAAAAATAGAACCAAACAAAAACTTCCAAAAAAATTTTTTTATGAGGGAGGAAATTTGCCTTAAGGTTCTGTTTCTTGCCAGTTGGTGTCAACAACATTTCGACAAGGTCACTCTTTTTTTATTCTTGGTGGATAATTAAGTGGGGCCCTAGTACCAAGGGCAAGGACATGTCCATTCTTGAGAAAGAACAAAATAACCAACTATAGACAGGAATTGTGGACAAGAGCACTATAAAGGGATCAAATGTTCAACAAATATGTGCCCTTTAAAAAAAAATCATGCAGGTGTGTATAATGGTGGGCAGGTACTGAACATCAGCCACACAGACTGCAATCTTCCAGATCAGACTATTTTTATTGCTATATGCATAAGAACCAGGTGAAGTACGCCCACACAGAAAAACAGCCCAAAGGAGGACAATTCTTGGCATGGACCAAGCATAACAAAACTGGCTTTATCCAAAGGCAACATACTCACTCTCCAAACATGTTTCAGCCTAGATTAGTGTACATTTAGCAAGGGAGAAATACACAGAAAGAATTCATAGAAGTGCAGAGCGATGTTGTGTTAGCCTTGGATGCATTCTCCATTAGATAGAGATCAGGTTAGCAACTGAACAATAAGGCTTCTCATACTGGCGCTGAAATCTCAAACATCTTTCCATGAAAATAGTTCAGGTTAAATATAAATATTGTGGTACTTGACAATATTTTTTTATTTGGTAGAACAATTTATTGTTCTCTATACTTTTCAGTAAGGCCACCTATTATGGGATTAGGTAGGGATTCTGGCTAAATCTATAGTTATACCATCTGTCTTATATTTCACAGGCACAATATGCAGTTCCTACCTGAATACTACCATAGAGTTAGATGCATGCCTGCATCACAAATATATTAGGTGCAGTTATGTATTTTTGCAGCATTGGACATAAAAAAAGAACAAAACTGTACCCATTAAAACATTGCTGGCACATCTGGAACAAAGGACAGTGAGCTCAGGCACAATAGAACAATGTAGTAGGTGCCAAATGCAGGATTCTGACTGTTAGTTGCACTAAATACTACACTGACTTATTAGTATGTCCCACACCTGTGCTATCTTGTCATGGAGGGCGCAACTTGCCCAAATTTTTGCTTTAAACAGGTGACCAGTAAGTGCTACTTGCTGATGCAGTGTTATGCATTACAAGACCATATTCATACTTGTAGATTTTAGATTTAGATTTTAGGTAGGTTACCCCCAGTATTTGGAGAGAGTTTGTGGGAGGGGTGCTTTACTTTTGGACTGTGACTTAAGGTGGCCCTAGATTCAACGATTACGATCTTTCTTGGAAAAGATCGTTCCAAGAAAGATAAGTTTGTTTCAATACACACGTGTAGAGCTGTATTCAGATATTCAGGTAGAAACAATAGAATTCTACCTGTATCTGACGATTCAGAACGAACAATGGGCAATGTTTGGGTTCCTTCAAAGGCACCCGTTCAAAATTTTCGATCCAGCCAGATCGACGAGCCGATATTGGTAGGCTTTTTTCCCCCACCATACACGCACCAATATTGTAAGAAAATTTGTTTCGTACGATATTATCTGTGCGTCTGTGGCCACCTTTAGCCTCCCAAAAAACTAACTTTACAAGTATATAAGTAAATGATTATAATCTCTCCTATTGCAAGTCGCTTATGGATAGCCTCCCCAAACAAAAATGTCCCTGTCCTCCCCTGCACAAAGTGACTCTGCAAGCTGCTGATTGCAGCAAAGTTTATTTTCCAACGAATTTAATAATCAGTGGCTTTTTCATAAGTTTTACCACTGCCAAGTGTGACTTTGCATCCTTAGGGTCAGGGCACACAGGCAGATTCAGGGAGATTAATTGGCTGGCGACAAATCTCCTCTTCTACAGGGCGACTAATCTCCCCGAACTGCCGGCAGGATGGCATTCAATTGTTTTCCAAAGTTGTCCAAAGTTTCCTTGTGAAGCCGGGCGACTAATCTCCCAGAAACTGCCTGTGTGCCCTGACCCTAAAACTCTGAGAAAATAAACAAATAACTGGGAAATCACATCTTCTTTTCTCTTGTTGGGATTTATGAAAAACATAATCTGCTACAGTATGTAATGGACAGTGCCAAGATATCATCATATAAGCAAAAGTCGTGATTCATTATCTGAACTTTAATCATTTTAGCTCCCTGTTTTTTTGGTATTATGATGTTAAGGTTTAATGGCAAGGTTTCTCAGTGTCAGAATCCCTGTGCTGTATACAGCATTAACATTGTTGGCAGTGAATAAAATAAAATAATACATTCAGCAACTTCTGGTAAACTGCAGGGCCGGGTGGTCTTACATTGCAATTTAAATTTCATTACTCAAAGCTCTGCAGATATGTCCATCAAATATGTTATCGTTTTTCCTGCCAAACAACAAATTCCAGGCTTACACATCTGCCTGTAGAACCATTTGCGAAGGACAAAAGGCTCTGTTTGCAAACAGCAATGTATTATTGCCCTATTCTCTCTGGCCAGGGATAGATATGCAATTAACAGTGTGGTGGGCTTTACATTGCTATTCATTTGATATGAATTAGAATTTATCTAATCAGTGACAAGGTTATTGCTATAAGGTTATCTTTATAGGACATATTGAAGAAGTCAATGGGCTTTGCTTTCGCTGGTTTCTGTAGATAAAAAGGGGACAAAAGTAATGCTCCCTATGCATACTTCATCCTCATTTTGTTTTAGAGAACAATGTATCCAAAGGCATTTGTACACAGTGTTTGGCCCTAACCAAGCACAAAGACCTAGGGTGGCTATACAGGGGAAACTTGGTTTATGTAAATATAAAATGTGGTTGGTTTAGTGATATTTTTATACACACACCCAGAAATCCCTAGCAGGGCATAGGGAATTCTGGGTGCAGTTTGATTCTCAGAGAACTGGACTTCATTCTTACACCTACAAGTGTTTAATTGTATGGTGAATTACTGGCCCACCATAGCAAGTGTTGAGGCAAGGATGTAGATCAACCCAGTTTCACAGTGCACCCTTTGAAAAGAAAATCTTGGTAAATAAAAATGATATATTGTTGGGAACTCAAGAACAGGTTGAGCCTAAGGCACCTTAACATTGCACTGGGTTGATTTGACAATTCCAACAAAGCATAAGGGGACTTTAAGACAAAGGTGGAAACAAGCAGTTATCTTTCCAGAAATGTATGGATTTAATTTTTGAAGGGTTTCACTGGTTCGAAGAGCTGAAATTCTGCTTAACCTCATCTTAGCCACAATATCTTCTGTAGGAGATAGACTCGTAGAGCAACACTGTTATTTGACAAATAGGGCTATTTTGGGCATCCTGGCTCCATGGATAATGGATCAAATAACAGAACCTCAGGAGAACAAGATGACCCTTTCCATGTTTACTTGTCATAACAATAAAGTGCTGTTGCTGTCATTCATTGCCGGTATCACAGAGGAACATAGAAGGAATCTGATTGGAATGGAGCAGATCATATGGCTGACACGTATGTTAACCTTTTCTAGGAAAGCCAACTTCTTTTGCTAACAAAGTGTCTTTCTTTTGGTTCCATGGAACAGCTGCACAAGACTTTTCCCTGCATATTCACTGGCTAACAGGTATTGGCCTGACAGTAAGCACATTGTCAGAATAATGAGAGCACTGAGCTCTTGTTTCGGAAAGCTTGTTAACAATTCACTACACCCTATCCAAAAAGCCACCAGAAATATATCAAAGACAATCTGCATTAAAGCAGCTGACATGCAATGACACCCTATTGTACCTATGGAAGATATAATTAAAGCTATACCTTAAAGAGTGGATGGGCTGAAAGCTTCCAAGGCAGGCCGAACAAAACTAGAGATTGCCTTAAATATGTATAAATCATTGTTCACCCAGATTTGTCATGAGAAAACAATATTTATCCAAGGAAAATGCTGCTCGCATTTATAATTGAAAAGCATCTTTCCTGATGTCTGCTGTAGTCCGGTCTGGGGGAGAGTAGTGGCACAAACATAAAATAATCTGTACAAGATTGTCATGATAAAAATGAACAGTCTTTGCCCACTCAGGAGATATTTTACCCATATATTTTGAGTAATTACCACTGTGGATTCAAAATCCCCCCAAACAGACAAATTAAATCCCGTCAAACTCTTGGGCACTATAAAAAAAAATCCTCTAAAGACACCACATCTCTGTTTTGCTTTCTACTGTGGTAACTTGCCATCAACATATACTTTGGGTTAGTGCCAAGTAACTCAATATTTACCGCTGGCTAATGAGGCAACAGCTGCCTCCGTACTTGAGCCTTCTACATCCACAAGCATAGCCGAATCCCACTGAACTATAATTATATCTTCCTTAATCTGAAATGGAAACAATCGCAGGGGCCAAGAAGTTGTGTAAATGAGAGCTTTTATTTTTCACATTCTTCAATATCCTGAGTAATCTGTAATATCCTTTTATGTTTAGGTGTGATTTAAAATCGCAAACGCGCAAGACCAGCAATAAACACAACAATTAAAAGCTATTTATAACTAAACTGTTTCCTTTATCTTGACAGGTTTGTTACAGAAGAGGAAAAATGAACATCAAACTGCCAACTGAAAATAACCCCACAACTGAAGCTTTAGTCGAATACTTGCACCAAGCAATAGGACTGCATTTAAGTAGATTTTGACTCTGCAGCGAATCTCAAGTCCAACTGAAAACCTACTGTTCGTTCTCCTTTGTGACCAATGAACTTCACAAGTGAAAATAATGATTTCACCATGGCGCCCATTGTTTAGGCTTTAGTGCCTCATAAAAGGTGTAATGAACCCACATGAACTCTAGTAGTGCCTGAGGACAATGCAACTTCTTTCTACAAATAGTTCCCCAAAATGAAACTAGTAGAGCGGTTGTCTGGCTTTTTCCAAGACATCTTGGGAGCCTAACCTTTTGTCAGGTACTACCTTAGCATTGGTTAGGATTTCCACCTTTTCAGGAAAAAAATTACCAGCCTTTCTATTTATTTAACTTTTTTCCATATTAATAACTTTGGGATCAGTCATCATTTTTACCGGCCAAGTCAGTAAAATACCGGCCAGGTGGCAACCCTAGCATTGGTGCATTAGTAATTCAGTCACAGTGAAAAGAATATCTAGGACATTAGATAACTTTTACCACCATCTCACCTTAACCGACTTTCAAGTTGGGCTTCCAGGTGTATCTAAGAGAAAAATATGCATTTCCCCCAAATCTCAGCCTAACGGGCCTTCAGGCTCAGCCCTTCCTGCCCCTACTCTGTAGTTAGGGAACCACTGATCTATTATGACTGACTGGGTACACTGGTTATCACTCTTTGCTAGCATTATTAAATATGTACATTTTAGGTTCATGCAGTGGAGGACTGTGCCATCTAGGAAATAACAGAGAATCTGACATTCAGGGCCTACACTTACAACATTTAGCTAGAGATAGAGGCAAACAGTTTAAAGGTTATTTAGATGTAACGAAGGGAAATAGAGAAGGGCAGACTGACATTTTTTCAGAATAAAGGCCCAGTAGGGCCTGTGACCAACAGCAGATGTTCTGGTCCTATCAAACCCTCGGACCATGGCTAATAATTGTGAAATCTTTGGCTAAAGCAATACAGCATTTCTGAAATGATCTAGTCAGGCGAGTAAAGACAAACTAGAAGGGAAAATCACTAGTACTTTGTTCCATATACCATATCTTATCCTTTATTAGCCAATTATTAAGCATAAAGCCTTCTGATTGAGTTTGGTGGCCTCTGAATTGGGAGACAAATCCCTATGGGGGGGGGGTGGATTGTGTGCTTTGGTACAGAATGTCACTTCCTGGAAAAAACAAAAAAGTGGGGGGGAAACACCTGCGTTTGATTATGTCAATCATTGGCGCATATTCTGGAAAATATATAGAGTTATTATTAATATCTAATTTAAACACGAATAGCATGAATATGGCAGGTGTTCCTCCCAAATGGGAAACAAGAGTTTTTATGAGGCCGGCACAAGTAGAGAGAGAAGGTGGTCCAGCCAGAACTATAATTGCAGGTTTCCAAAAAAAAAAAAATTAAAAGAGGGGGCTCAAATTACAAGTTCAGAAAAGGTACTTATGTTCTATTGTCAATAGAGTTTTTCATTGTGGAACCATGCCACAAGAATCCCTTCTTTGGCTGTCTCTCCCACCTCTTCTTTCAGGAAAATAACAGCAATACCTTGAGATTTGTTGGCGCCTTATTCAAGTGCAGCGCCTTAGCACCAGGGCAGACCTGGCACGGTCTAGTGTTAGCTTTTACAAACACAGAAGTCACCGGACAGCCCAGGAATTCCTCCGGTTGGGGTGTATTGCAATAAAGCTTGCTAACATTAGGCAGGCAGAGATTACATCTCCCTATCACTCATTCTTCATAAATAAAGCCATGTAAAGCTCTGCTGTTTTTGATGTTTGTTGAGCCTTCCTTGCTGTAAAAATGCTGGTTTTATAGAAAACAGCTGTTTTCCTACACACAAATTTGCATATACTGCCAGATGCCTCGAACCTTACTGCGTTTTTAAACATTGCATTAACTACAGCAAATGGATTCTTTCAGAATGGTCTTGGACACTAATAAAAGGGAAAATATACACAAATGTATTTATCTTCCATTTGGTTTTTCTGTGAACAAGAAAAGAAAAGCATGTTGATTGCATCAATAGAGCCTCCTTTTTATTTAAGGAGAACCCCTATATTAAGAAAAGCAATATGGCAGCTCCAACACATTTACACACATAGAAGAAATGTTATATGCCCTGATAAATCATACCTGATGCTTCATTACCATTTAATGCATGCATAAAAACATTCATGGTTGCAACAAATAGGGAAATTTACATATGGCATTCCATCAAGAACAATGGGTCATCAACGGTGGAATTACATACAAGTTATAGAATCCACTCCACTGCTTAGGGATGGAAATTTTCTCCTTACATACCAGTATTTCTAAAGATAAGAATATAGATGTTTTCCAAATTTAGGCACACTTCATACAAGCCATTTTGCCGTGGTGTTTTAATAGCATCTAACAACTGCAAATTCTTCTACCATAGCTCAGAAATGCCATTTTACATTGCCATCTTTTGTTTTCCAGCAACAAAACCAACAACATTTGCTGTCCAGACACAACATGATATTTTCCTGCATAAAACACAGCAATGTGCAGATTTAAAGGGGTTGTTCATCTCTGATTTAACTTTTAGTATTTGGATAGACATAGACATGTACATAGCAACACTTTATTAAAACTTTTTTCTTTATTATATGTAGACTTATGCACTCATAAATTACTTATGTAGCAAGCAGTAACGTCAATAGAGGGGGGGGCCCTAGTGCGGGACCTGCAGTCGGGCCCCCAGCCCCCCCTCCGTACGGGATTTTTGGCCCGGAAACAGCAGCCTGCGAGCTGCCGGGGGGCCCTGAAGGGGTGCGGGCCCTGGCCCAATCGCACCCCCTGCTCCCCCGGGAGTTCCGCCACTGGTAGCAAGTGATATTCCGAGACAATTTCCAATTGGTTTTCGTTTTTCATTATTTGAGGTGTTTGAGGATTTTTGCTTTTAAGACAGCAGCCCTTCAGAAGAAGGCAAATAATTCAACTATAAAAAATAAATAATGAACACCAATTGAAAATCTATAACATTCTAAAAGTTAACTCAAATGTGAACCACCCTTTAAATGCAACTTTGCTGCAGTGCATTTAGCTCCGGAGCCCTTTCATTTTCAGGAGAAGAGATAAGATGCCAAGAAATGAGAATATGCCTAGTTTTCTTTTAATATATCTCCAAGGAACATTCAAAGCATGAACTAGATTTATGTTAGCAATAATAAGCACTGTTTTTGCCTTTAAACCTGCAAGAGTCTAGACGTACAGCAGAACTGATACAGAAACAAGTGCGGCTATTTTGGTTCCGCAAATATAAGTAATTTATGAGTGCATAAGTCTACATATAATAAAGAAAAAAGTTTTTATAAAGTGTTGCTATGCGCAGTCTTTCCAAATCCTTTACACAGAGGGCCAAATACTTATAGAAAGAGTCTATTAAACAATGATGTAATAGGAGTACAGGTATGGATCTCTAAAATAGCTTGGCTGACTAGTGTAATTTATGTGTTCCAACACAACCAATGTGAGGTGAAAATAGAAAAGCATAAGCTGCAGGGCTGTACAAGGGGCATTGCCTTATGGCCCCAGATGCCATATGATTCAAAGCAGGGATTTGTAACAGGCCTCCGGTTCCACTTTTGGATGGCTCCACTTTCGTTTGGCCCCCAGCTTTACGTTACTACAGATAATACCGCCATTCCCCAGCTCAGCATTTTTGCCTGACTACCTGTAATTTCCTGCCACCGTAATGGTAATCTCTTGCAGGTCGTGCCATCAATAATATATCAAGGCACATCCCCTAATCTACGAGGTTTCACCTCCTGAAAGGGTATAAAAGGATTACTATAATTAAATGGAATGGGTGTTTTTTTTCATAGATTTCACTTCAAGCCTTTTGCGGTCAAGCTTAGGGTCACCCTTAATGGAGAACTAAAGCTTAACGTAAATTATGTTTTGGGCTTCTGTACCAGCCCAAGGCAACCGCAGCCCTTGAGTAGGGAAGATTTGTGCCTACAAAGATGCCCCAGTAGCTCCCCATCTTCTTTTCTGCTGATTCACTGCACATGCTCTGTGCTACTGTCACTTACTGAGCTTAGGGACCCACTCAAAATATACAGTACACATAAAATAGAAAAGTCACAACATAATCCTGATTAGTCAGAAATACAGATAATTAAAACATGACAGCACAGAAACCAGTGCAACATAATTTAATAATCAGCCCTGTAGCATCAGCTTATATCACAGGCCAACCTCATTTTCTGCTTGATAATTTGCGACAACCCCTAAACTTAGCTTCTCAACAGCTGCTCAGAGCCCACTGAGCATGTGAGTGTCACAGACACTTTCCAAGATGGTGACCCCCCTGTGACAAGTTTGAAGTCCTGGATCATTGCTGCTACTGACAAGCTGAAACTTTAGTCTGGTGCAATACCTTCAGTATATAAAATGTGGCATTTTAGCCATATTCATTTTTAGGGATTAGTTCTCCTCTAACACAATATGGTTTCAATAACTAGAAGGGCAATGTTCTATGAAGTAGAGTCCTGCAGCGAGCAAAAACCTGCGATACCCTGCGGGTTGAAGTTCCAGGTGCGGGTATAGATGCAGGTCCAGGGTTCTGCTGGTTTGCAGGCCGCGGGTCTTCTCAATAGCGATTTTTACGCCTTTATTCTGATAATGCCTACTTCCGATGATGTCACTTTCGGTTTACAATGACAGCCATTCCTGTTTTACTCCTATTTTTCTGATCACGCCTACTCTTGATGATGCCATGTCCGGTTTACAATGCACTTCCAGACTCGATGGTCAGTGGGTTGCGAGTCCTGGTTGTGGTTAAACTACTTGCGGGTCGGGTAGCGGGTCCAAGCGCATAAGAATGCGGGTTGGGGTTGCGGATTGAGGTTGCGGGTACGGGTCGGTTGCAAAAAAAATGTACCCGCGCAGGACTCGCTATGAAGTACAACCCACCTGCAGCTGGCTGGAAAAAGCCAATCACTGATTGGTTGCTATGGGTTACCACAGATGGGCAAATTTGCCCAGTGTTTATAAATAAGCCCCTCTGTCTGAGCACTGCAGCTCCACCATTACTGACCGTAGCAAATGTACCCTCCAGACATTAATAGATCAGCACCGTTTTATGGCCATCCAGAACAAGGATAGTGATGCTCCATTGGATTCTATGGAAAAATACCTCTACCGTAGTCAGCAGTGTAGAAATGTTCCCGTTAACAGAATGGTCATTGTCTAATGTAGAGGAAATAAATGGACAATTTAAATCCTACTTATAAATATTATATCTATATTTTTTCCCTTTCCCACTATTTACTTTGGCACGGCTGTGAGGAAAGTACAGAGTGGGCAATATACAGAGAGGTGGGTGGTAGAGGCCGCATGGAGCTTTAGGGAATATATTTAGACAGGATTCCTTTCCATATTGAAATAAAATGAGTTTTGCAGAGACAGCCTGCCCGAGAGATGCAAGCTGAAATTCACGTCTCCACAATTCTCTCAACCCAATGGCGCTACCCTTCAACCGGTCCAAGAATAACTGCATTGAGAACATAGAAGGCTTGAAGACAGCTGTATCCTCATGTAAAAACGCTCATCCAGAAAATATAGCCTGGCGTGGCTTCAGTCCATTAGGCTTGCCTGAGATCTGAGAGCAGATGCAGCCCTTCCATTCCAAGCACTATCTGTGCGAATCCCAATCACATTCCACTGACAAGGAGCAGACAGCTGCACTGAAAGGGAAAGTGGGTGAGCACTTGAAAGGTGCAACCTCTTGCAGCGTGCCAAAAAGCACAGTATCAGGCTATTTCTCTGCACTCTAGACTGATTGATTCTCTTGGGGGGAGGGTGAATGAGCTGCTGACTCAGATTATATATCTTCCTTTAATGTGCCCATAAACAAGGTAGTTGTATCAAGAATGTGTTTTCTAAGTGCTTATTTCTAAAGCTGAAACATCTGGGTGGGGAAAAAAGTCTGGATTTCTGCAAAGCTAAGGAGAGCCATTGCCACTGCCACGCTGCTGCTGTGCTCAGCTGGAAACCAGCAGCATTTCTTGAACGACCCTGTCTAATTTCCTATACAGGTGTGGGACCTGTAATCCAGAATTTTTAGGACCTGGGGTTTTATGGATAATGGATCTTCATATATCAAGTCTACTAGAAAATAACGTAAACATTAAATAAACCCGATAGGCTGGTTTTGCTTCCAATAAGGATTAATTAAATAATCTTAGTTTGGATCAAGTACATGGTACTGTTTTATTCTTACAGAGAAAGTAAAATCATTATTTGGATAAAATGTCTAAAGGTGGCCATACACGGAGAGATCAGCTTGTTTGGCGATGTCACCAAACGAGCGGATCTCTCTCCGATATGCCCACCTAGGGCCCAACGATCGGATCCTAACACATGGGAAATGGGGGTCGGATAGCGGGACCGCATCAACGGACAGATGCGGTCGCGATCAGATGGGATTTTTTGTCCCATCCAAATCGAGATTTGGCCAACTTTCGGGCAGATCTCGATCAGGGAAGCCTGTCGGGGGGCCCCATACATGGGCTAATAAGCTGCCGACTTGGTCTGTCGGCAGCTTTTATCGGCCCGTGTATGGCCACCTTAAGTGAGACAGCCTTTCTGTAATTTGGGGTTTTCTGGTCTCTGAATAACAGATTCTTTACCTGTAAATGTCACTATAAAAAGTGGCACCAGCAGATATGAGCATTTTGACCATTTTCCATTCCAGCGGATCTCAAAATACCCTGTGGACCAGACATCTAAGCAAGTTCAGGCTGACTAATTCTGATACTTTAAGGACTAATAAACATCAGGATGTCAATTCGACCCCATGCACGGCCCAGTAAAACTATTGACGTATAAAAGATGGCAGAACGTAGAAGTTGTGATCATAAACACTTGCAAATAAAACTATGTTACATATACAGGATAAAAAATAAATTGCATGACAGGTTAATCTAATAATCTACAATTATGGCATTTATGGTCCTTAATAAAAAACACATAGGATAAAACAGGATACAATGATTTCTAGTCCCGAGAGAGGCTAAATTCCCATGTAAATTGCAGGATCTGATTATTAGAATAACCAATTCGAAATGCATAAATAAAATAGGGCTACAAGACCTGGAAGTCCCAGGCACAGGGAGAACATGGCTCAACAGATTTATGTAAATTTACATTGTGCATATTTATTGAAACTTGTTTTTTCCAGGGTGAATATGTAGTGTACCTGTGACCAGTTGTTTAAATGTAAATGCATTAGACTTCCCTGCATGCGGATCATTTCTGGATGATTTTATCCACGATGTGTAGATGAAAGTCTCTCTATACATATTCTTTTTTTGAAAATAGACAGCTCCAGGCCCTAAATTCAAAACTGACAAGGAGGTACAGAGCAAGTCTTAAAATTGGCAAAAGCAATTGGATTCCTGAACAGGGAGCACCTGCTCCAATATTCTCATTATTATATGAGGTGGGAATCCTGTGCAGAGAACAGTCCCATTCCCAAAAGAGTCTGGTAGGAGGCTAAAACCCTTGATCACCCGATGAGACTGTCCTTGCCTATTCTCTATAACAGGTCATAGGAGAATTAATTCAATTATATTGTAAATTATTTAATTAATTTACTTAATTGAAATCCATCTGGGGTTTTTTGATAATAAGCATCACAATCAACTGGAAATTACAATTGATGTATTAGAATGGTTAATTAATTGTAGTTTTAATGAATTGAATTCATTATATGATATAGCACACAAGCACTTTGGTGACCTTTATATAGGCAAGCACAAGCACTTTATAAGGTTCTAATTAACTATTTGGCAGTAGTGTAAACATTTCTAGTGATTCTAGGATACAAAGACACATGGGGTTGTACTTTCTTCTTTATTAACTAATGTCCTTGCCTATTGTCATTTATGTCAATGGAATCCCTGGACAAATGTATCCTTTCTAAAATTATGCTGTTGACTTTTGTAGTTTCCCTTTGTACTTAGACTTCAATTATTTCTAGCTGTCTGGAGACAACTTTCATTATCTCTGACCACCACTGCAGTATTATAAGTGACCTTACAATAGGCCAAAAAAATGACCTCACACTACTGGAGGTGGATCGCTTGTACTGGCATTTCTTGGGTTAACTTTCTATTTATTTGAAATGGGTTTCAGTCCAGGGCTGTAACTGCAATGGAAGCAGACCCTGTTGTTGCAGGGGACCCAGCAGTGTGGAGGGCCCAATGAGATCCGGATTACTGAGCATTTTCTATATATGTTGGTTGAATAGGCCAATTAATCAATGTTTGGGTCCCTGGGCTGAATTTGCTGTGGGGCCCAGTAACATCTATTTATGACACTGGTTTTATTCCTTCCTGACCACTGTAATCAGTTCTCTCTAATGCATAACTCCATCCATGGGAATATTTACAGCACCCATGTAAACACCAACCCCTTTAGCAAAGCAAAATATATTAAAGGGGAAATTAAAAGAACAAAGTTTTTTTTAACTGTATGGCACAGATTACCAAACAATAGTAAATCACACAGCAAGTAGTCCAGTCCCCTTCTTACTCCCAATCTTTGTGGGTGCAGCCCACCTCTTTGCAGAAGGAAAAAAATAATAAGCAAAATGCCATCTAAGGTTTGGTGTCCATAGGCACATGTACCACTCCAGGCATTCATGTGATATCACTAGGGGACAGGTGAACATGGTTTATCATAAGAATTAATAATAAAGTCCTATGCCTTTAGCTGTCCTTTCATCAAAAACAACTTCTGCCATATGTAATCAAAGGCACTAAGTTTGCCCAGGAGCAGTAACCCACAGCAATCAATGTGTTGCTTTTAAAAAAAATTACCAGTAAATGCTACCTGCTGATTGGTTGCTATGGGTTGCTGCTCCTGGGCAAACATAGTGCCTTTTAATACATAACCCCACTTTTCAGTGCTCTAGTACTAATGCAGAAGAGCTTTACCTTGATGAAGTAACTATAATGGGCCGCCTCTGACTATCCAGATGTAGTACAACGAAAATTCCCCTTCCATCTGACAATCTTTGGGATGCTCATAGTACCAGTCCAACAACAACAACAACAACAACAACTAAAGGGTTTGAGTTTGCCCAGGATTTCTCTACAAGACCCAAACAGAATGTTCCACTGGCTAACACAAACTGCATTTGGAAGAGTAAAACCAAGTAGGATTAGGATGTCCTGATCACATTACCAGCTACTTAAGTGTAATTGTGTAACAGCATAAGGACATAATGTGAGGGGCTAAGAGCACAGCATCAGTATGTGGTACAGCTCTGTACCAGGGTAGATACACAAAGACTCATTCATTGGAAGCCCTACAATTCTACTGCGTTGCCTCCAAACAATTTCATGTTGAAGATGAAAGTAACGAGGGGCTGTTTATTATCAGTGCCATTTCTAGACATCATGGCTCTGAGTCCCAACATAGGATTAGGCTATTTATAAGGAACTGATCAAGATTTGAAGTGTTTTTCCCTGAATATTAAAAGGGATACAATCATGGGAAAACATTTTTTTAATGCATCAGTTAATAGTGCTGCCCAGGAGAATTATGCACTGAAATCCATTACTCAAAAGAGCAAACAGATTTTTTTTATATTTAATTTTGAAATGTGACATAGGGCTAGACAGTTTCCCATGTGCCACCAGTCATGTGACTTGTGCTCTGACAAACTTCAGTTTCTGTTCACTGCTGTACTGCAATTTGGACTAATATCACCCTCCTCTCTTTCCCACCAGCAGCCTAACAGAACAATGGGAAGGTAACCAGAGAACAGCATTTAATAGTAAAATCCAGGTCCCACTGTGACACATTCAGTTACATTGAGTAGGAGAAACAACAGCCTGCCAAAAAGCAGTTCCATCCTAAAGTGCTGGTTCTTTCTGAAAGCACATGACCAGGCAAAATGACCCGAGATGGCTGCTTACACAACAATATTATACATTTTAAAAAAAAATACACTTATCGGTTCTGGAATTAAATTTTATATTGTAGAGTGAATTATTTGCAGTGTAATTTGGAAATAAACAACATCATAAAAATCACGACAGAATCCCTTTAAGAATTGGGGGCTGGGGTGGGGGGGGGGGGGAGTCCCGTGTGAATCATTCTTTAGCCGGGCATTGAGATCTGTGAATTACGTCTGACATTTATACAGAACTGATGTAATAAAGCAAGGGGATTGCCCGGTCTTTAATATCCCAGCAAGAATTCCTTTAGATTAAGTAAGTGCGTATATGATCCAGTACAAATGCTCTTTGGCACTGCTCTGTGTATATAAACACAGACATTGAGTGTTTAGGAAGCAAATCAAAATGCAATGGAGTTTCTAGTGAGATGAATCCTCTACTGTACTGTACAGCTGTGACTCGACTGTCTGCTCACTATATATTTAGTCTCATACCAACAAGCAAATATAAGCAATATCATTCAAAATTGGGTAATTTTGTGTGAAGTTTCTTTCCTGTTAATGTTCTGCACAGCAAGAATGGATATCTTGTTTCTGGTGCCACCACTGCGGTTTGACTCAACAACAAACTTAAAGCCAGGAATGAGCCAAAAGCCATGGGAATTTGCATTTTCCCCAATTTAAAATAGTGCGGGCAACAATCCCTCCCCCTATCAGCTCATGAATTAGCCCTGGTTTAAGGGAGTGGAGCAAACTAAATAAAAACCAGGGTATACAGTATGAACTTATTATTTTGCAGGTTTACACATATGCATGTACACTGGCCAATGTGGGCTGCCAACTTGGCCATTTTAGACTGTCACCAGCTTCCTGGGGCCAAACTGACAGTCTCCCTGACCGATATCTGGCATGGGATTGGGAAATTTAAAAATCTCATTGGCCAAGGGCCACACTGGACCTGGGATGTGTGGGTGTGTGACTGTAATAATAGCAAGGATCAGAGTATGCTGGAACAATGTAGAACTGGATATCTGGCAATGACATCCAGAGACAGTTGAAGCAAGGTGCATGCTATTTTCCAATTTAAAGCAGCCAGAGAGGATCACTAATAAATATGCCCAACTGGTCAGCAAGTGATTCTCCTGTATAATATTGAATTTGTGCAATGATATAAGTGGTTGCAAAGTGTAAGTGGTGGCTGGGACAAGAATGATACCGTATTAAAGGAAAACTATACCCCCCAAACAATGTAGGTCTCTATAAAAAGATATTGCATAAAACAGCTCATATGTAAAATCCTGCTTCATATAAATAAACCATTTTCATAATAATATACTTTTCTAGTAGTATGTGCCATTGGGTAATCATAAATAGAAAATTGCCATTTTAAAAAATAAGGGCCGCCCCCTGAGATCGTAGGATTCACTGTACTCACAAACATACCAACAAACCATACAGGTTAGGTCACATGAGCCAATTAACAGACAGAGTTGTGTTTTTTGCTTCCACACTTCTTCCTGTTACAGTTAGAGTTGAAGTATTTCTGGTCAGGTGATCTCTGAGGCAGCACAGAGACCATCACGAAATGGTGACTCAAGGCAAGAGATATAAACGGGCAATATTTACTGAAATATATATTCCAGTTTTGTAAGATTATTTAATATGCCACTTAATATAATATGTTGCTTAAGTGTTAATTTTGGGGGTATAGTTTTCCTTTAAGCACTGTAGATCCCAGCTACATATAAAATACTATGAATGCAACCTCCACTATTGGACAATTAAATTATGGAAGCAAGGTTTTATTAGGTCCTCCCCCCCCAAAATCCTAACGCTTGTATGTGCATATGAAATAAAGGTATATTTTAACCAAATGTACTTTGTGTTGGTTAAAATAGAATGACATGTTTAATACCTCAGTGCAGAGTCTGATTACAGCATAAGAATACAGTGTTTTTTATGAAATAATTGAAGAAAACCCTGCAATGTTTTATAGAATTCCCTTGAAGGCTAGTCTTCCAAAATAGTAAACCCCACAGACTAAGCCACAGAATTTGAAAAAATATGGATCTTTATTATAAGATTACAGCATTCTTCACATGATCCCGTGAAATAACACAGAATTTGTTTGCATGGCTGGGAAATACAACTTCCCTCCCGAATTGGCCCCTATCTAAGATAGTAATAAAATATACTGCATAGAGTACTTAAACCACAAGCAAGAATGGAGGCGATTCATTTGGGTTACTGCAATACCCTTGGTTTGGTTTAGTAACTCTAGATCACTTAGGACTAGTTCACTGGAGTTGGCTGAATTCCCATGGGATCAGCTCAAGTCCTACATAACCCACCCTTTTCAGAGTCACAACTTCCTAACTATGCACAGACAGTGCTACAACAGATGCCGACTCATAGCTCTGTTGTGACACTTGAAGCACCAATGTTCTATGTTTAACACTCCATTGGGCCACCCATTCTCATGAATAACCTAGTGAATAGATAAAAATGTCACGAAGATAGTTGGCAGTTGCACAGAAACTGGATTTTTGTATTCTGTTTTGCCTTTGTTTTAGCCTTTCTCTCCTTCCCTCAAAAAATAAGATCATGATCATACTTACCAATCCAGCAATGGGAGTAGGAAGTCGGTTGATCTTTTTTACGAGTCCCGGTTTTATAGCATTTAATATTCTGCAAAGAAAAATATTCAAAGTAAATTAAAAGTAAAAACATAGAACCATCTAACCCATTTATAAGTGATGAAATAAAATTGATATTCATGTGTTTAATTTCAAATATATATCCCAACTTTGGCAGGGAGTACTTGGCTCTAAAGACAATAAGGCTGAGGTTAGTGCTTGTTTGTTCTATTGATAGTCCAGAAAGACCAGCTAGAAGTTCACTTAGGGTCAGATTTGGGGGAAACACTAATTTGCCATGGCTCCATGGTTGATACATCAGCATATTCCTAGCTAAGCTAGCCTTGCTATGAGTGAGAGGAACCAAAGATTGGTCCTCCAATGGAGCTTGATCATAAAACTACTGAGATAGGATCAATTTTCACAAGTCAATTAACCTGCCTGCTTGGGAGGAAACTGGAGTACCCAGATGAAACCCATACAATGGGTCATTTACGAACACAGCTACACGTACGGACATGGTAAAATGAAAGCAGATGTTGAGCTTATTGATGCCATTCTTTACAGTTGCTTGCAGCCAGCATGCTCCTTACATTTCTGTATAATGGTGCTAAGCAATCATGTCCATCCTGCCTATTGACGCTATGGGACCCTACGATCACCCAGAACATGGGGGGGTAATTTCAGGGATCCCTGGGTCAAGAATCACACATTAACGTTATTTAGCATTGGTAAATGACCCTTACAGGTTCCTTGCAGACATTACCAAGGTAAGACTTGGATTCAGGACCCTAACACAGCAGGGTAGCAATGTTAACCAATGAGCCACTGCTATAAGTATAGGCAGCACTGCTTCAAATGAAGAGTAACTCATATTGTAAATAAGGAGCAGATTGGCCAGACAGATATTTATTATGCACTGGCTGTTTTGGTGCTTCAGTCAGAGGCGTGGTGGGAAAAGTTGCCTTAAGTTCAAGCAGAGATTCCTTTCTAATTTTTGGCAACTCAGAGAAGCCATTTGCCCCTGGCAAATTTACAGTCTCTCTCGCACTCTCGACAGGCTTCCAAATATCTGTTCTGTTTTTTAATTCAGTGCCGTGTCCCGATTCGGAAACCCTGATATGCCCTTATTGTGAAAATAAACACACAAATACAGGTATTTGACTCTGTTAATAAGCTTTGCATTCTTGGATCCTCATGTGAATTCTAATCACAGTCTGCAGTTATAAAAGACCTGTGATTTCAATATGCTGGAAATACATCCAAGCGGAGAAGGAAGGAAGGAAATCGCAACACATTATAAAAAAAAAAAAAAAAAACGGAGTTCTCTGTACACATACCAGGATTTTAATCCTCCAAGTGACCTGCATTCACAAAAGGTCCTGGAAATGTGCGCAGTGGTTATTTAAAGGGAAATCGCGATTTTGGGTGGTTTTATTATACGACAGCACTTGGGTTGTCAGGCATATAATGTATTTTGGGAAACTGATTTACCAAAAATCTACCTTACTAAACGCAGTCCTTTGCAAGAGACTGTGGCAGCAATAACATTTCACATGTTTATTTTTCACATTCCCAATTTCAGTCTGAAGGGGGTGCAAAGCGTTATTTATTAATAGTGTAATAAAAACTGCCTGATCGCTCCATTGCTCACTGACCTTTAATGCAAACTCGTCACTTTTTCTCTCATTAAAAGATTTTATTCCTCATGATACAGATGAAGCCACTTCAGGATTAATTGAAGAAACTGTGTTATCTAAAGTCATCTTAGCTCATTTAATGCACGTAACCTTTTCATTAGCATACTAAAGCACTATTGTTCACAATGGTGAATGTTTTAATTAGATGGGATGCTGTGACGCAATTTTCTTTGTTAAATGGGTTATCTGTGTTTAGTTATTCTGTGTCAAACACACAAACAAAAGTGGCTTCATCAGATTTAAGGCTGCACTAAATAATTGTCCGCTACTGTCACGGACAGCCTTTCAGAATATATACTGTTGGAATCCTTTATTAAATTAATAATACTGCAGCGGCACATAGGCTAGAAGTTATAAAATATGTTGTAAGGCACAATATTACACAAACAGGCTCATAGATTATCAAGGATAAAGTATATTCTAGACAATACTATAGACCTCAGCAACAAATAAAAAGACGGCCTACCCGGGCAAACCATGCCCCTCTCCACCTTTTTAGCCCACAGGGAAACACATTTCCACATCTGTCGAGGCACGATGAACTAGGAAAATATTTTACCCTGCCCGTTTCCAAAGCAACCAATATCCGTAGTACATAGATATTAGTTGGGCCTCGTGGGGCACCATAGATATACCAATAATCATACAAAGCCTGATTTTATACAGATTTATAGGTACATACATAGCTAACTTTTCCCTTCAATGTTCTAACTGCACTATATTAGTGAAAGCTAATAACTAGTAGTTAGCCAGTGCAAGGGCATGGACATCAGGTGCCCCATTCTGGTGCGTAAACAAGATTTTGGCATGATGAAAAGCTTGCTTTAACGTAAAACTATACCCCTAAAATGAATACTTGAGCAACAGATAGTTTATATCATATGAAGTGGCATATTAACAAATCTTTCCAAACTGGTATATATATTTAAGTAAATATTGCCGTTTTACATCTCTTGCCTTGCACCACCATTTCGTGTTGCCTCAGAGATCACCTGACCAGAAATACTGCAGCTCTAACTGTAACAGGAAGAAGTGTGGAAGCAAAAGACAGAACTCTGTCTGTTAATTGGCTCATGTGACCTATCATGTATGGTTTGTTTGTGTGCATAGTGAATCCTACGATCCCAGGGGGCAGCCCTTATTTTTTAAAATGGAAATTTTCCATTTAGTATAAACCAATGGCACATACTACTAAAAAGTATATTATTATGAAAATGGTTTATTTACATGAAGCAGGGTTTTACACATGAGCTGTTTTATGTAATATATTTTTATAGAGACCTACATTGTTCGGGGGGTATCGTTTTCCTTTAATAAAAAAAGTGTCCACAAAATGGTGCCTGCCTGCTTTATGTGATTTTGAATTCCACAATAAAAAAGAAACAAGATTTAAATCATTTATAAAGTATAAGTGAAGTTAACTTTGTTTGACTAACATCAGAAAATAAGATTTGGAATTATTTCTTAGGGTGACAGGTCCCCTTTACGAACAATGCACGTGTGTACTGATCACATGGATAAAACCAATTGAATAGACTAATAGTGTAGCCTTTGTAGGGCAGTGGTACATGGGATACTTTGCAGTTGTATTTTCTTCTTTAGGTTGGTGGCACACGGGGAGATTTAGTCGCCTGCAATAAATCTTCTCTATTGCGGAAGACTAATCTCCCCGAAATGCCTTCTACTGGCAAGAATGCGAATCACCAACGGGATGGCATACGCGTTGCTTCGGTTTTCCAAAGTCGCTTGAATTTTCCTTGTGAGGCTACTTCGGAAAACCAAATGCTTGTGCTTGAGTCTACTTCATACCCATTCCCCCACCTTCTGAACAAAAGCTTTTAAATTATATATACACAGCCGTGTAGACTTTCAATTACTTCTAACTGGAAAGCATTGGAAGCTCCGGCCATAGGTGAGGTCATCACCTATATACGGCAGATGAAACTGATGGAAGAGATGAAAAGCAAGACATAAAGGCACAATCCCCCAACATGAGAAAAGTATGGTCAAAACGTGACTATTTTATATATAAATAATCTCCGGTGGGTAGACCACTTTAGCAAGAGACATTGTTTTGTCTCACTTGTGATAGGAAGGGCGCTGTGAGGCAAACTGGTTACCAGGGGAATTCAGGGAACAGAGTCAACATATTGCTAAATCTCTAGCACTGAATTATGGTGAGATTACAGCTGTACATTGATCTTTAACTACCAGATTTTAGGCACTGAAAACTTTCAAATCACTTTTCAAATCACGCTGGTCATTTTCCCTGCCAATAATATCTACATAAACCACGAGTTCTCTTCCAATGTATGTGCTCACTTGGCTTCCAAACACTTATTAAAAAAATCACGTGACAAAATAAATTTTATTTAAGTTTGACATTTTTGGCCAGTTTATTAATGTGGGAGACATAAAATAGGAGGACATTTTCATTATTATTATTCTATAATGAAGGACAGGTTAGCGCAATGAACAACTGCAGCACATGCCAAACACTGTCCAGCTCAACAGCCCAAAACAAGTAGCAAAATGTGGCACATACCAACCCTCTCCTCTTATCTGCTCCCCTATTCATAACTCGGGGATATTAAACCAGCAGGCCCTATCTTGTTTGGATTTACAGTTCCAACAAGATTAGACTTTTATCAGACCCAATAATGACTTCACTCTTTCCAGCTTAAAACAGTCAGTCACAAGAACAAATTCTATATAGGGCAGGATTGAGCCTTTTGTTGGCAGACACACAGATTTCCTTGTCCCAGAAATAGTATGTAAAGAAAGAAAATTATTCAGCCACATGGGTAATAAACAGTTATATTTTGCAAGGGGGTCATGACATGGGGACGCGGGGGAGGGGGGTTACCTACCCAATATAGTTGGAGCTGCACACAGCTGCACAATACAACCTTGCATGTTGCTCTCTCAGTGAACCAGCTGGTGAATTTGAAGAATATTATATCATTTTCAGCAGCAGTGACAAAGTCAGTGGGAGAACAGTTTTTGATGGTTTTGGTAATAGTCTAAGGCAGTGCTGTCAAACTGGCGGCTCAAACTGGGCTGTGTGTGCAATACTCTGTCTGCTCTATGCTCCGTGTGTGCCATACTCTGCCAGCCCTATACTTTTTTTCACATGAGTGATAAGTGATAAGTGATATCAGCTCAACCTGCAGTGAGCACCAGCCAATTGTTTCTGTTCTTTTTTGGTGTGCTACCACAATTAATGTGGACATGGTCTTGTGTTAACATGGGTGTGGTTTAAAATCTGGGAGTGGTAAACACTGGTTTCAATTATCGGCCCTCCAGCATGTAGGCCATAAAAAGTCCAGCCCAGTACCACAGAAGTTGGACAGCACTGGTCTAAGGCAAGCAAGGAATATATCAGCCATCTTTCCAATAAGCAAGGTACATGGCTTAGTGAACATGATTATTTTGATTGACTTGAATGGGTTCGTACACATTCATTAAAAAGTACTATTTTCAAAGTACACCTCAAAAATAAATTACCTTTTTCAAAAGCTTTACTATACTCATATAACAAGTAACTGTTTGATAAGCTTTTCTGCTTCCACTTTGCCATTATTTTGGGGGGGGTAAATTATTTTTTTTTAGTTTTCATATTAGCAGTTTTATACTGCGTATGTCTATCACTAATCCCCTACGTTGCGCCCAATATAGTGCACAGACTGATAGAACTCTACACTCAAGGTGCCCATACATATGCAAATCAACTAGTTTGGAGAAATAGCCAAATTTGCTGATCATGCTCGATATGCCCATGTTGAATGGGAGATATCAGGCTGATCGGATCACAACGCTGGGATTGCAGGTGGTCGGTGTGAGAACCGCATAAAAGAACTGAGGTGGTTCTCAATCAGATGGGGATTTTTAAACCTGCCCGATTGACATTAGGCCAATTTTTGGCTAGATATCAATCGGTGAAGCCCATCAAAGGGCCCCATATACTAGCCAATGAGCTTCCGACTTGGTCTGTCGGCAGCTTTCATCAGCCTGTGTATGGTCACCTTAAGGCAACGCTCTCGTGTGTGGGCACAACAAATTGTTGGGAACACAGAAAATTTAGTACACATTCAAAATCAAAACTCCAAAGTCTGTACAACAGGTAATTTTCCACACACAGCCAAAAAGAAATTAGAAGCACTGTATGGTTCTGATGTCTGCGGTGAATCTGGAACTAATAAAGAGCAGCTGTTAAGAATATATATTCTCTTAAATCTATACTTGTTATAAGCCAAAAGGTGACCATCCACCTCTTTGGACCATAAAGGGAGCTTTAACAAGCAGATATCTTTTCAACAACTCACTTTAATGCCCATTTATGTCCAGATGAAATATCTGGCATCTATTCAGTTACATTTTTTATATGTTACTGTGTTGCCAACAAAAAGAAAGAAATGCCAAATTACAGTAGATGATATGATATTTCTGGTGGCAATGGCAACAGAACGGTTTAGCTTTGGCTCCACATCCCTTTCCAAGCTAAAGAGTCTATTTGTACAGCAGAGATCTACATGCTGACAGCCCCGCGGGCTAAAACATAAAAAATTAAAACTTGTTTGGGAGCAAATAAAGCAAGTGATAATGTGATCTGTCATCCTGAAGTGATAAAACAAGTCTAAACCCCCTTCCACATACACATCATTTAGCCGTTTTTTTTTTTTTTTGCACAGAGCTGGCTTACTATCTATTGGGCGGCATGAAAACACCTTTTAATTTCAAGGGAACTATAAAGTTTGTCTAAACATTTTGCAATGAATGGGGACTCCTTCAGAACACGTTGGGGAGAGTAACTGAATACTTGCTCAGTTTTAGTGCAAAGTTTAGTTGGTGTTTCTGTTACAGCCCACGTAACAGATTTCCTGAGAAAACAGGTAAGAAGTCACACTTTAAAGCTGTCCATACACAGGCAGATTTTGTTGTGTGAAACGATCGATTTTGGGACGATCCGATAAAATCGTCTACTTGTCGTTACATGAATGTGGTCCAAACGATAGTATCGTCCCGATAAAATTGTCCCAATTGTCAATCGAACAGGTTTAAAATTTTTAATTGAGAACCGATAAAATTAGTCATTGTATGGAGCGAACAGATCACCATCGTTAAACGAACGTTCACTGCGGATGCCAGTATTTGGAGGGGCAGGGCCAAATGAGGAACAAACAATCGTACCCATGCTTGTATAGCAGTCAATACATAAATAAAGAGAACACAGAACACTTCTCAAAACCACATTTATTTGGCCATATAAAAAAAGAATAAAAGTGGTGAAATCGCAGCAGCATATAGAAAATGTACTATGTGTACTATTAGAAGAAAAATCACGCATTACTATATGTATTTCTTTTTTTAAAAATAAAAACTTACGGCTGTACACGCAAACAATGGTGACTGTAAAACGAAAATATACATCACTTCCTTTTTCCTGTAGTTTCAGTACTTCCTGCTCCAAACAACCTTCAGAGCTTTCTGGATAATGGGTTTCTGGACACTGGATCCTATACCTTTACTATGTGTGTGCCAAACCCAAGCATGCCCAAGTAATAGGTTTTTGTTTTTTTAACACTGGAGTTATGCTGTTCTAAGGTAGAAGATTAATGTTTTTACTCAGCGGAGGGAGGGTACTCGACAAATTAGCACCTCCAGTGGTTTATGCTTTCCTTGTCTAAATTGAAATATTTATATGAAAAATTCTGTGTATTTGATCAATGTTCAGTGTCTGAACTGTTTTAGAGGGAAGCTAAAGGTCCAGAACAGCATTCCATTGACCAATGTTAGGGGTACAGCACTCCTTTGATTTACTAAGTGCAAATAATGGGAGACACATTTTATATCAAAAGTGTGGTGTCCTAAAACAAGTTTTTTTTTTCTTTCTGGAGAATTTTCATGGCAATATTCAAGTGAGCAACTGTTCTCAGTGCCATTGTGAGTGAATGGGAAACCTAGTGCAGTCTCTCTACAAAATTGGAATTTCACTTTTAGGGATTATGAAATCTTCGGAATTGGCCCACTTCCATACATTACACAATCTATACTTACAGTACTACTTAGCACAATTCATCGATCCTGCCTATGCATGCCATGTACAGTCCTGGTGCTCTGTAGTAATTTTCATACGAGGAACTGGCAGAAAAGCAATGTAGCCCCCGCTCCCTTCCTTTTTCAAGCAAGTATAGTGATCCGTTTATTTACTGCAGTCAGAACACACTAGGATAGCTAAATATGAACTTCAAATTCCAAACATATTATATTATTGGAAACCTTTTATTCATCTGGAAGTCTTATTTTATTAGGGCGATTACAAAGTGGTATATAATAAAGTAAGAAATTGAAAAGAAATAGTGGTAAATTGGATTTTGTGGGAAACCGCAATCCTTTAAGCACACAGTCATTCAGTACAAAGGGAATACGATTATACCCAGCAGATGTAGCCAATTACTCACAAGCCTCTCTAGATACAGGCAAACATAGCATTACAGAAACTAGGTTACAAATCATGCTTTGCTGTTTTAGGCGGGAGTCTAATGGCTATCAAGGGTGGGTTATCCCCCGTGATGTCATGGGTAATGATTGCACCTCCTGTATTAAAGTCCTGACTCATAGAAAGGGAAAACATTGTGGCTAATGACAGCCCTCTGGTCCAGAATAAAGAATACTAAGCAAGGTACTATGTGCAAAAAAACAAAATAGCAAAAACATGAATAATATTTTCAATTTGTCTGACTAGTACAGACTTATGTTCAGCACTGCAAAATTTTACCATGTGCCAGTCTATATTTTCCATGTACAGGTAGGGGATCCATTATAAGGATACCCTTTATCCAGAAAGCTCCAAATCACAGAAAGGCTGTCTCCCATAGACTCCATTTTATCCAAATAATCCAGATTTTTAAAAATTATTTCCCTTTTCTCTGTATAATAAAACAGTACCTTGTACTTGGTCCAAACAAGATACAGTAGAACCCCCCATTTTACACCCCCTGATTACAAGTTTCCCCTCATTTTACATTGTTGTTTTGTGGTCCCACCTATATATTATGCATAATACTGTAACACTAATCTGGGCTATCCAGACCACAAGTAGTTGTCCAGCTAGTGATGTTAGCATGGGTTACATTGTGACTCACACATCAGGATCAGGGCCTTCGATAAGTGGAAGTTTCCCATAAAGGTGTAGTGGGACTACAACACTCAGGCTACTGTATAGTAAAATAGGAATGATTGGACACCAGGAGGTTCTTAGGGTGAACAAAAGACTGATGGTTTATTGGTCATAGACAATGACACAGGTTTTACTCACATATGAGGAGGTGTACATCACATACGGCAGAACAGGTGGATGACACAGCATAGAGAATGTGACTCCCATAAGGCATTTTAGTCAAGCAGTACATCAATTTTGCTAGGCAGATATACCTCAAAGTGGTCCGGATCCCACCCAGTGGAATGGTCAGGGAGAAGGAGTCTAAGCCTGACATCCTATCCACTGTGGTCCATTCACTAAAGGCAATAAAGAAGGCTTTGAGAAGCTACTCCCTGCTACAGATCCTCGATGGAGCACACAGCTGCTCTTGCTTGTTAAGCTCTCTATCATACTCTCATAGAGAGTCTTTAACAGAACTATCCTGTTCTAGCTGAAATTTGGTTCATGGGGTTCTCTGGTCCCCGACTTAGTCACTAAAGGTAGAGGTCCCTTTAGGGTGGTGGCTTTACTGGGCCTTGGTGTACCCAGCCTCAATGAGCACAACCAGTAGCTAAAGACACCAGCATCCAAAGAGGAAGATCCACCCCTTTTCCAGCACTATATTGAAGTGTGGTAGGAAGTTGTCATTACACCTCTTGGCCAATAACTGGTTATGCAAATATAACTAGATACATGGGCTGTTGCCCAGCAACTAGGGAAAGGGATGAAGGGTAGGGACTTAAAGCTATAGCAGCTTTTCCCTGATTTTACATTTTCCTAGATTTTACACCATTTTTTCTGGAAAAATGTAAAATAGGGGTCTACTGTATAATTAATCCTTATTGGAAGCAAAACCAGCCTATTGAGTTTATTTAATGTTTACATGATTTTCTAGTAGAAATGGAGGTATGAAGATTCAAATTATGGAAACATCCGTTATCCAGAAAACCCCAGGTCCCGAGCATTCTGGATAACAGGTCCCATACCTGTACTACAAGGAGGTTACCATTAGGTGTTCTGCATTTCAAACACTTCTTGGTGTTCAGTATTTGATGGGTACAAAGGTTAAAAAGAGATGCCACCATGTGTACAAGAGGGAGTCCTCCATTAGTCAGACTTTATTTTACATATACAAAAAAGAAGCCACCATTGGTCTGTACAGTTTGTACTTCATGTCTACAAAAAAAGAAGCCACCATATGGCAATCTCTATTTTACAAACACAAAAGGGAGGCCACTATATGCCAGACTGTAATGTATTAAAGGAGAACTAAAGCTGAACTAAAGAAGTAGGCTAGAAATGTTTTACACAACCACAGCCTTAGCAGGGAAGATCTGAGCCTCCAAAGATGCCCCAGTAGCTCCCCATCTTCTTTTCTGTGGATTCACTGCACATGCTCTTACTGAGCTTAGGGAGCCACTCACAATATACAGTACACATAGAATAGAGATGTCACAATATAAGGCTGATTAGTAATTAATACAGATAATTACTACATGGCAGCACAGAAACCAGTGCAATTAGCATCAGAATTTAATAATCAGCCCTGTAGCATCAGCTTATATTACAGACCAACCTCATTTTCTGCTGGATAATTAGTGACGAGCCCTAAGCTTAGCTTCTCAACAGCTGCTCAGAGCCCACTGAGCATGTGAGTGTCACAGACACTTTCCAAGATGGTGACCCCCTGTGACAAGTTTGAAGTCCTGGATCATTGCTGCTATTGACAAGCTGAAACTATAATTTTAAGGAGTTAGTACTCCTTTAAAGGGAGGCCAATATTTGGCTGTACTTTGTGCACACTATCTTACAAGACAGAAGTAAGACACATTGAACATACTCAGCAAGCCAATTACACGTCAGCCTCCCCCACGCTGTTCTGTATGTATGATATGGCTGTACAAAGGACTCCTCTGACATGGAAACTCTTTGTACTGAGCAAACTGTGTACGGATTCTCTAATGCGCAGTTTCAAGCAGTGCGTAGCAAGACTTCACAGCGTTTGCGGCTATTAACCAGGATGTTTGGCTTTACACAGACATGAAATAAATGTATAGAAACACATTCTTTTCAGTAGTCCCTTCCAAAGCACACACGGCACCTGAGAAGAAGGAAGGAATGCTAAGGAAGTCCGTGTTTTCTTAGCCACTGGTATGTGCATCGGAGCACTGAGCACCACAGAGACTTCTTTGATTCCTACAATTATTTTGTCACACAATCACTACTTCCTCTCGGCCTTTGTTTGTCAGGACGTAAAGGCAATCTAGTATTACTTTGTTTTCTACTGCTGAAAACGAAAAAACATCCCCCACCATATAGAGTTTATCACTATAAAATACCATTGCTATAAAGCTCAATTAGAAGAGATATTTTTACCCAAGGTGCTTTTGGGGATATCAAACTGGTCAGTGGGGCCAACACACAAAACCCAGATGATGAGATTACCAGAGAAGCCCAACTGAGCCCAATATTGCTTCAGATATTTGAACCCAGAAAGCCAATCAGATTTTATATTATTTCAGTACTATACTGACTCAGGTCAGTATGTTGTCAATTTAGATACATCTTTAGAAGAGACTCTCATAGTCCTAGGGCCCGCTAGAGGAAGATAACCGAAGTGGGTAACCTGGTTGCTATCTAAATTCCATGCATTTCCTCACAGAACCAGTTCTTTAGTTTAACATGTTACCAATCAACAGTTACACATTTTATACATATATCATTACAGATGAAGATCAGATAGACAGACTGACATGTAACAGGAGTCAGGTCTCCTCCTGGTCTTTATAGGCCTAAGGGCAGGGGCACACTGGCAGATTCGGGGGAAATTTAGACGTCTAGTGACTAATCGCCTCTTCTTCGGGGGGGAGACAATCTCCCAGAACTGCCTTCTGCCTGCTATAATGAGAAAACGCCAGCGTAATGAAGTTGCCCGAAGTTACCTCACAAGGAAACCAAAGTGGCGCAAGCGCATTGCAGCAGGCGATTTTTCATTTTAGCAGGCTGAAGGCAGTTCAAGGGAGACAGTCGTCCCAAAGAAGAGGCGATTCGTCGCCAGGTGACTACATCTCCCCGCATCTGCCTGTGTGCCCTTTGCCCTTAACGTGTATTTTTAGGATTAAAGCCCAGCATATGTGCAAATTGACAAAGGGCTACCATTGTAATTAATGGCATTAGTCACCAGTGGCCCTTTAAACGAAGTAGATGAATAAATGTGACATGTGCCTGCACCTGGCCCAATGCAATGGTCCTTGTGCAGATAAGAAAGTGGCTGATTCTCGGCCTAAGTTTAGCCGCAGACTGAAGAACTGCCAAGTCTGGCATTAGCCTAAAGGTTCGTGCAGTTTTCAGACCGCGTGTGGATTGTCCTGACATTTTTTGTACCATGGCCATTAGTTGTTTAGTCAATTGGACAGGTTAGAAGATTTCTGTCGGCTAACTGTAATATCTCCGCATGTATCTGATGATATCAATGGGCGACTATCACTACTATTTGTCAGACATAACTTTCGTACGATTGCGGTCTGTCAATTAATGGCCACAACACTGCGTGATTTGTTATTTTCCCTACTTTATTTAATCTGAATGCTTAGTTGTAGATTGTTACATTGAAACCACAAGTCTTTTGTTGTACAAATAATAAAATCGGCATGTTTATGGTTCCCTTGCACAATATAACCTATATGCCCACTGCAGATATTTACAGCAAAGAAATGTTCAGGAATAGTTAAAGAGGTTGCAGGTTGGAGAGAGCGTAAAACTCCTATGTTTGCCAGGAATGCCAGTATCTGTAGAGCATATCTAGCACCTATCCAGAACACAAGCCCTTGCATGGAGGAATGTATTTAACCAATGAATGACTACACAGCATGCAAGGTTATTAGAGCATCAGCTTTCAAGTTGACGGGCATCCAAATGCTTTTTACAGACAGTAGCGTTACCCATCATTTTTCCATCTGAAACAATGAAGTTCTGTAAGGTATGGCTGATCGTTTCCAATGCTTTTCATAGCACGTCTTTCAAAGAGGGATAAATGTAATCTATTAGCAGTGAGTGTTTTCCTGGGAATCAGTTGCTACAGAACAAAGATAAATCCTTCCGATTAAGCAGTCAGTTTTTCCAAGTGCAATTTCCCCAAGCTATTCACAATCCCCAGAGCCATTCAGGATCAGTGTGGCATCCCCATAAGCTTTCCATGTGCAAATAGACATACCAGCTATAACAGGGGATCGTAAAAGAAAAACTCTTACCAGAACTCTTTAAGCACCTTTTTATCCTTTGCTTTGTATTACTGGGGTTCTGGCATTCATCTTTATACAACAATATAGCATGTGTGCATTGTAGCAGGCATGCCACTACCAGCTGTTCTTCTCAACCTATACTTTAAGTATTGATATTGAATACATTATTAGGGCCATAGTAGCAGATTAGCTGGCCATAGACTTAAAAGATAAAGTTGCACAAGACTTTGTTTTGTATGATTTTTGGACCGTGTGTATTGTCCCTACATTTTTCATACCATGACGATCTGTCGTTTAGTCGATCGTACAGGTTAGAATATTTCTGTCAGCTAACAATAATATATGTGCATGTATTGTCTATCTGACTATTTCAATGGGTAACTGTAACTAGTATCTGTCAGACATAACATTCGTACGATTGCAGTCATGGCCAAAACATTGTCTGATTTGTTCTTTTACTACTGTACTTAATCTGAATGGTTAGTTGCAGGTTAGAAGATTGTGCCGTATGATCGTTCGTATGATATGAGACTAGAATCTGCATGTCTATGGCCAGCTTTAGTATTAGTGGCCATCAGCACTGGGGTATTGATCAATTCAGGCCAGGGCACTATCTCTATGGACTTTGAGTTGCTTTCACCACAGATGCTCAGGCTTTGCCCACAGACATACTCCCTACCCCCTGGCAAGTTCTTTATAAGAGAAACACAAGACGAATAATTGGTAGTAGCTTGTTCCAGCAGCCAAGCAATTGGTTAAAATAGGGAAGCTAAAATTGTTGTGGCCTAGTTAATGTCTAACCTCTTATTACATACTTTTGGCTCAATGGCACAATTAAACTGTAGAAGAAAGGTTATTGTCCACACACAATAGTGACAGGCCAGAGTTAGTTCTCATATACCCATTCCCCACAGGGTGCTCTCTACAACAGAGCACAAGTCTTCAAGGCTCTTAGGACCCCTAATTTACCTTGGTACTTAGATTCATGTATAATAAAAAGGAACCAATGATATGTTCCCCGATACTTCAATGATTCACTGGCTGACATGGACAGCCAGGGGTACCTAAACTCCTCACCAACTGCAGAGTAAAGGTGGCCATAGACGTAGAATGCCAAATGAGCAGATCTCTCCCCGATATGCCCACATTGAAGTGGGCGATATCGGGCTGAACCTATCGGGGGTCCTAGGGTTGGATCGCGAGACTTCATAAACGCACAGATTCGGCCACGATCAGACGGAATTTTTTTAACCTGGCCCGATCGAGATCTGACAGATATTGATCAGGGAAGCCCATCGGAAGGCCCCACACATGGCCCAATAAGCTGCAGACTTGTCTGTTCGCAGTTTTTATCGGCCCGTGTATGGGGGCCTTAAGGGAGGAATATGTAACTAAATGTATGGATCAATAGGAATCAGAAGTTATTAGTCAGTAAAGGACAGAGATCTCATGCCTTTGTGAAAGTTTGGTGTACAAGGTTGGGTGCAGACCCCTATCAAAGGGCTCCAGTTGGTCCGATTTTCTTTGTTTTACACCCATTAGATGCACGAATGACAGCTAAATTCTATACAAATAATTGCCTGCTGAAATACATAATTTAGTCGCCTAGAAAGTCATTGAAGTCACAAATGTTATTGCCGGTCATGCTACATTGAGATGACGAATACTAATGATTTTACAATAGGGGATAGATTATTCCTAAAAATGTGCCCGTTTCATGAGATATTACAAAGCAGCAATTGTAACTGATAACATCAGTAACCACACTTAAGGTGGTTAAAGGGATCCTGTCATCGGAAAACATGTTTTTTTCAAAATGCATCAGTTAATAGTGCTACTCCGGCAGAATTCTGCACTGAAATCCATTTCTCAAAAGAGCCAACAGATTTATTTTATATTCATTTTTGAAATCTGACATGGGGCTAGACATTTTGTCAATTTCCCAGCTGCCCCTGGTCATGTGACTTGTGCCTGCACTTTAGGAGAGAAATGCTTTCTGGCAGGCTGCTGTTTTTCCTTCTCAATGTAACTGAATGTGTCTCAGTGGGACATGGGTTTTTACTATTGAGTGTTGTTCTTAGATCTACCAGGGAGCTGTTATCTGGTTACCTTCTCTGTTCTTTTGTTTGGCTGCTGGGGGGGGGGGAAAGGGAGGGGGGTGATATCACGCCAACTTGCAGTACAGCAGTAAAGAGTGATTGATCAGAGCACAAGTCACATGACTTGAGGCAGCTGGGAAATTTGCAATATGTCTAGCCCCATGTCAGATTTTAAAATTGAATATAAAAAAATCTGTTTGCTCTTTTGAGAAATGGATTTCAGTGCAGAATTCTGCTGGTGCTGCACTATTAACGGATTTATTTTGAAAAAAAAATTTTTCCCCCATGACAGTATCCCTTTTTTTTGTGGCATTTGTGCATTAAATCTCATAAAAGTGTTGAGAAGCAGGCAGAAAGATCAACTAGGTGAAGTAATGACATCAAAAAGGGCAACATTTGCCCAAGTCTAGTACACCAAAGTGATCCGTTAACCAGTAAACGCTATTTGTGGATTGGTTGCTATGGGTTACCATTGCATCAGACCCTATGGGTTGCAATATGCCCTCATTTTAAAAGATGAAGCAGTGCTCAGTGGTACAAAGAACTCCCCCTTGTTTAATCAGGGTGGACAGGCTTGTTCATATGAGCAGTCATCTGCCAGTATGCCATAACACGAGAGGACAATTACATATAACAACAGGGAAATTATTTAAAATTTGCACCGGACAAACCATTTACTGGCTATATAAAAGACCAGACAACAATATATGTGCTGGTTTCAGCTAAAGCTCTGCAGAGAATACAGTTAACTGTACATTTAAACCAGCTGTAGAATGTAGCTCTTCCTGCCAAATATGAAGCAGGCTTTGTTTCCCTTTCATTGATGTTCTCACTAATACCCTTTTTATAGTGTGCCAAAGAAACAAATTTGTAACTGTTTGGGTGACACCAAGTTGCATAAAATAATGTTACAGAATGTGCAGTAACAATATTTTTTGAATAAGAAACTGCCTTCATTAAAATCAGTCCCGCAGATTGTTTTTCTCAAAGAAATAAAACTATTTTCTAAACGAATGGTTTCCTGTGCGGCTACTTTCTTTTATAACTGATAAGGTTAGGCGGGGGGGGGGGGGAAGCTTTAAAAGATACTCAGCACCATCACACATAAAAGCCATAAAGTAGCATGCATGGTTATATTCAAAAGAAAGAATAAAGCAGCTAAACATATCTGGTATTTATCACAAACACAGAAGACCCCCTTTCAAGTTGTAAAGAAAAATAAGCAGACTCACTCGCATAGAAGAATTCCATTCTCCAGTCCAGTCCTGAAGTCTCTGTCGCCAAAGCTTTTGCCAGTGACTTGCTGCAAAAGACAAAGAAAAAAGACAATTATAGTCCAAAATGCGGCCATATATAATATTTATTCTACACAAGCGTAGCCAATGGAGCTACATTTCTACTTTTACTGGGCCCCTCGAGGTACCTAGGTTGCCTTGCTCTTCAGCTTTAGAATTGAAGGGCTATGGAACACTAGAAGGTTTGTTGATGAACAGAATGCACTCTGTGTTCACATGGACAGCACTGTAACCAGGATTGTTGCATTAAATGGTACAAATTGTTGTTTTCAGATTATAATTGTAAGACTAAATCAGCAGGGGTCTCTTCTTGTAGACTACCATCAAAAGGTGCTCTATATATTCTAGAGCAGCGATCACCAACCAGTGGCTCGTGAGCAACATGTTGCTCACCAAACCCTTTGATGTTGCTCCTGGTGTCCTCAAAGCAGGTGCTAATTTTTGAATTCCTGGTCCTTTGGGTGCATAAAAAACCAGGAGCATTGCCAAAAAGTCTCCTGTAGACTGCCAGGGGGCTACCAAAAAGCCAATCACATACAGTAACTTGCTTTGCAACAGGCCTGGACGTCAAAATAGGCCCTGCCATTCCAAGTAAACAGAGGCCCAAACAGCCCCCTACCAGCCCACTATTTGGTAACTTTCTATGGAACGAAACAGCAGCCCCTCTGGCATTTGCCAGAACCCACAGATTGCCAGTCCGGGCCTGCTTTGCAACACCCAGTACAATTTTCTCTTGCTTGTGTTGCTCCCCAACTCTTTTTACATATAAAAGGAACACCAAAAAATGAATGTTTTAAAGTGACAAAAAAAAATGTACTGCATTGGTAAAACTGGTTACAGTCTATATAAAAAGACTACTGTGTAGCCATGGGGACAGCCATTCAAAGCTTGAAAAGGAGAAAAGGCACAGGATACACAGCAGATAACAGATAAGCTCTGTAGTATACAATGGGATTCTTCAGGAACTTATCGGTTATCTACTGTGTATCCTGTGCTTGAATGGCTGCCCCCATGGCTACACAGCAGCTTGTTTATATAAACTATAGTTGTGTTTATGAAGCAAACATCCCACTTTTACCAGTGTAGAGCAACAGCACGTTATACGCTTTAATATTATATAATTTAAAAAAAAAAAATCATATTTTGCAGTTACTGTTCCATTAATGCTGCTCACGGGTAAAAAGTTTGGGGATTTGGAATTGGTCTGACACAGACCTGGACATTAGGGTGCTCCACCAGTGTGGCCATTATGACTGTTACGTAGAAAGGGGGGCTCAAGAATCATCAAAAAGTACTATACATTTAATATTATCTAAGCCTGTAAGCATGGACAGAAAGAGAGAATTTTTTTTTAGAAATGCCATGGGGTACCCAGGTGGGCACCAATTCATCCAAAATAGTGTTTGCCAAGGTAACAATCAATATTAACTCCAGCTATGGCAGTACTTCAAGTGCCAGCACCCTCCCATCAACACTCCATACTCATGCAAAATAAATGTACATTCAATCAAAATGGCCTTCTAAAAGATTTTATACTGAACCAGAGGTGTATAAGAATCCCCCTGCCACTTTCCCAGACCTGGAGCAATTAATAGCTGATCTTTTCATTTCTATCTATCTAGTTTTATATCAAAGCTCTGAGCAACGGTAGCATATTGTTTGGATTATAGACCCTTTAGATAAGAAAAAGGATCCAATTATAATACCAGATATAATAAACAGGGCCATAATCTGGATAAACTGCATATTTGCGTGAGAGTGGAAAACATTAGAGGGGTGACAGTCCCCTACAACAGATCCATAATAATAAAGGCAACTCTGATGCAATAAACCCATCATTACCTGATATTAGCATGTTTACCATACAGTTTCATGGCAGCCGCCATACTGCCTCTGTGCAAGTGCTCACATGTGCCATCTACTAAGATAATCTAATCAACCTTTAGTGGCTGTTCGTGACCAAATGCAATCAAACAATAATTCAGTTAGCAGAGGACAGACTTCCTAGCTATCTATGTAATGCCCTATAGCAGAAGGGCAGGGACAAAGTAATCAAAATAAGGCCATGTCCTGGTTTTCCTCTTACCTCACTAATTGTTCTTCAGCGTCGCCTACACTGTAGTATCATCTTCTCCCCTACCTCTTTCTGTTGTGGTTCCTAAATGCTCTGTTCTGGGCCCCTTATTATGTTCTCTTTATACTTCCTCCCTAGCCAAAATAATCAACTCGTATGGTTTCCAATACCATCTCTATGCTGACGATACTTCGATCTATCTCTCCTCTCCTGATCTCAACCTAGAGCTCTTAACTGGGGTCTCCTCCTGCCAGTCGCAATCTCTACTTGGATGTCACAACGCTACCTTAAATGAAACCTTTCTTAAATGGAAATGGTTCTTTTTCCCCCAACTAACACCCCTTACATCCCAAAGGTATATATCACAGTTAAGAATTCCACTATCACCCAGTCTCCCCAGGCCCAGTGCCTTGGGGTTATTCTACACTCTGCCCTGTCCTTCACTCCTCATATCCAGTCACTTATTATATCATGTCACTTTCACCTAAGGAACATATCCAAAATACGATCAATTATCACCAAAATTCTTTTTCACTCTTCCGTCATATCACATCTAGACTAATGTAACTCTCTATTAATTGGCCTTCCCCTCCAGAGACTGTCAACTCTCCAGTCCATAATGAACACTGCCGCCAGGCTTATACAACACAGCAACCGCTCCTCCTCTGCCATGCCACTCTGTCAATGCTACACTGGCTTCATCTACCTTTCAGAATAAAATTCAAACAAATGACCCGGACATTCAAAGCACTTCATAACTCTGCCCCACCTTATATCTCTGAACTCCTTTCTAGATTCTCACCCAACTGCTTAGTACACTCATCTACCGACGTGCTCCTCAACTCTTCTCTCATTACCTCCTCACACACTCGCATTTAAGACTTTGTAAGGGCTGCATCCGTCCTCTGGAATTCTCTCCAAACCTTTCAGCATTCAAAAGATTCCTTAAAACACACTTATTTATAGAAGCCTACCTCACTATGTTTAGCCACCAAATGCAATACCATATACTACACCTCTCATGAAAAAGAGCAACTTGAATCAGGCATCGTTGCAGCAGAACAAACAACATCAAATGAAATAATGTGTGTATATTGCAACAAATGTTTCAAAACAAGCACCGATACAATATAGAGTCCTCTCAGTGGGAGGATGGTTTGTCTCACAGCCAGTGCCAAAGAGACAACTTCCATCCTATTGTTCCTACACCTGCCATAACTATCAAAACAGCTTCATCTATTATTTATAAGATAATGAGCCAACTGCTGGAAAAAAGCCAAAAAAACAGAGGAATTATTTAAATGGAAGTGTAGGAAATAGTGTTTAATACAGCGCTTTATCACAAGGTCTACAAACCAACAGACATGCTATGGAGAAAAATTCAACTACAGGTATCGCTTCTATTGTCTGGAAGCAGAAAGCTCCAAAATACTGCACATTACTACAACACAAATGTTTTATGGAGGTATCAGAGACTGGATAAAGCTTATATAAATATTACAGCAATAACAAAACATGTTCGTAAAGCCCAGTCAGTCTTTGCCTACATATTATAGGCTGTGGGAATAGTTAACTTTAATTGTTCCCAAGAATTCTAAACACAAGATTATTCAACAAAAAATGTTTATCACAACCGAAAACTAGTGTAGTTCATTGGAAAGCCATGTACACATGCTGTGATCTGCCCACCTGGCTGAACAGGCAGCTCACCTGTCATACTGACAACAAGCCTGGCCTGGAATATGAATAGGAGAAGCCTGAAAAGGATGATGAGTAATAAAAAGTAGCAATAACAATACATGTGTAGCCTTAGGGCAGGGGCACATGGGCAGATTTAGTTGCCTGGCGACTAATGGCCTCTTCTTGGGGGCGACAATCTCCCCAAACTGCCTTATGCCAGCTATAATGAGAAAACGCCAGCGTAATGGCACTTGCGGCACTTCAATTTTCAAAGTCGCCCGAAGTTGCCTCACAAGGAAACTTCAGGCAACTTCAGAAATCAAAGCGCAGCGAGTGCATAGCTGCAGGTGATTTTTCATTTTAGCAGGCAGAGAGAAGGCAGTTCAGGGAGATTGTCGCCCCAAAGAAGAGGTGATTAGTTGCCAGGTGACTAAATCTCCCTGATTCTGCCCCTGCCCTTACAGATCATTAATGTTTAGATGGGGTCAATGACCCCCATTTGAAAGCTGGAACGAGTCAGAAGAAGAAAGCAAATAATTTAAAAACTATAAAAAGAAAAAAATGAATGCCAAAATTTCGGATGATAAATTACATGCAGTTGTGAAGTTACTTGCTATTTCTAATAACTTCAACAGGAATAATGGCTCTATTATTGCAGAGTTTATATAACACTTTTCATGCTGACAATGAACTTGTGGAAAGACTCCAGCCGTGGTTTTCTGGGTGTTGTCAAACCTCAAGTCTTGCAGGAAACAGTAAAGTATTAAACGTGGCTGATTTGTTGCCCTGTGGTACAGAAACGCCACGGCGCGCAGCTATTTCTTGCTAAGCACAATGGATTACACTGCCATTTTTATAAACTCCTGACCTGCTTGGGAAATATTCAGCTCTTGGCTTTGCTATAAAGCTGTTTCATCTCAGCAAAGCATTCCTCTCACTAACAGCCACTTGCACAGAACCTAAAACTCAGGGATAAACGGACAAAGGTTGGACTACAAGGGGACCACCACTGAAGCAAGGGAGTGCACGGAGAAAAGAAATATGGTGCAAGTGAGGAAAAAGCAGATTCTCTGGCTAAAGATAAGAGCTGTGCAATGACAGATATCCAAACCAAACTATTTTAACAAGATATCATGTTTTACATGTTTTCAACAAAAAAACAACAATGTCTACACTTCTACCGTCCCAAGATATTAGTTCATGGGGTTGGCACTGCTATATTATTTAGAAATATTTTTTGCCTTGATTTCAGCATCTCTTAAAACAACGACATCTTAAAGGAGAAGGAAAGCTACCAAGGCAGTTTATTACCAATAGATTTGCCATAATAGTGCAAGATTATATTTATTCTGTAGAATGCTTTACCATACCTGAGTAAACAGCTCTAGAAGCTCTCTCTGTTTGTTTAGGATAGTAGCTGCCATATTAGTTTGGCAACACTCTCCCTGCTCACTCATAGCTCTGGGATCAGATTATAGCAGTGAGGGGACTAGGGAGTGGGAGAGGAGCAAACTGAGCATGCTCAAGCCCAAGCCCTGGAGGTTTATGCTGAAAACAGGAAGTCTGATACAAAAGCCCATGTGTACACAATAGAAGGAAAGAAATGCTGTGTTTCTTTTGACAGAAGACTCAGAGCAGCATTACTTTGAGGGCTTACTGGTGTATTTATATAGACCTTTCTGATAAAGCTTACTTAATTTTAGCTGCAAACTTCTCCTTTAAGACAGTTTGCAGCATTTCTTCCCTTCATGTGGTTTTTCAGTTCAATACATTTTTTTTTGTTCTGCAGCCCCTGGAACCGTATTGCCATACAAAGTATGCAGGCCCTGATTTGTGGGCAGGCCGAAAAGGCCCAGGCCTAGGGAGGCAGTAGTCTGGGGGTCACACGGACATTTAAATCTCCTGCCCACCTGTCCTCAGTGAAGAAAATTGTGTAGGAGCGAGTGGTGGCAGCATGGATGGAGTGATATGCAGATGTTGTTGGAGGGTGGTGTGAGTAGCTGGGTGGCCTAGGGTGCACAAAATTTAAATCCAGCTATGAAGGTATGTGTATACATTCCATCAAAATACAACTGCTTAAAGGGGTGGTTCACCTTTTAGCAAGCATGTTGTAGAACAGCCAGTTTTAAGCAACTTTTCCATTCTTCATTATTTATTTTCTATAGTTATTTAATTATTTGCCTTCTTTTTCTTCTGACTCTCTCCAACTTTCAAATGGGGGTCACTGACCCCATCTAAAAAAAACAAAAGCTATGTAAGGCTAAAAATACTTTTTATTTATTACTCGTCTTTCTATTCAGGCCTCTATTTATATTCCAGTCTCTTATTCAAATCAGTGCATGTTGCTAGGGTAATTTGTTCCCTAGCAACCATATTGCAGAAACTGCAAACTGGAGAGCTGCTGAATGAAAATCGAAATAACTCAAAAACCGCAAATAATAAAAATGAAAACCGAATTGCAAATTGTCTCAGAATATCGCTCTCTGCATCACATTAACAGTTAACTCCACGGTGAACAACCCTTTTTAAGTACAGATTGCTGAATACATAAATGGGGGGTTTAAGGTATAAAGTGTAGAACACAAAGTATTTTACATTGTGCGCCATGTTGTAAACAAGCCCTTTATGCTAATAAGAAAACAATACAGATACTGGTCAATTCTGCCCTATGTGTCTATGCAATTTTTGCCCAGGGTGTTGGTGGCAAATCAAGCAAAGATTTGATCTGATAATGTGGCCCTAGTCAATGACCATATCATACTGTGAGAGCACATGGAGACCCGTTGGGAGAGGACAGATTCAAACAGGATTTTCTATTCTGCTGGACAGGCATCTGCCCAATTTTCTGCCAATTTTCACTTGACAGGTGATCTGGAGGGCCTCATACATTGGCCTATATAATCTGGCAGATTTGATCATGTAAGGGCATAGTTACAAACAATCTGTATTCTGTATGCAAGAGTAGCCGAGAGGCAGTATAGGAAGGCAACTGAAATCCACCTCAAGTCTAGATTATGTCTGAAACACACAAGTAAATTCTAATTTGTGCCTGCATTTAACTGGTGAGCATGGTACGGATCCAGAAAACACACACACCTACGCATGCATTGTTGCACAATTGACAGCTCTGCAGTTGAACTACATTTCCCAGCAACCCCTGAAAGTGAGAAGTGATTATGAATGCACCTAGCTAAACGAATGCCTATAAGCAATAAGATCTTAAAAGCGATATAAATAGCTCAACAGTTATCACCTTGCAGTGCTGGAATCCCATGAAATAACTGTGTCAGATTAATTCAGAATGACTTAAATGATCTTTATCTGCATTCAGATTGTAGGTTGCACCTGCTCACCTGTCATTCAGAAAAGTATTTATACATGTTTGGCTACCATTAGTAACCTCCTATAGCCCTGGGGACTCCCATGGCTGGCATTCATTCAGGGACTGTGATTTCATATGCTCACAGCAAAATGTGTTTGATTTCACTTGCTTTAACTGCCTGGCATTAGCCAGGATATCTTTGATCTGGGATTAACATGAGGAACCATCAGCCTGAACAGGAGCATTATCCCACCCAAACATCAGTGCGTTCACATGTAACAAGCACTCTGAGAACATTCCATCAGCAAAATTCAGCAAACATAATGCAGTCACCTCAGGCACCCTCATGAAACTCTGCACCATGTAACACTGCTGGGAGTCACAGCAGGTTGGCCCAGGGCAATGTTGGGGGCCCCCAATTTCCAAACAAAACAAAATAGAGCTGTTTTTCCCTTGACTATGCCATCAAATAGAGCTGAAGGCATGCAAGTTGCAGATTGTTAATGTTCATATCAATTTCTGATCTGCTCTTTTAGAGCTATTGTACCATAGTTAGCTATCTCTGCAAGTTATGTCCTACTGGTGACTAAGGTAACTTCACATGCAGACCTCAGCAGATAACTGCGTCTTCCCAATACCCCGGAGTAGAGTCCTGAAGTATCCTGCGGGTTGCAGATAGAGGTTTTACTCCTTTTTTTTCTCATTACACCCACTTCTAATGATGTAACTTCGGTTTACAATGACAGCACTTCCTGTTTCTTGATGGTCAGCGGGTGCGGATCAGGTACTTGCAGGTCAGTTAGTGGGTCCAAGCGTGTAAGTATGCGGGTTGAGGGTCAGGTTTTGGTTTAACTAATTGGTTCCGTGCAGGACTCTACCCGGAGTTTTAATCACCACTTAAATAATGTGGCTCACTAGGGTTTTTTTTATTGAGATTTTACAATTTTTCCCCCATAATTAACAAATATGAAATTAAAAATAAACAGAGTAAAGAAAAATTAATTCAAGTGTTCAGGAATTACACATTGGCATTTGTAATAACATCGGCTTCGTCCGGTTATTTTGCAATATCCCTGGAATAACATCCATATACAGTTTACATATAAAAAGAAAACGACAAACCAATTGGGCACATCGTGATCGTTTCCACAGGTGGCAGTTTGAGAAACTCTTCTGCTTTGCTCCTTCTCAGATTTATACATGCCATTGTTGTAGTTAGAGTTCTAAAATTGGCTTCAGTGGCTTTTCTCCCTATCATTCCCCTCGGGCATGGTGAGTTACTTACGTCTCTTACATTTTGGCCTAATTGATCCCTATACATTAAGCAGTATCACATTTGATCTAAATGTTGAATTCACGTTATATTCCTGTGTCTCTAGGCTATGTCATTTGCAACCATCCCGCCACCTCGGTTATATCCCAGTCGTTTCAGACTTTATTGAAAATATATATGCTGTCATTTCATAGTGCTATCAAGTGCTCCATTCTCCTAATACAACGGACTATCTCCAAAAAAATCTTTTCCATTTCGCAGCTTTAGCACATCTGGCCGCAGTGAGGATTGAGTTGGCTAATTTTTGAGTTGAGTTTTTTAACTTGGGGTCACTAGGTTTCTTTATGAAGACAATTTCATGGCCAATGAGAGCTTATATTCTGCCCATTCATTAGAACAATGCATTCAGATTTTGCTTTCATGGCCTTTGGGTATGTTCCATTCTTAGGTTGATATACCCAATAGGCTGTAGAAGAGGTGATTTCATGGCTAAGGAGAGTTTGCATTCTTCCCATTCATTAGAACAATATATTCAGATGTGTAGCCTTTTACTATGCAAAGCCTTTGGGTACGCTCGTTTCTTAGGTTTATGTACCCCGTAGGCCGTAGATTGCAGGCCTGGAATTCGAGCACAAGAAAAAGTTGTTTGTGACTGATCTTATTTCTTGTAGAAATAAACAATGGGGATATGGATATCAGTGTACCACACTAGCCTCCTTCTCATGAGTATTTGTTTATGTGACTTTTCAGCCAGGTAGCTCAGAAGGTACAATTACAGCCAAATCATCGGATTAAACTCAAAAAGATGTGATGGATTTGCAAAGGGATTAGGTAGAGACCAATCCCCTCTAAGTGTACAGATTTAGAAAGGAAAAGCAGAGCTGAAATATCTTTTTTTAGCATCCCACTAAATTCGACAACATTAAAGGGGAACTCCGGCTTCCAAACCAAAATTTGATAAAGATGCCCACATAACACAGAAACCCCTAATATATCTATCACAGTTACCCGTGTCTTCTAAAAGTATGAATAAAGTGCTACGCAATATGTTGGCACTATATAAATACATGTTAATAATAAATGCCATTTTCTATGCTAAAATGCAGCTGGTTAACAGTTATTCTCTTTCTGCATCATTTGAAATCCTGGCAGGGAAGGAGGGACAAAACACTGATGTTACAAATTGTAACAACTTCTCCACAGATTACAGACAGCATGCAGGAACTACATAACCCACAATGCATTGCACTGTAATGTTCTGTTCCTTATTGAAATCATGTGTGCAGGGAATTGTGGGGGTTGGAGGATACAGGCTGAGGACAGATGGCTTTTGATACAAAGTAACAATAGTCAGACAGCTCAGCAAAGTAGTCAGACAGATCAGCGGGAGAGCAGGGGGCTAAGATAAGTGAACTCAGAAACCATTAAAAATCATGAAAAGTCAGCATATTTTTTAATTTATGTATTTTGCAAAGTTGCTTGAAATTATGTTTACTTTTCAAAAAGCTTAAGTTATGTTTCTGTGGAGTTCCCCTTTAAGGGGCAGCTTTATTAAGGATCGATTTGCGTTTTCCATGACAATTTCAGAGTGTAGGAGTTTAGCAAAATGTAGGAGTACATGGCAAAGGTCCCTTGAACCATTTGAAGATGTTAATAGCCTGAATGATGTTTGAGGGGTTTTTTTGGTGGGTTTCGCTTGAAAACTTGATCAATTTGAGTGATTCACGCTTTTTTTCATGAAAATGCATTCAATTCAAGTGTTCGGGTTGTTAACCCCGAACTTTCTGATTCTATTTTTTTCAAACATAAGAAACCATTCGAATTGTGAGTTCATTCGAGGTATAAGAAAAACTCTACAATTTGACCTTTGATAAAAACACTCCTAACAGTTTTTAGTTAACTGGGTAAAAATAGGGAATATTGCAACAGGGCCGGGCAAGTAATACAGGCACCATAAAAGGCAGAAAAGGATAAGAGTAGGTGCTACAAAGAGATAGAAATGGTAATTCAGTAAATAGCCATAAAAGGTGGAGGAAGAATGAGATAAAAGGAAGAAATGAGAGTACAATCAAGGTAAACAGAAGATAGGTTAAAGGGGTTGTTCACCTTCCAAAAACATTTTCCAGCTGAGTTATTTTCAGATTATTCACCATAAACAAAGACTTTTTTCAATTGTTTTGCATATTTGATTTTTTAAGGTTTTCCCAAAATTGAAGTTTAAAGTTAAATGTTTCGGTCTCCTGTGTTCGAGTTTGGGCGCTCAGTGATCCAGGAGCATCTGAACTGTTACAATTTGCTACATTTAATTTATACATGTAGTTGATACATATTTTACAGTATCTCTGGAGTATTTGCAACTATTGTATCAATTCTAACAGCTGCCTGTAATGAAACTCAGGGATTCTGCTCAGCAGGGACAAAGATAACAAATGTATTAATTTAGAACAGTTAAAGGAGAACTAAACCCTAAAGTTAAAAAACTCCTACCACCATACCCTACATAGACCCCCTCCCTCCTCCTCCCAACTTAAGTGTTACCCCGGGCAAATGCCCCTAACGTTTTACTTACCCATCGGTGCAGATTCAGGCATTGGAGTTCACAGGACCCATCTTCTGTTTGGACATTTTTGGGTTGAGACTGGCGTGTCGGCGCATGCACAGTTTTCTGTTTCACGACAACTGCGCATTCGCTGAAACTTACGAAAATTGCTGAAGCTCCAGTCTCATTCCAAAGATTACCAAAGCGGCTGAAGACGGCGCCCGTGAACTCCGATGACTGAATCTGGGTAAGCAAAACGTTAGGGGGAACACTTAGGCTGGGGGAGGAGGGTCTATGTAGGATAGGGGGGGTAGGGTTTTTTTAACGTTAGGGTTGAATTCTACTTTAAAGAGTCTGCAACAGCCCCCCCCCCCAAGCAGGTTTAGAAGGTGAAAAATTACACTTTAATATTAGAAAAACAGTCAGATAGAAAATAGAAAGTAATTGGAAAAAGTCTTTATTTCTGGTGAACAGTCTGAAACCAACTGAACTTTAAAAAAGTGTTGGAAGATGAACAACCCCTTTAAAGTGAGAAAAGTTGGAAGGGGAGTGAGGATACATTAGGCATAAAAAGTCAGGAAAATAGCATAAGTAGGGGAAGAAGGTATGCTAGCCTAGACACAAAGGAACAAAAGCACAGGGACAGACTACATTGCTAAAAGAAAGTAGAAGGGAGCTTTATGGGTAGGAAGCCCGGAAGAGAATCAGAAGCAAAAAAAGAGGAGAGATAAGGGGGCCCTAGACTGAGATGGGTAAAGGAGCACAAGGCATACCCGTCATTACATCCCCCAAATATAATATGCACGTGACCAAAACGGAACAAGTATTCAAACTCATTATCATTATTCTGATATACAATAAATGTACACAATGCAGAACCCTTTCAATTGTACAATAAACCTGTCAATATGGTTCTGGTCTGTTTAACAGCAGCATTTAGAAGTATTTAGCTGTTAAGGAGGGGATTCCATGGAATTACATTTAAGTAGTAGGCACTACAGAAAGGGGGAAGGACTGAGAGGAGCTGAATCAGAGCCAAGACAGGCTAACCAATGCCAAAGGATTTTAGAGCAAAAGTAAGTATGTACATGAAGGAAAAATAAATACATATCCCAGAGTTTACCACTTTAATTTGAGTGAAGCTATTCCAGAAGAGCACAAAGCAAGAGAAGAAATATACCTATGATAATAATTCTTCTAAGGCAGAACTAGGGAATCATTTAGGAATAGTTATATGATTTGGGGTTACTCACAAATTGGCATAACACAAAATGGCAGGCGGCTACTAATACAGTTATGGGAACTTTTATCCAGAATGCTCAGAAACTTGGAGCTTTCTGGATAGCGGGTTTCTGGATTCCATACCTGTATAGAGGTATAAGATTTGCAGAAAAACTTCAAAAGAGGCTGGCACATGCCTGGACCAACGAAGTAGTAAAACCGGAGTCAAGTTGTAAAAGTGTTAAAAAAAGCTTACATTTTATTTTCCATAATTTAGAAAACCGGCCTATTTTCTTAATTATGGAAAATAAAATGTAAGCTTTTTTAACTCTTTCACAACTTGACTCTGGTTTTACTACTTCATGGGTCCAGGCATGTGCCAGCCTCTTTTGAAGTTTTTCTGGTGTGTAACTCCTCTTGCTGAAGGTCTGGGGCATGTGCATCCAGGCCCAACAGTTACAGCGGTAAGCTCATATAAAACGTTTTCAAACGCAGTAGATACTGGTTAAACAATTTGTTCATTTTGTATAAGATTTGCAGGTTTACAATGGGCAAAGGGAAAAAAGGAATGGAGCTGTTTGCTACACTGGGAGCATTGCTCCACCAGAATTTGCTTTTCTATGAAACTGACAAAGAACAGCATTAATTAATGCTCAAAGATGAAGGAAAACACTAAAGCTGTAAAGATTTTGCACTAATTGCTATATAGGCATTATAGTAGTGTTATACTTATTTCTCCCAGGTAGGTATCTCCCAAACATAATCTGTTTTATTTACATTATCCAAAATCTTTATGCATCTCATTGAAAATCAGTGTGCGCAGCCATCAAGTTCTGGCACCCAGCACAACAGTCTTTTGAGATCAGTGAGAAAATTCCCAAAGAATGCATGCTACATAATTGAATTGATTACGTGTGAAATTCCACAGCCTTAACTCTTTGCATGGGATTCTATGGGCCTGATTCTTACTCCCTACCTTCTTACTCCCTACCACTGGCTGCCTTCCCTGTACAGATACAGAATAAAATCCTCTCTGCACCGGCCCTGACTGACTGTCACATCAGCCCAGCTTTTGCATATATAGTTTGCTTGTCTTCAGCAGTTTCATTGACCAAGATATCCCAAAAAACAATAATCTTTATAATGTCTTGCCCTTCTAGTCTCAGCTCACCCAGCCAAACCCCCATTTGCACTATTCACAACCATTTTTAGCGGGTCACAAGTCTTTTTATAATTTATGAAATATGACAGACATAATATCAAAGGCTATTGTGATACTAAGCTCTATAGTTAGTATAGGTATGAGTATATATAATTTAATTAAAAGTAGGGAGGGGTGTGTGTATGTTTGCTGGGTTTTCATTTGGAGGCTTTGAACTTTGTCTTTTTTCAACCCAATTTAACTATGTAACTATGAATCATGAAACAACAACAATGTTATGCAATGTTATGCCCCAGAAATCCTGGAGTAGTACATATGCTGATTATAGGTACAGAGATGTTTCCTAAGGTCTCGTATACTAGGATTAGACCACATAGTTGAGGGGAGTAATACTATGTTCAGTTTAATTAAGGGGAAACTGCTACTATCCCATACAACCTTATACCCTTATAAGTTAACTGCAGAAGCGCCCAAGGATTTTTTTTCAGTCGGTTTCTATATATTGTACTTACATGTTGTTAAGGGGGCCATATACAGGGAGATCCACCCACATTGAGCTGGGCAATATCGGGCTGATCCGATCATGGGCCCTAGTGCCTAACGATCGGATCAGAATGGAGGCCATACGGGCGGTCGGATCAAAGGACTGCATCAACAAACAGATGTGACTGCTAACAGGATTTTTTACCCTGCCCAACTTTCGGCAAGATATCGATTGGAGACGCCTGTCGGATGGCCCCACACATGGGCCAATAAGCTGCCGACTCGGTCTGTCGGCAGCTTTTATCGGCCCGTGTACAACGGTTAAGGACATGTTAGATCTTTATGCCACAACTCCTTGATGGGAATCAAAAATAAGTAAACTTGAACCAATGAACATCAAAAGAGAAATCAAAACAGGAATTACAGTTGAAAGGTAAACTGGGATTTACAAGTATGAATTACAAGCAGCTGCCAACAGTAGGGCTCATTTATAAACAGTGGACAAATTTGCACCTTGGCGGTAACCAATGACAACCAGATGATTGCTTTCAGTGTCTAACTTGCAGCTGGCTGAAAAAAAACTAATCACTGATTGGTTGCTATGGGATACTGCCCAGGTGCAAATTTGCCCACTGTTTTTAAACGAGTCCCACTATATTTTTATCTCGGGCAATTATCCCAGGTCTGGACTGTGAGTTAACAGGTGCTGGCATTTCAAGTACACAGAGGGCCAAAATGCCCCCCCCCCCCAAATCCCACTAAGTAGTGACTGTCTATATGGCATCTTACTGCAGCCCCTCTTGCATTTACCAGAATCCACACATGGCCAGTTTGGCCTTGGTTGGGCAATGTAACAAATGGAATAATTCACAAAACACAGCGAGAGGATGGATTACAGTTTTTATCTGGTCTATCCAAACTGCAGCCTCAAGCTAGTTGTGGGAGGTGAAGGTTCATGCTAAAAACAGGAGGATGGGTAGCACCTTCAGGCCTGTCTATAAAATCAAGTGAAAGAACACTCTCACTAGTATAACCCACCACCCCCTACATATTAAGGTTTCTTACTCCCAAGTCTCAAAAGCTTTTTATATAAACGTGTATCCTTTACATGGGGCATGGACACCAGGCACATGATAAACTGCACTTCCATCTATTGTCCTTGTATGTTGCAAGAGGTATTTAAATGTGTATCACATTTACAGTCATTACTATGCACCTGAACCCCATCACCCACACAAGGGCCCTCCCAATAGGGTCGCACTGAAGGTGCATTTGAATGCCGCACACCTTGAATGCTTATTAAAAGCACAACTAAACCCTGTGTTTTTAGCAATGTAAAAACTCTGCCTACAAAGTTAGTGAGCTGTAGCCCATGTTTTCCATTTTGGGGATGCCTAATAAAGATCTTGTACATCAGCCTTTTCGGCAGCGCACTCCGGAACCACTTTGAAGAACGGCACAATTCCAGATCACAGGTAAAAGTAGACAATCTTTATTTCCACATCTGATTTACAAACATAGCATTCGAGGTGTGTGTGGTCTTTATTTTCATTCTGTTTTAATTTTAAAGTCCTTACGCACAGAAAATAGATATATTATACTCTGTCCAGCAAGATTTTATGTATCTGCACTTGTACAATGGGCTCGGTAGTCTCTTTGTATCATAAGAATCCAAGTGGAACTATAAGTACCAGATTCTCAAAATAAGTGGACTAAAATTTATAATATATAATCGAGAAAAACTCAAATTGGAGAAGGAGACTCCGGAATTTGGCTGGCATATCATCACAGTAGTTGTTCCTAATAAAAGCCAAGGTGCTCGATCATGTTAGAACATTAAAAAGTAAAAGTATAATGTAGGAGACTATAGTACCCTATTAAAATGCAAGTTAATGAAGAATTGGCAAGGCATGTTCATGTTGGGTGGACATGGTATAACCAAAAATGATATATTGCAAGGAGTTCCCTTAGTAACACTGCTATGTGTTTGGCATGAAGAAAGAGTAGCTAGGTGTACAGCCACCCACCATGCACAAAGTCTAGGTAGCAATTTACCATGACTAACCGCAGTCAGCATTAGCATTTAGAATGAGCACAAGGAATGACAATCACTTGGTTCTTACATCACAGTTGCTGCTTCTATGCAACATTTAAAAACAGTTGTATGTGTGAAGCTCTGTCTATATCAATATGAGCCTCCAAGTCCAATCAATACAAAATAAAGAATCTGCAGTGGAAAATGTATCTCAGATTTCAGGAAATGCATATATTAAGCTAAAGACTGTGCCAGCATTGCATGCGGTTACCGATACCAACGTTATATTTTAAGTATGAACAAATAAAGTACCAAATACCACCAAAGAAGCAAAAACTCCATCTAAATTGGCACACCAGTTAGCTCTATATAAATAAAATAAAAGGGAAATATAGTTTATAAAATTAAAGCAATACTGACAACAAGGAGCGAAGCCCAACAACAATTTGGACCTCCAATCAGAATGAAATCAGAAGAATCTTTATTACACATTAACAGTATAACTGATAAAATAACTGACTTTCTTTAGTTGCAAATGTTCCTAAACATGACTGGCATTTCTAATGTTAAGAGCAAATATTACATCTACAGCCCTTATGCAACAAAAATATAGTTTATAAAATTAAAGCAATACTGTCAACAAGGAGTGAGGCCCAACAACAATATGGACCTCCAATCAGAATGAAATCAGAAGCACCTTTATTACACATTTATAACTGATTTAGAATAAAATTGACTGTCATTAGTTGAAAATGTTTCCAAACATGACTGGTATGTTAAGAGCAAATATTACATCTACAGCCCTTATGCAAGCCATAGCCAGAACTCTTTAAGAGGCAGGACAATTATTGTTCCCTTTATCCTAGTATTGCCGAGATGATGCTCGGAGATATTAAACACCAATAAAAAGCAGGTAGCATTTTATGAATTATTCCATCCGTAGAGCTGCAAGGGAGATGAGGTAAGGTGTTTGAAGTGCGTCCAGATATGATGGGGATTCAACACAGTTAAATTATATAAAATTCCCAATAACACAGCCAAGGAAAAATTCATAAAGCATGCTGCTCACTATGTTGAATTCACCCATCTGAGTTTAATAAGGCACACATTACAGTGCTTGCAATACACATACAGACTATTGGGGTTTATCCTGGTGGGTGTTTCATAGAGTGCAATATTCTGCAGTTAACAATCATTTCACAAGAGCTGGCAAAGTAATGTTATTGTCTCAAGTGTCCCAAATGTTAAGCAGCAAACTGCCAGATATTTGATTAGTACATCACAGAATCCTAGCCTTTGGCATTTTCAGATGCAAAGTTAATTTTCTTCCACCTCTGAACAACCCTGGCTCCAGAACTTAGATGAGTATGTTTGACTGAACTGTCCAGTTGGTTTAAGGTCACACGAAAACAAAACGGCTTCCTGTTTTAGGCCATGAAGTCAGGCCAGGGCTAATGCTGTAAAACAGTGCTTTTACATGAACAAGGCCAGACTGAGGATTATAAAAATCCCATCAAGCCTACGTGCCTCAAGTTTAACAGCACTACTCTCAAGTAAAGAGGGTGCGTCACAACATTCACTTGGCAGTTATTTCATTCAGTTTTGGCTGCTTACAATAAACTATCCTAGAGAGGAACATTATTAAGTACACCAATACATAAAAACCTAAGTCAACCAGGGTCAGGCTGGCTTATCAGGGCATCAAAAGTATTGCCTGTCAGTGGACAGGAGTCTGGGAAAATACCATTTGTCACTTCCTATCCTCGCCATAAACCTATATAACTTGTCTTGTATAACATTTGGCACAGTCTTGATCTAATTTTTGTGGACCCTTGAAGTCAGGTTCTTTGGTGGACCATAGGAGACCCAGTCTTAGACTAAAGTCAGCAGCATTATCAGAGATATTGCTGGACACCAAGGGGCGTTTATATAGTTATACTGTGCTGTGAGCTTTATGTATATTAGAACTCTAGAAAAGAACAGGATTTACCACTTACAAAAACATCTAGGTACTGGTTTCATAAGAAATTGGCACTTTTCAGGTTATCTGCCTATATTGTTTAATTTACCCAAGGGACTCTTTATTTACAGTACTAGTTTGAGAGTGGTGTCACTGGAAATCAAGGACACCAAAGAGAATGATACCCCCTTTGTGGGCTTTTTATAAAAACACTTGAGCTACATACATCTGATTGGAGACTTGTGTGCTGTAACCACATGTGCATAGCAGGCTGGGTCATCACAGTTCCTTTACTATAATAGAAGAAACTGGAGGTAAATCAAATGCACATTCCTGCCCTACACAAAGATTTGTCAAATGAGCCATGCTAAATGAAAGGAACAAAAAATCAACCACACACAAAATCTTCCCAGATGGAAGAAGATCAAACAAAACAACACTTACACTTTTGGTTACCAGCATTATAGTGTCTGATTTAATATGCAACAGCAGACAGTCCTGCATATGATGACAACATTCTATAACGTCTGAAACCAAATGTTTCTTTTGATAGGTTTCTGATAAATATGAAGTCATCTTCAAAGGGCCAATTTTACCAATTGAACTCATAATATGTCTCATGTGGAGGCATCTCATACACCCCCCCAAGAAGACAGTTGTGGTTCCATTAAATAACATGGTATTGCACCCTTTTCCCTGACTGGTTGGTTTTATTGTGGACTTATGGACAGAAAGTTATTCTTAAAATGTTCAATATTCACTGATGCACCATGAATTAACAATCATGTAACAAAAACCTTCAAAATTCAACTACAAAAATAGAGAATATAAATGGGATTAAAGCAAATTATATCACCAAAAGGATCCAACATTGCATTCAGAAACTAAGTTTAACTAATCACACAACATCTTATTTTACCAGAACAGCCTTTTTTAACTAAGAAAAACTTCAGGTATTAGAGGATGTAGTTTTTCCGGCACAAACCCCCACGTGATTAGTAAACTCAGGCAGGGTTTCCTTTAAGATTGTCGAATGGCACAAGCCATCTTAAATTGGCTCCTAAACGTATGGAAATGAAGTTATCCTCCCTTTAGCCGTCTCTGCATTGATGAATTAGTGGCATTTGCTTTCATTCAACCATAGGAGCTTTAGCAAGAATGGCAACTTATGTCAGATTTCAATTCATCTAACAGATGGGCTGATCTCTCTTTTAGTCTTTTTTTTTCTTTTTACAACGAGTTTTCCCTTCGTCTTGTGTTTAATGGTTTCCCCAAGTCCCAATGCCTGTCTCTGTCACTACTATACAAAATGAAAACAAATGAACCCTGATACGTGGATGTCTTTATTTCTAGGTTAACAGAACAAAATGCAAGTTACAGCTGCACTGCATGGGTGATTTATAGTGACAAATGGCCTATCATCAGTAGGTTTAATAGGCTGCAATGGTTTTACATTAGCATCATTAAGGGAATCTGTAAGGTTTACACAGCTGGGGTGCCGTCTTCTTGTGTAACAGCAGCAAGTCTCTAGGTAACTTATGGAATATTGAGTCTTTCTGCCTGCCACATGCCCTTTGGCTTAATGTACAGTGAAACATGAATTACACGTAGTCACTCAAGTTGATCCCTTAAAAATACTTTGGAGGAGGCAATTAAATAAAATTTCAACTCAGCACCTTCATTTAATTCCATACATACCCGACTCAGTACAGCGCCTTATACCAACCAAGACACTCATTGGAACATCACTGGCAAACATTACAATTCCTATCACCATGACCTGTTTACTGAAGGGTTAAATGAGGGTACCAACTCCCCTATGCAAACCACAATTTAATAATAATAACAACAACAACTTAAGTGGGGAGCTAAAAACATGGCATCCCTAAGCGTTGGGGGCCTTAAAAAAATTTGTATATTCACCAAGATGTGACTATTTAAACACATTTAATAAAATGGTACAATGCAGGGGCATAACTATAGAGGAAGCAGACCCTGTGCCTGCAGGGGGGCCCAGGAGGTATAGGGGCCCCACGAGGCCCTAATTCATATACAGTTTCAATAAATATTGGTAAAACAAGTCAACTGCTAAAAATTTTGGGGGCCTGAAAAATAATTTGCTGTGGGGCCCAGTAATATCTAGTTATGCAACTGGTACAATGCTAATATTTAAGATTGCTTCTTGGAGAATATACTGAGATTACAGATGTCTTATTCTTAAAGTTTAGGGATGCCCTAATTTTACTGTGGGGCACAGTAAATTATAGTTATAACACCATCAATTTATACCCCAGTGTAACATTCCTACTGCCAAACAGGTTTCCATTCTTTCTTCACTCTAGTGGCACTCGTGTATGGCTGCCATTGAACCATATTCCTACATATATACCCCAAGGGAGTAAATGAATAAGCCACTTAGGGGCAAATAGCAGCTCTCCAGATTCTGAATTCTGAGCTACTACTACTACGACGACGACGACTACTACTACTACTACTCCCAGCATCAAAGGACAACCAAAGGCAGCCGAGAGATGTTTCACTGTGACTTTATGCATATGTCAACCCTCCAGCTGCACTACAATTGCCAAAACCATTGTAATGGTTTATACAAGTGTTTCATATTAATTTCAACACTAATTGCCAGAAGAGTTTGTGTTATTAAGGATGTCTGAAATCCAATACTTTATTATGAGAGCTTTACAACTAAACTAGTGGAAAGTACTGCAGGATCATGAACATATTCACTTCCAATTACACAAATATCAATTCCCATATCAATTCTAGCATAGTGGTCCTCACACTGGCATTTCTGGGGCTGCTGACGCTCTAATGTTCAGGGAATAAATAAAGAATGAATATCTCCTAAAAAGAAGCTGGTTCAGTTCACATGCAAATGATTCAGGGTTGCTATTGCAAATGGATTTATCATTATTATTTGTGTTGCCACTGAATTTACATGAGGTGGGGTGGCACAAATATACAGCAAGCTGGCAGATGAAAATGATTTCACTTAACAGGCACACATTTAAATATAACTTCCCATAGTGAGTTTAGCCTCAGCCCTGGTGTATTGTTTGGCATTTCCAAATAGTATTTCAGGGCCAAGATCACTAGTATTTTACTAACCAATATATTTTTGTACATCAAAATCACACACACACATACGTGTGTGTGTGTTAATATCAGTGTTTTAGAATGTGATTCAACATGATTACATGGCATTTAAATCTAATATTTGAAGTATACCATTTTGAGGAAGCCAATGATTGTCCCTTTTTCACGTCAGCCCCTTTCCTAAAAATGTTAGTGGGAAAACTTCTCCGTTCTTTTTATAACTTGCTGAACTGTGAAATGTTACAAAATCCCTGCCTCAGCCAGCTGGCATATTAGTTTTAGTTCAAGAAAATCAGTGATAACAATGGGTAGGGATGCACCAAATCCATATTTATACAGTACATAGGCACCCAAGGGCCTGTGACTAGGGAACCAGCTTTTGGGGGCAGTTTTCGGGTATATAATTGAATAGATATAATTGAATAGAGATAGATAGATAGATAGATAGATAGATAGATAGATAGATAGATAGATAGATAGATAGATAGATAGATAGATAGATAGATAGATAGATAGATAGATAGATAGATAGATAGATAGATAGATAGATAGATAGATAGATAGATAGATAGATAGATAGATAGATATAAAAAACTGTGAATAGAGAATCCATGCAAGGCACCTTTGCCCTTCTCAACCAAAATCTAATAGAACTGAAACATAAAGAAAACATGCTTGCACATACACCACTACAACAAAAGTCCTCTGCGTGCTTTGTTATATAGTTTTATCGGATTGAATACATCAGCTTACCAGATGTGTTTAATGTAGGAAAGCAAATCAAGTTGTGGATATGGCATAAAAAAATAACAGGATCATAGGGAGCAAAATGCTACCATTTTCTCATGCCAGTCTATTTTCATTTTCTAGACCAGACATATCCAAAGTGCAGCCCGGAGGCCAATTGCGTCCCTTTTTCAAATTTACACCGACCCTCAGCCTCCATCATGAAATGAATAATAATGATTCCCCCCAGCACAGTTCAATCAGGAATCCCATAGCAGTAATATTAAGGCACATTAGTGAAATGATCTGCTACTTGGTCTATACTGCTGCCTGTGTGCTGAAGATGTTAGTAATAGACATGTACTTGAACGTAGTGACACCATACTTCTTTAGTTTACTGTACTGGCACGTCAGTACGTCTATTGACACCTTCAGCCCTAAAAGAAGTATGCGAAAACAGTGCGTCACTACGTTCCAGTACGTGTCTTTTGCCAACACCTTCAGCACACAGGCAGCAGTATAGACCAAGTGGCAGATCATTTCACTAATGTGCCCAAATATTACTGCTACGATTCCTGTAATTTAATGTTAACGGTTCAAAGAATGTCAGGCTGAATGGTCGGCAAATACAAAAGGGTGTTGTGGGAGCACTCACATTGTTAAGTAGAAATGTATATAAGTATAAGGGAAGTGCTACTGACATAACTAAATGGGTCAGTGCACATTCCCTGGCTCCCTATCTAAGTAATTCAATATAAATGCAAATGCATGTGTTCACAAAGACAGGGTTTTTTTTAGTTACAACGTTATGATCATAAAGTTGAAAAGCCACCATACCACGTCAAGGTAAACCCCATATGGCGGTCCCTAACTTGTTTACCTTCAGTCATAGTATTGAGGATCCTGTGCCTCTCTGCATAATAGCATTAGTTGAAGTAGAAATCTGCTGAACCTTGGTTTCTGTCTGAGGGCTAGATCCTCCCCCGCTGCTAACTTGTAGCTTTTAAGAGAGAGTGATTGCCCAAACCAACCATTTTTTTAAAAAAAAGCATATTATGAAAATGGTAAAGACAAAGCAAAATTAAATATGAATGGTCGGCCCCACACATTTTCACCTCACCAAATCTGGCCCTCGTTGCAAAAAGTTTGGGCACCCCTGTTCTAAACAGAAACAAACAACCATACTATCTGTAACTATTGATACCAGATTTTAAAAATTTGATGCATGACAGGCCTTTATTATTATTATATTTACCATTACTGTTATGGATGACTAATTACTATATTACTTCTAATGTATGAGGGACTTTATTTCTTGGTTGTGATGCTAAATGCTAATTTTTGGTCTCATTATATGAGGCTGTTTTCATAGCTGAACATGTACAATGATGTCTCTCAAGTAGAAAATTATGAAGTCCAGGCATCTGGCTTCAGACTGCTAATAGGTGATCAAGCAAAATGAGAGTGTTTTCTCTTGGTGTGACTGTATGTCATTTTTATAGCAGCCCTCCTGTTGGAGATCATCAATTAGAAGTGCACTTGGAGCATTTCTTTTAGTTCTGCAGCTTTCTGCAAGGGGATATTTCCTGGAGAGCCTCTTCTGTCATCACACTGTCAACGAGGCAAATAAGCCCCAGAGCACAATTTATAATATAAGTGCAAGCAAGGGACATATCAACCAAGTACATATGGAACAGGAAGTTATTTTGGCGATACTTGCTCTTAAGGTCATCTCTGATGTTGACAGAGAAGGTTTCAAATTGGTGGTTTTCCATGTATAAAATTCTTAACAAGAATATGGAAGCATCGCTCAGCATAAGCAATTAGCCTCACGATGAGAAAACGTAGTCAGTTTATACCATTGGCTTGCTCATAAAAGCTTTTAAGGACAGGGGCAGCAATAGCTGTTTGCATTCCATGTAACATAAATCTCTCTCATATCTGTGGTGACTTTCTGCTTCAATTTAATCTCTACATACTAGTGACAAGCAGTTCAAGCTTAGAACAGAGAGTTCAGCAGGTTCATCAAGGGGAAACAATTGAGCCAACAATGGTTACCCATTTGCAGACTGCCCTATTATTGAGTAGGAGATGGAACGTTAAAATGACTTGGAGCAGAAGATTTATCAGGTGGAATTGCCAATTTAGAAATCTCTCCTAAAACTGCCGTCAGTTTTAGGTGAGCGCACAGTGAACATGGCAAACGAAAGCTGCAAATACCCTTGGAATGTGGATTTAAGACGTGTCTTGCTTTTCCTTAAAAGAAAAAAAAAATACTCATCTGGTTTTAGAGTCTTTATTGTAGTAATTTCCTGGATCTCATAGCTTAAACCATTAAGTGATGCCAGACACATAAACCAGGCACCAACCTACTGCTCTGCTGTTGCTATGTGCACTTTGGATTGTATGCTTTCTGTATTACAAACTCATACTTTACTGAGAGGTATGGGTTACTGAACGTGTTGTCCAGATAGCTTTATGAAAGTTTTAAAAGCTGCAAAAGTGTGACACCCAGAATTTATTTTCATAAATCACACCTGCTTTGGTACCAAATCTTCTTAACGCCCAATAAAAGACTGCAATGCACAGTATTCTCTGTTTACGTTTATTATATAAAAACACATACAGAATCTCCAACGAAAACCGTTGCGCTATCAACCCAAACAGCCTTTAAAAAGAAGAAAAAAAGAAAAAGTATCCACTAAAACTAGCACTAAAATTTCAAGAGACTTAAAAGCTGTCTGGTTCCAATTATAGAAAGTACATGATTGGAAGTGGAGTGCACTCTATATTTAACAAGGTTACCGAGGTATTTGGCAGGGTAAGAAAACTACTAAGGATGACTAGTCAGGACAAATTTACTAAGCTTTACTTACTTAGTATTAACATGCTGCACAACAGCTGACCAGGACTTTATCTCAGATTAACAACAATAATTATTAGGGATGCACCGAATCCAGGATTCGGTTCGGGATTCGGCCTTTTTCAGCAGGATTCGGATTCGGCCGAATCCTTCTGCCCAGCCTAACCGAATCCTAATTTGCATATGCAAATTAGGGGCGGGAGGGAAATTGCATGACTTTGTCAGAAAACAAGGAAGTAAAAAGTTTTTTCCCCTTCCCACCCCTAATTTGCATATGCAAATTAGGGTTCGGTTCGGTATTCGGCCGAATCTTTCAGGAAGGATTCGGGGGTTCGGCCGAATCCAAAAGAGTGGATTCGGTGCATCCATAATAATTATACATCATATAGCACTTGCTAATTAATTGGATGTTACAGTTAGTTACAATATCGCTGTGACTTAGCTCTTGAACCCTGTTTAGAAATCTAGATCTTCTGTCCGGAAAACTTTCTCCCAGTCAAGCTAACAATCTCAGAGTGATGGCCAATGTAGAGATTAGTCCTTCACAATTAAACTGCATGATCGCGGGCAGCTAATCTCCCTGAAATGCTTTCCCACCAGTGATCATGTAAATCGCAGGTAGAAAACACATGCGTCTTAAGTGTAATAGAAACTGATACTCCCCATGATGGCATCCAAAGTGGCGTCCAAGATGGCGGCGCCCTGCCTCTCCATGTGGATGCTGATGGGCGCATCGCTGTGACATCAGTGTCTTTTCACCCGCCGATTGGTCGCCAGTGTCAGAACGCCTGCGTCATAACATCATTGCGTCCAAAATTTGGTGCCAAGACTGGCCTATTTAACACTGCAAACATTGTCCAAGTATAGGTTTCACATTGTGTATTCCTGGGTGTGATTATTGCTTGCCTGGACTTTGACCATTCCTTTGCCTGACCCTATTGTTACCTCGAACCCCGGTCTACGAACTGCCTCCTCCTAGGTCCGCATTCCTAACTGTGCCTTCGGGCCCTTACACTAAGTCCCCAAAGTTTCCTGGCGAGAAACAAAGTGACACGTGTTTTCCCACTGGCGATTTACATGACCACCGGTGAAAAAGCATTTCAGGGAGATTAGCCACCTGCAATCATGCAGATTTATTATGGGTGACTTATCTCACAGTCAGCCATAGCCCTTAAGATGGCTATACGATCTGCTCATCTGGCAACTATGACAAATTAGCGGATCTGTACCCAATATGCCCACATAAGGTGGGCACTATCAAGCTAATCCTATTGTTTGGCCCTAGAGTCAACAATCGGCTTTAGAAAGGGTGTGTTGGCCTGAAACGTTGCGTAGTTTGTTTGGCACAATAAAACACTTTCACAGGATTCGGAGTGCTGCAGCGTGTTTTTCTTAGAGCCAACAATCTGATTACAACAAGGGGAATATGGGCTGTCAAAGCGCAGACTGCATCAAGGAGTCAATGCTTTGCTTGATCCAATGGAAAAAAAAAAATCGAACCTGTCCAATCCTCATATAACTGGTGGAAAAGCATTTCAGGGAGATTAGCCACCTGCGATCACGCAGATTTATTACGGGCAAGTACTCTCCAGTCCGCCATGGCCCTTCAGATGGCTATACTGTATACAATCTGCTCATCTGGCGACCTTAACAAATGAGCGGATCTTTACTTGATATGCCCACCTATAACAAGATAATCCTATCGTTTGGACCTAGTGCCAACGATCAGATTACAACGAGGGGAGTATGGGCTGTCAATGAGCCAAAGTGGTCATCGACCCAAAGGAAAAAAAAAGGTAAACCCGTCAAAATGATATCTAACTGATTTTCAGCCATATATTGGTTGGGGTGGCCCCTCGGAGGGCCCCATACATGGGCAAAAAAGCTTTTATAGGCCAGTTTATGGCCACTTATAGTCTCTGCCACATTCACACACTATGGTCAATACGCCTTGTGTTTTTAGAGTGCAGGAGGAAACCAGAGCACCCTGAGGAAATTCACATAGATAAAGGGGAGAACAAACAGTGCTCTGGCTGGAACTGAACCAGAAGCACCAGGTAGGCAGCAACTCATATTTTGCCCCAAAACATGCCAAAAGCGTTAACTCCATATGCTTGTATCCTGCAGATGAACAGTTGCTAGTGATGTTTTATAAACTGTGCTGTTATAACAGCTTTATCAGATGGTATTTGGAGACTCTTGTAATATCTAACAAACATGGAGTTCAGTAGGTAAGTTTTCTTTAATAAAAAAACTGTGGGTATATAGGAATAGAATGTTAACCACAAAATATTCATAGGCATAGAATAATTGAATCTAACCCTGGTTGTAATTTTAAATTATATTTTCAAATAAAAATTGCTGATTTTTCATAAAAATGTCATTTTAATGCAAACATTGTGACCCTGTGAGCCTGTGGCAAGTGTGTGTTATAAGAGCTTGTTGCTAAAGGGGCAAGCCTGAACCAGATTCCTTTATTTAGTGCAAAATCAAAATGCTCCCAGCAAGAGCAAACACATAGTTATCATCTACTGTGTCTCAGAACATTAAACAGCTTGGTATGTTGTTGCCAAATTTGGTGAAGTGTAAATAGTGTAATCCATTAAAAAGTTCTCAAATAGCGGTGTCCTTGTAAGACTCGAAGATTATTTTAACTTCTTAAAGAAATGACTTTGGGCTTTGCTGTTCCATTTAACTTAATAGCAGATAAATGGCATAAATAATCTGGAATGATAAAATAGTTATTATATGTAATAGTAGCATTTAATCCGATGGAAGACATCTCACGCCCATTACTATACTGTAATACAGACACATAGGATATTGAAGAGACAAAATACTAACCTGAGACTGCTATTCTTTATGGCAACCTCATATTGTGAACCTCTGTATGGCCTTCACGTCTTATTTTAATGTGAATTTTAAAGTGTCCCTTGTGTTATGTCTGTCTCAAAAGCAGAACCCCTATTTTCAATCACCTACTAGGTAACTAAACACACGAGTTCTTACTCAACAGGACACATTCATCAATACGCTATCAGAGTGTTCCCCAACCAGTGACTCATAAGCAACAGGTTACTCACCAACCCCTTGAATGTTGCTCCCAGTGGCCTCAAAGCAGGTGCTTATTTTTAAATTTGTGGCTTGGAAGCAACGTTTGGTTGCATAAGAACCAGATGTATTGCCAAACAGAGCCTCCCGTAGGCTGCCAGTCCACACAGGGCCTACCAAATGGCCAAACCTGTGTTTGGCCATTTGGTAGCTCAACCAGAAACATTTTCACGTTGCACCACACAAGAACAATTTCATGCTTGTGTTGCTCCCCAGAACTTTTTATATCTGAATGCTGCTCACGGGTAAAAAAGTTGGGGACCCCTGCTCTACCAACAGACAGAAGGCCATACCCAAAGCACATGGAAATACATTTGATTTTCTGAAGGTATTGTTTCAGACTGGGCTTTCATCATAAGACTCATGCCATGGATGAGTTCAAGAAGAAAGTGCAGTTTTATGTTAAATCCTAGGAAGCAAAGTTTGCCTGCACAGATCTTAACATTGGCACTCTAGGTCTTCCTCATTATATGCATTGGGGTCAACATAGCCATAGATTGAATATGGTAAAACTGAATATTACACTCCTTCCGAATACCAACAAGCATTTATCCAAATTAGCAGCATCTCTGGGTAACATCTACAATACATAAATCGTAATAACAAATATGACAAGAGTTTTCAAAAGATCCAAATATTCAGCAAATTAAAAAAGAACATGAAACAGATAAACTAATTAGGGGGGGGGAATATATATTCTCCTATTCCTGCAAAAATCACACAACACTGGCAACTACGAAACCAAATCTTCAAAGTGAATATTATTTTACACAATTTCCTCAGTGCATAATCAAGATTTCTGTCACCAGTCGATTTTTCTTACCTGTTCAGAGGTACAAAAAGGAAGTTATATGGGCTTTGAAGATATTTAAGAATCAAGATCATTTGGTCAACAGGCTGTATTACTGGTGATCCAAACTCATTTTCCCACACAAATATTTGGGGTCTGTCATTAGAAAGGATGTGGAATAAATGAAGCATACAGAAACACCCTCTCTATCCCACTAATATCTACTATGACATGTCAGGAATTGGTACAGACTCTTCTGGCAAATGAAACACCTATTTTTTTTTCAGCTATCATACGATATTGGCATGCAACCTTCCGACTATATCAAGTAAACGGTTATGTTCATATATAGGCTTGCAGACAAATTATGGTCTATTGCAGTGATACCCAAACAGCAGCTCATGATCCAATTTTGCTCACCAGCCCCTTGGATGTTGCTCCCAGTGGCCTCAATGCAAGTGCTTATTTTTTAATTGCTGGCTTGAAGACAAGCTTATGTTGCATAAAAAAAAAATCCATGTGTACTGCCAAACAGAGCCTCCTTTAAGCGGCCAGTCATCACAGGGACTTCCAATAACCAATCACCAGGGCCGCCATCAGGGGGGGACAGGGGGGACAAGCGTACCGGGCCCGGGCATGAAGGGGGGCCCGGCAGCGCTGCATTTTTTGAAGATCCGGGCCCCCCTTACGAGCGCCCGAGCCGTACGTCTTGCTTCTGTGCTGCCGAATGCGGAAGTGCCGAAAAGCCGAAGCCGATGCGCCGAAAAGACCCGAAGTCACGGAAAAAGCCGAAGTCACGAAGCGCCGAAAAGACCCGAAGTCACGAAAACAGCCGAAGCCGAAGTCCTGAAGCAGCGCAAAGACCCGAAGTCACGAAAACAGCCGAAGCCGAAGTCCTGAAGCAGTGAAAAGACCCGAAGTCACGAAAGGAGGTGAAGTTGAAGTACTGAAGCCGTGAGTTCAATTCTACTGAACACCAGTTTGTGTATTTTTTTTTTTTTAATCTCCTGGCCACCAATGTATTATTTTAATATTCTATAGGCCCCTGCAACCAATCTTTTTTTTTTAAAACATGTTTTTTTGGGGCCCCAATTTTTTTTTTTAACTCGTAAGGGGCCCCTGACGCCAATGTTTTTTTTTTTTTTCAAAAAATTTTTTTTTTTTTTTTAATTTTTTTTGGGGCCCCAATTTGTTTTTAACTTGTAAGGGGGCCCCTGCCGCCAATGTTTTTTTTTTTTTTTTCAAAAAAAATTTTTTTTTTTTTCAAATTTTTTTTTGGGGCCCCAATTTGTTTTTAACTTATAAGGGGGCCCCTGCCGCCAATGTTTTTTTTTTTTTCAAAAAAATTTTTTTTTTTTTATATTTTTTTTTGGGGCCCCAATTTGTTTTTAACTTATAAGGGGGCCCCTGCCACCAATGTTTTTTTTTAAAAAAAAAAAATTTTAAATTTTTTTTTTTTTGGGGCCCCAATTTTTTATAAGGGGGCCCTGACCATCAATAGCTTTTTACAACTTGTGTGGGGGGGGGTTACTTTTTTAGCGCTGATGTCTGTGTGGTCTTTTAACTGCGATGTGGAGTGGGCGGGAAATGGGGTGGAGCTTGGTCGTCAGTGTGGGCGGGGCCCAGGGGGCCCCAAAAATTTTGTTGTACGGGGCCCCGTGATTTCTAATGGCGGCCCTGCCAATCACAGTCCATATTTGGCCCCCAAGGAACTTTTTGCATACTTAAGTTGCTCTCTAAACTTTTATTCACATTTGAATGTGGCTCACGGGTAAAAATAAGTTAGGGATCCCTAGTCTATGGTGTTAAATTTCTAAATTCTAATCTACAAAATGTACTTTTGGAAGTACATGGGCCTCGTATTTTGGGAAATAAGTTTTAGGATCTGTGTAGATATCTCCATATGGAGGTGGGCATGCTGCAGGCCAGAAAGATGTTGTACATATTAGCGCTGCATAACAAGAATGGCAAAAATGACCTTGTTGCATAGCTGAATTGCACTTGCTTGGAACGAGTCACTTATTTACGTATGTCAACAGCAAAAAAGAAAAAGCAGTGCCTGTGGTTACACACATGAAACAAAGAAACTGTAGCCACTTTCACGGTGTCCATAATCTAGCGGCATCTACACAAAGGCTTGTTGTTCTAAGAGCATCCAGCCCGGATCTCAGGTTCCCTTTCAGCTTAGGAGCAGACATTTAAAGGTAACATTTTCCCAGGGCAGAAGCCAAGCCTTCATTTTACCTGCCAGTGTGTCACTTGGGAATCAGTGCAATGCTCCTGGGCTGTGCTATACTGGGACCATTGTGTACAGAGCTGCTTTTAGGCTGCACTCCAAGAAACAAGAGGTGGTTCTACACCAGCCCTGATTAGTATTCCCATATATCAGTGAGGTAATCCTGTGGCATGGCTAATCCTGGATAAATAACTTTAATGGTCTATACCTTAAATAGTGTCTATACCTTATATAGTGAACACAGTAATGGGCTGGCTGCATGTACAAATAATTTTATGTTAACAGTTTATGTTGACAGTTCCCAGTTTTCTGTGTATATTTTTTTTTTAGTTGTAATATTGGTGTGTAGGCGCCATATCAGGTCATTTTGCCTGGTCATGTGCTTTCAGAAAGAGCCAGTGCCGCACTATGGAACTGCTTTCTGGCAGGCTGTTGTGTCTCCTTCTTAATGTAAGTGAATGTGTCATAGTGGGACCTGGATATTACTATTGAGTGCTGTTCTTATATCTAACAGGGAGCTGTTGCATATTGTGTATTCTTTCTGTATGTACCAATAAAGGGTGACATCTGCCAGAGTACTCTATATTTAGTTATACATTATGCATTCATAGGGGCTGCATACAGCTATGACTATTTTACACATTCTGAGAAGAGCATATCCTTAAGGGATACGGTCATGGGAAAAAAAAAAATCCAAAATGTATCAGTTAATAGTGCTGCTCACATGACTTGGGGCAGCTGGGAAATTGACAATATGTCTAGCCCCATGTCAAATTTCAAAATTGAATATAAAAAAAATCTGTTTGCTCTTTTGAGAAATGGATTTCAGTGCAGAATTCTGCTGGAGCAGCACTATTAACTGATTCATTTTTTTTTCCCATGACAGTATCCCTTTAGCTGCCTTTTTTCAATTTTTTTCTCTATATATGACTTACATTGTGTGTTAATTGAGCACCAAAAGGGTAATGATGTGCTAAATGTAAAATTTATTTCACGCTGGTTAATGGCATGCTCCCAAACAGGCACTTGATTTATTGGACTTTGTTTATGACAGATAGCCAACAACGCTGCCTATGCAATTTGGAAATGGATACTGAATCAGCGTTTGACTAGCGTTCGTACTAAGCACTGATGCACATGGGTAAGCAGCTGTATCCTGTGTGTTACTCTGGGTAATACTGATCACATGGGGATCATTTATAATAACACCACTGTACATTGCTTATGATATAGGCTGAGCAGTGTGGAACAGCCCTTAAAAGGGGTGGTTCACCTTTAACTTTTAGTATAACATGGCTTATTCTAAGCTACAATTGGTCTTTTGGATGATGTGCCTTCTTTCCATCTTTCAAATGTGCCTTCTTCTGATGATTTTCAAATTTTAAATGTGGGGGGAGGGGTCACTGACCTCAGGTACTGGAAAGTTGCTAAACACCAGAAGAAAAAACAGTGGAGAACCGTAGGAGTCCAGTAAAAGTATTAAAGGAGAAGGAAAGGTTAAAACTAAGTAAGCCTTATCAGAAAGGTCCATCTAAATATACCAGTAAACCCCCAAAGTAATGTTGCTCTGAGTCCCCTGTCAAAAGAAATACTGCATTTCTTTCCTTCTATTGTGTACACATGGACTTCTGTATCAGACTTCCTGCCTTCAGCTTAAACCTCATTGCCCTGGACAAGAGCATGCTCAGTTTGCTCCTCTCCCCCCACCCCTCCCTTCTCTACTGTAATCTGAGCCCAGAGCAGGGAGAGACTCAGGCAGGAAGTGATGTCACACCACATTAATACTGCAGCTCCTATTCTAAACAAACAGAGTTTCTAGAGCTTTTTACTCAGGTATGGTAAAACATTCTACAGAATAAATATAGCATTCTAGCTTGCACTATTGCAGCTTATCTATTGGCAATAAAATGCCTCCGTAGCTTTCCTTCTCCTTTAAAATATGAAAATTTTATTTAATATGCATGTAAAAACAAGTTACAGCAGCAGTGAACCCTGGCTGCCTGCTTAACGCGTTTCGTGGCATCCTGCCACTTCATCAGAAGCTGACGGCAGCCAACCTTTGAAGGTCCTTGGAATCTAATTGACCGCATGGGATGGCAGCTGGGCGTGCAGCACGTTTGAGTCCAGCGTCTGGTAAGTGCTCCCACTAAATACAATTTTTTCTGGACAAAGTTGCTAAACAAAATTGAATCATAAAGTTACTTTAGAAATGGAAACCTTGCAAATAAAATGTGACAAAACCAGCAAAAAGGGTAATTCTAACAAAAAGGTTCATTTTATTTTGCATGTCAGTACACAGGGGTTTTGTCCCTCTTCTCCGCCCCTATTGCACCTTTGCAAAGCCCCAACTCCACGGCACTGGGCCTTTTAAGAACTACCTGCTCCAAGAAAGTGCCTAAAGGTGTTCCGCCACTGACACTAAAGCAACATTACACAAGGTAAACATTACACAAGGTGGTTCTTTTAAGCACAAAGGTTGGCTGACCCCCTGCACAAACACAGCACTCGTGGCAAATTTTAATCACTGAATGACAGCACTGGGGAAAGCCCATGTACAATGACAACACAAGGCTGAGTGATTTCATTTGCACTGCAGCCTATAAGCCAACACATTGATCTGTGCCGCTATAGGCCAGACTGACGTCACTTCCAAAATCCAGCAATTGTGCACAGACTTGCCTTTGCAGCTGCTGCTTAACTGAGCCCCAAGGACTTCATGAAACAGAAAACTGAAAGCTTTGTTTATGTGACAGTTTTCCCCTTCAGTACAGTCCCTTCTTCGTTCAAAGCAGGTAGCCATAGCGACAGTGAATTTAGTAAAGTATTACACATTTATGAACCCAACTTTCAAATTTCAGTTCATTTCCTTTGTTTGATTTTTCAAACAACCACCAGAAGGAAATAATAATAATGGCAGTATGAATCAAATAAACAAAAACACCAATATTAAGAAACAAATACTCATTGTTCCAATGTACCCAGCTGAAGAACAGATGCGCCTCGCTCTACATCAAAGTTCAGGCAAAGAAAAATAAGTGAAGGAACGAACGATATCCGTTAAACACACAGTTATGTGTAATTACAGTGGAAAGACTTTGAATAATACACCTTTCACTAAGTCGTCTAATAAAGCCACTCAAAAAGTAAAATGTTAACTGCCAGTTGCCATCCTGGGAAACAGTTGTGTGCGCTTCTGCAAGTTTATCACTACAGCGAAAGGATTGGATAGGGTCAGAAGGCTCTTAGGGCTCTTACACACGGGCGGTTTTGCCTGCACGCTCCTGCGTTGTGCTTTCTTCCGTTCAGCCGCAGGCGAGCACAGGTGCAGACGCACTCCATTATTGTCAAGGGAGCTGTACTCACACAGACGCATGTATGTGCCAAACGCAGATGAAATGCAACATGTTGCTTCCCACCTGCGCGTACATGCGTCTGTGTGAGTACAGCCCCCTTCATAATAATTGAGTGGGTCTACTCCTGCACACGGCGATGCGTTTTCAATAGTCGCCCAAAGTTGCCTCAGTGAGGCACGTGTGCATTAGCGCAGGCAACTTTTCATTGCAACATATGGGGAAAAACACTGAGGCAGTTCGGGGAGATAGTCGCTCAAAAGTCGTGGCGATTAGTCGCCAGGCGACAAAATCTCTCCGAATCTCCTCATGTGTCCTTACCCTAAGATTCCTTAGGCTTAAATAACCAAGCCAATTAACACCAGCCCTGCTGCACCAAGGGTACAAAAGGCACGGAAACCTCATTTTTAGAGCGCTTCTTTTGTCCCCTTATGGATTACAACATATCAGGACACTTGCCTTGATAAATTTAGCTGTGACAAAGACATGGCACACGTGTCAGATTATAGTTTGCAAATTCCTGTGGTTGCAAAACTTTTCCTGCGAATCAGGCAACTAGAATTTATTTTAGTGGGTACCATTGTACATGACTTAGGGCAGTTTCGCTCCTGATCTCCTCCAGACCCTTAAAGGGAATGTTCACCTTTAAGTTAACTTTTAGTATCATGTAAACGGTGATATTCTGAAACAATTTGCAAATGGTTTTAATTTTTAATATTTGTGGTTTTTGAGTTTTTTTTTTTATTCAGAAGCTCTTCAGTTTGCAATTTCAGTAATCTGGTTGCTTGGGACCAAATTACCCTAGCAACCATGCACTGACAGGATGAGGAGACTGGAATATGAATAGGAGCGGGTCTTAATAGAAAGAGGAGTTTTAAAAAGTAGTAATAACTATACATTGAAGTCTTAAAGATCATTTGTTTTTTAGTTGAGGTTAGTGACCCCCACTTGAAACCTAGAAAAAGTCAGAATAAAAATTTAGCTTTTTATTCAGCAATTTCAGTAAATTTTCAGTCCAAATTACCCTAGCAACTATGCATTAATATAAATACAACACTGGAATATGAATAGGAGAGAGAGACTGAACAGAAAGTTGAGTAATAAAACAATCCATTTGTAGCCTTACAGAGCATTTGTTTTTTGAGATGGGGTCAGTGACCCCATTTACAATGTGCAATAATAAATGTTCACATAATGCAATATATGCTTAGCAGTGGTTTCAACACACTGATGTGTAATATTGCTCATATACACTGCAAATGCTAAAGACTATTAAATACTACACTTTACACTTGCACTTTAAGGTTATGGTCATTTTGGCAATAGTACTTGTAAGCTAGAGTCGATAGGACTTATAGTAACTTTACTATATTTGGAAGAGCAGACCTTTTTGTAACTTATTGTACATCGCTAGAGCAAACAGAACTTTATTGTAACTTTATATTATTATTAGTGTAATGTTGCTCTGAGTGTGTCAATTAAATCTGTGCATTCAAGTAAGAATTTCATGGTACTGTGTACCCTGTACATACTGTATGACAATAAAATTTTGAATTAAATTAAGCCCAATTTTAAAGTTGGAAAGAGTCAGAAAAAATTGTAAAAAAAAAAAAAAAAAAAAATAATAATTAATGACAACCAATTGAAAAGTTGCTTAGAACTGCCCATTCATAACATACCAAAAGTTAATTCAAAGGCAAACTACTAACTGTAGAAATCCTGAGCAGTGATAAAAACCAGGGCCGCATGCCTTGTCATTTTTACAGCCAGAGTAGACAAAAGTAGACAGAAGAACAGGGCAACTTCCCATCTCATAAGAGAGATTCATCATAAACAAAGTCTGTTGTGGGCTCCAGCTTGTCAGGGACATGTCCCTATTGTATTATAGCATCGGAATGCCACTATGATCTATGGAACGCTGCCAATTGCAGGAAAAATTCCAGACCTAACCTGCAAGCCCATTTATCTTCACGTGAATGGCCATCTAATTAGGAAACTTTCCAAACTGCCTTATAAACATTGCTTGCTAGCAAGTGGATAAAGGTTTTTTTTTTTTTTTTTTGGCCGAATAGGTCGGTTTTTGATCGAAATTGAATCTTACAAATTGAAGTCATTTTCTAATTCAAATCGAATTTGGACTATTCCCTAGTTGAAGTACACAAAAATTCGCTCTGAATTCAAATTTTTTAATTCGAATTTTCACTTCGACTTTTAATAAATCTGCCCCCAAGTGTTTTGCCTCCCACTAGTAGGGCAATTAGATCACACAGCACATTGAGCCAATATACTGCACATTAAAGGTGTTGTTCACCTTTAAATTAACCTTTAGTATGATATAGAGTGAGATATTCTGAGGCAATTTGCAGTTGGTTTTCATTTTTTATTATTTGTGGTTTTTGAGATATATAGCCTTTTTATTCAGCAGCTCTCCAGTTTGCAGTTTCAGCAATCTGGTTGCTAGGATCCAAGTATCCTAGTAACCATACAATGATTTAAATGAGAGACTGGAATATGAATAGGAGAGACCTGAATAGAAAGAGGAGCAATAAAAAGTAGCAGTAACAATATAAATGTAGCCTTTCAGAGCATTTGTTGATTAAATGGGGTCAGTGACCCCCATTTGAAAGCTGGAGAGTGTCAGAAGAAGGGAATTCATTAAAAACCTATTATAAATAATGAAGGCCAATTGAAAAGTTGCTTAGAATTGGACATTCTATAACATACCAAAAGTTAACTTGAAGTTGAACCACCCCTTTAACTGAACAATTTCAGTGGTTTGAAGCACCTGCCTGTTTTCTCTCTGGCAGCACAGTCGCTCAATCAGGGCCGGATTTACATAGTGGGCGCCCCTAGGCCCACTGCCGTTCGACGCCCCTGTCCCCTCCCCTTTAATCGTGCAAATTTTCATCATCTGAACTGGAGCAATGGGGATTGGCGCACGGGAAATTTAAAAAATGATTGTATTTCCAGCGCATCCCCAGTGTTTTCAAAGCAATGTGGGTGTGGTTGGGCAGCATGCCGCCCCTAAAATCCTGCTGCCCTAGGCCCAGGCCTAGGTGGCCTTTCCACAAATCCAGGCCTGCGCTCAATGGGTAGCACTTCTTCCTTGCAGCACTGGGGTCTTGAGCTTTATTCTGGCTTGAGCACAATCTGCAAGGAGTTTGTATGTTCTCCCCATGTATGGATGGGTTTCCTCCATCACTTCAAACACATACAGACAGGTTAAATGGATCCTGATAAAATGTTGGATAGGGTCCAAATAATAACCCACCAGCACATCCTGGGCTTGTGAAAAAAGCTGGTCTGGTGCATGGTCTCACAAAAGGGCTTGCCCCCAGAATATTAAACTGCAATAAACATGGAGTCCTTTATGCCGGTAATCTTTTCTTTTTCCGGTTGAATGTAACAATGACAAAGGCCCAGACTGGGGGTAGGTAAAAGAGGCACATGCCTAGGGCACAATGTTATAGGGGCGCTGGGCATGTGCCTCCTCTGTCTGCCTACCCCTAGTCCAGACACTTGTCCCTACACTCCACAAAGCCAGTGTGCGCTCCCATCCACCCCCGTGATGTTACCACCCACGTTCACACTTATTCGCAAGCGCACATGAGGAAGACCTGGCTCTAATAGGGATCACCGGGTGTAAGCTTCACTGGGGCAGGGATCTATGCATATGATGTAAAATACTGCAGAATTGTGTCAGCACCATATCCTATAACTGCCTGGAAATAAATTAAAAGAAAAAAAAAAAAAGGCAACAGAAACCAAAAAAAATTTTTTGTAATTGCAAGCACCAATCCAATATACATTCATTTTCTTTCATTGTACAAAAGAGTTGTAGTGGTGGAGAACACCTTCAAATGAATGTTTTGTTTGCTATATTATAGATGGACCTAATTTTAGCCATTTTTGGAATGGTCTTAATTTCAATACTTGTCTTTCTTGGGTCCGATCAAACACCGTGCATTGTGAAGCTACATTTTAATTTTTTTTAATTTTCTAAGTACACATCTCTTTAGCACAGCCCTAGCTTTGTTTTGTCTTACCATCCACTGCCTGGAAGGTAAACTCTATCAAATAACCATTTAAATTCTGCCAATTGCAGAAATTCTGTACTGTTAAGACAATAGTGGAGTCTTACACACACAATAGCTAGACATTACAATAATGGGATCAATAAAGGATATAATTTATATGAGTGGCCCAATAACTCCACTGATAAGAAACCCTAACTTTCAGCCAGGGTCATGAAGCAATGCAAGAAGCCAAATGGGTGTACGAGAGGGGTATTTCACCTTTAAAGTTAATTTTAGTACGTTATAGAATGGCCAATTCTAAGCAACTTTTCAGCTGGTCTTCATTATCTATGATTTTTTTATAGCTTAACTATTTGACATATTCTTCTGACCAGCTTTCAAAAACATCTTTCTAATCAGGCCCTCTGCTATTCATATTCCAGTCTCTTATTCAATTAGTGTATGGTTGTTGGGGTAATTTGGTCCCTAGCAACCAGATGAAATTGCAAACTGAAGACCTGCTGAATATAAAGCAAATTATCTCAAACCATAATTAATAAAAAAAAATTAAAACCAAGTGTAAATGGTCTCTTTCTATATATTATACTAAAAGTTAACTCAAAAGTGAACAGCCCCTTTAAGTATACACTGCAAGGTAGGAAGGACTGTTGCCCTTCAATACATTAATATTCCACAGAAACATATTGTATTATAGATTAGATCCAGTGGAACACCAGCACCCACCAATTGCTGCTGAAAACATAAACATAGAAAAGTAGGAAAACTAAGTTGGATCATAGACACCCATGTTAAAAGGCTGCAGTATAGTTCAGACCTCATGGTATAAGGTGGTAGCACATCTAAAGATACATTTGATTCTTTTTTGTAAATAATTAGGTGGAGAGATTTCAAACAGTCTTCAGCTTTACAACTCACTTTAAGATACAATTCAATATGTGCAAAATAAATATGATTTGATTAATGATGTGGTTATATAGGCCTTGCTGATGTATCAAGGGTAGAGCATGAGAGACTGGTACAATATATTACATCACCAACACTAAACATATCCTGTGCCCTCTGTCCATTTTAGGTTGGCCCCAGCTTTGGCCAACAGATGGCTTTAATTTTTGCGTGTGTGCGTAGATTATTACATTTCAACAATGAGTTCATTCAACTATTCAACATGGGAGCTAAAGGCTTATTTTGTGTCCATAGTAAAACATGCAACAGGGCTGGAATGTTTAGAAACAGCCACTGAATCCTCTTTCAGAAAAAGATTGCTCACTCCGGTGGGGCCAAATCCATAATGGGAAAATTCCAATGGCTTAAAATTCTGCAGCTGGAAGCAGCACTGAAATGTTTGAGAATATTTATGGGCCCCTGTCAGTGACAACAGCACACATCGCTTGTAGAGTTCAACATGTCCATCTCCTCAGTTCTGCAACACCTGCAAGTGGGGCCCTCTGTCCCTTCCATTCAGTTTTTCTTATTTTACTGAGCCTCAACTTGCTAGTAAGGTTTCTTTAATAGTTGTCATACTTTATTTTAAATTTTCTCTAATGTGAATATAAATTCATACACCAGAGTCTGTTATATCTCAGTCATTTCTATAGCAAGTGGCATGGCCAGGTGGGCAAAGGGTAATAATCTGATGTCACTGGGACCCTAGATGGCAGAGAACTGCTAAAAATAGACATATTGCTCAAAGCCTATTCGTAAAGAGTCCATCAAAGCTATGCCACTATAGGTATTGCCCAAATGAACTCATTTCTCTGTGCCAGTTGAAAAAAATTTGATTGAGTTATGGGAAAGAATTCCTTGAATTAAGTATCACCCTGAAACATCTGATGAAATCTTAAAATGCTTATGGGCTGAGACACACGTCGAGATTCAGGTAGATTAGTTGCCCGACGAGAAATCGCCTCTTCTTTGGGCAACTAATCTCTCCAAACTGCAATCAGCAGTGGGATGGCAATCAGTGTGCTTCGTTTTCTGAAGTCGCTCAAAGTTGCCTCACGAGGAAACTTCCAGTGACTTTGGAAAACAAAGCGGTCAGAGTGGCATCCCGCCGGCGATTTAGACTGTACCCGGTGGGAGACAGTTCGGGTGATTAGTTGCCCTGAAGAAGAGGCGATTTATCGCTGGGCGACTAAATGTCCCCAAATCTGAGCATGTGTCTCTGTTCTAAATGGTTCAAGGAACCTCTGCCATTGACTTCTACATGCCCCCGACAGGTTTTAGCTGGAGTATTTTTGGATTCAAGCTATTTCCAGCTTCAGGCATTATAAAACTCAAAAAGTTTTTTTTATCCTGAAAATTCAAGTTTTTATTGAAAACTACCCTCAAAAAATCAAATTTTTCTGGGGGAAAAAAAAAAAAAAAAACAACTCAACCTTTGATAAATAACCCCCTTAATGCAATTTTAATATATGGCGAGGGTGAAGCTAGCTTACTTGGCTGCAAGGAATAATTAAATACACATAAGACAATGTCATCGATGTCCCAGCTATTCGAACATACAGTATACATGCAGAAAAAGCTGGAACGTGTACACAGGTACTTATAATTGCCTACTTCTGGAGAGATCTGGGGCACAATAGGAGAATTTTCAGCACCATTCATGTGCCCTTTAATAAGCAAAGACTTTCCAGGTTTGTTAGTGCAGACTATCCCCACCCCACCATCTGTTATTATTTTTGCAATTGTACTGACATTTCCTCAACTAAGTGACTCTTAAAATAGAAATACATTAAGTGGCAAGTTATATAAGAACAGGGATATATCAGTAGCAAGGCCGCACACACACACACAGTACATTAGGCAGCTAATCACAGCACAAAGACCGCCAGGCTGGGTATACAAGCTTTTGTGTTGCAGCAAGAACTATTCACCCCATAGTCACGTGCAACCGCCGTCTCTCTATTAGAACCACAAAACTCAAATACCCAGGAAATTTCCATCCCAAATAATATGTAGCATGGCAAAGTCAAACTCACAGGCCTATGGATTTAATTTAACTCCCAGAATCCACAGTTGTTTTAACATACCTCTCGTTTTTCGAGGGACAGTTCCGATTTTGAAAGCTCAACCCTCAGTCCCAGATTGTTACTGAAATGTCCCCACTTTCTCTTTGATCTCCTGCACTGAACAGCCAGAAAAAGATACAAAGTTTCTAACTTAATTGACTTTTGGCATAGAGCCCTGAATATGTGGCAGGTGCACTTGGATATGTTGTAACAATTTAAGATAAGCAATTGTAACAATTTAAGCAGGTCTCTTGGGGAAACTGACTTGCAACTTAAAGGGCAATTCACCTTCACTAGCATAAAAACCACAGAAATATGTTCAAACCTTTTTATCCCTATTTCTATGTCCAAAATGTTGGGAGGTATGGTTCTACTTATGTAAGTGGATGGGAAAGCTACTGAATACAGGACCAGCTGCCCAGCCTCAATAAATCCAAGTGCTAGTGAAGTCAGTGGGAAGCATGGTATGTGGCACATACCATCAAGCACACTTGCCATACTACCCCCAGTAACTAATGTTAAGCAGTTCATGGCCATTCCCTAGGTTTTGTCACCATCTCACTGAACTATGAATTTTTCACCATAAACTCACTCTGGGCCACAATTAGATAAGCTGTTGTTCAAATGATCTATTCTATGTACTGGAAATGTCTAACAGTATTGAAAAATGTATCATTTACTGTATCTGCATTTTCTATTTAAAGCCGGGCACTCCTGTGGATACAGACCCATAGGGGAGACAGGGAACAGTTAACTCCTGCATTGTCATTGCAGTGAAAGGCACACAAAAACGCCAGGGTAGGGGCCCTAAACCATTTGCTAAAGCAGAGTATCTGCAAATAGTGGGTTAAACTTGGCTTTTCCATGAATGATCAGGCTCCCCACAGTACTTGCAAATCAAAATAAAAAGTTGCAGAACCAAGACAAACAAACGTACTACATTAACATTGCCCCGGGCTGCCTTGCAAGGTTCCACCTACACACTTATTCACACTCATTAGCAGAGAAAACAGGCTTTGAGCCAATTGTTTAGGTTGGGAATTGCAGCAACACATAATATCCCAGTACCTATCACCACATCAAATAGCTACCATTCCCACAAGCCACCCATATGGTTAGCCAGCCTCGTTCTGCCTCCAAGTGCCAGTAACTGATTGTGGTTACTTAATGATTCCATGCCCCAGACATAGTAATAACCGATACAATGATATCTAACCTTCTATAATCCTTTTGTACAGTAACACCTATGCCCAAATTCAAAACATTGCCTATATATGCTGTCCAGACTAGATTTGGAATCACAGGATCTGGTCTATTTATGGGATTAAAAAGGTCCCACAAAGTCCACTGCACAAGTGTTATTGGGGACGAGAACAGTACCTACAATGCTTAGCAGGTCCATATTAAGTTTCAAATTAGGTCATGGTATACAGAAGCTCAAACAGCCCCAATAAATATTGACTGTCTATCCTCATGCACTTGTTAGAATCTACAGTTGTCATTATGCACTTGGAGCAAATTCATACTTGCAAGACCCTACAGCCAAGTACCACTGTGCAAAACCGACCCCCTGCACATACCACTTACTGTAGCAACTGCTGCATGCAGAAATATAGGGATGAAGCACAGCAGGTATTTGGTGCAATCCAAAACCCTCATACAGGAGATACCAAAAGCATAACTCACTTTATGTACAATATTATTCATATTTAGATCTATCTATGAGTACAAGTATGGGATCAGTTATCTGGTAATCCCGCTATCCAGAAAAATCCAAATTAAGGGAAGGTCATCCCCCATTGACTCAAGTTTTAATTTATATATATTTATATATATATATATATATATATATATATATATATATATATATATTTTTTTTTTTATATATATATATATATATATATATATATATATATATATATATATATATATATATATATATATATATATTTTTTTTTTTTTTTTTTTTTTTTTTACATATACCCTTTTTCTCTGTAAAAATAGAGCAGTACATTGTAAGTGAATGGAAATATAACTAAACCTCACTTGAGACAAAACAATCCTATGGGATTCATGTTTAAATGATTTTTTTAGCAGACAAGGTATAGAGACCCAAATTATGGAAATACCCCTAATCTGGAAATCTATCTTCGTGGTAACAGGTCCCATACCAATATTAGAAAGTAAGCCTGAGAATTCTCTTATAGTGTAAATATATACATTTATAGTAGAGAAACAGGGACCAGAAGAAGAACGACTGTCAGCATAAATCACTGCCAGAAAATTTCCCAGAATGCTTAGCTGTACCCCCTATGGCTACCTCTGCATGGCATGTGCCTCAGCTGACATTATCCATCACATATGACTGACTTTAACTCATTATCTTCCTGACTGTCAGGAGTATCCATTTCTTCATTTGCCCACACCAACAGCTGCTAAAACAGAGATTAATGAAAAAAGTGACAAGGGATGCTTAACTACTGAAAAATGAGGGGGAAAAAAACCTGTTTATAAAACATATGAACTGACAATATTGAACTATATGGGTTTCATAACTGTAATCCAACAGGGAGAGAGATGCAAATTACCACTCCTTTTTCTCATCTATATTTAATATGTTTTATCTATACATCTATATATGAGCAGCAATTTTCCCAAGGCAAATTTTTGCGGCAGTTTTGAAAAAACATTTGCCGTTGACGAAATCCAGAAGTTTGCCGTGAATCCACGCCTGCCGAATAAATTTGTCCATCACTAATTGCCACCTTTCTGGATCCCTTGCAGAACCTAGGGCTTTATTAATGAACAGTACAGGGAGTCTTTGAACTTTCCACTTAAATATTGCTGAGGAAAGACAAGCTTAAAAATCATGACAAGTAGTACGGAGTAAAGTAGCAGCGTGGCATTTAAACTTGACTTTTTTCAGAATTTTAAATGTCAGTCTTGTCTGCTGCTTTCGAAGATTATATTTCTTGTTGATCATGACCCTTTTATTTACTTCCCTTAATCAAACAGTAGCTGTAATCATGTTATTATAGAGCAGCCATCCTCATACAAACCTTACGGACTATTAAATGCATGGCTGAAGCAGTATATTTTTGCTTGTGCCCTGCGGCAATAATGCGTCGGTGAGAAAGTGCAAGGGACTAAAGCAAGCTAGCGAGAATCCTAAAACAAGGAGGAAAGCTGATTAAGTCAACTTTAGGGAAAATCCATTCAGATTAAATATTTTTGGGGAAAAAGGTTTACCTGCTTGCATGCATTTCAAGGACTACCTGCAAAATGTAGCTAAACAGCATGCACTATTCAAATAAGCGTAAAATTCATGCGTTTTAAATTGCCAGAAAATGGAAACCGACTGTTTTGACCTCCTTGTCAGTGAGAGACAGTGTAACCAGCACCACACCAGGAAGCCCCCGGGGGATCAAACCCAGGCATTGTTTCAGGCCCAGGCACAGGAACTGAACAGTATATGAGGTGGTTCTAAAATTAGAGTTCAGAATGGACTTCTGACTTTCCCAGACGCACCCACCGCTTGATGTCACAAATGAGATTATTTTCTAACAACAGCTGTTTCCAGAATAACCTCATTGCAGTCAGCGGGTTAACAGGAAAAACAGCACATACACCCCCGAGTGACAGGCACAGAGGGACGAAATTAATAGCTACAGAATATACATTACATACACTGAAAATAAAATATATATATATATATATATATATATATATATATATATATATATATATATATATATATATATATATATATATATATATATATATATATATATATACCCATCCGCTTTTATTTATCTTCTCAAAAGAGCTCTGCTAATAGGAGAATGGTAAAATCATGGAAAGTTAATACTACTTCAAATATCCACTTAGAACCACATAACCTTAATGAAAGTATAAGGCCACTGGCCAGCAGGTTGTCCAACATCAAACACACATACTCATATTTTGGAAATTTTTACCATAACTACCACCTGGAGCATTGCAGTGCACACCCTATCCACATTACTGTGTGCTGGGTAATCCTAGGGTGGCAAATAACACCAACAAGTGGATATACATTCATCATTCCTGCATATGTATTATAATTTAAGACTCAGAGAGCATGAAGCTGGTTAACAGAACACTAAAAAGAACATTGCTGATATTTGTAGAGCACAATAAGTCATCTCATGTTAATGATAGAGTCTTCTGGTGGAGTCTATATACTATGTTTGCAAAATGTTGATTCCAGTGTCGGACAGGCCCACCAGGATACCAGGAAAACTCCGGGTGGGCCCAGATGTCAGTGGGCCCTTGTGCTGCTAAACTTTTGGCCTATTTCATGGCCATTCCCTATTTCTATGAGAAGAAAGAGGCTAAATAGATGGAATAATTGATTATAGTATAAAGAGAGCAGACCGGGAGAATAGAGGTTGATTGAGGAGATGAAGAATATTAGTACTGAGAGTGGGCCCCTGGTCTAAGGTTTTATGGTGGGCCCCTGGTCTAAGGTTTTATGGTGGGCCCCTGGTCTAAGGTTTTTGGGTGGGCCCCTGGTCTAAGGTTTTTGGGTGGGCCCCTGGAGTCCCAGTCCGACACTGGTTGATTCTGAAACCAAGAAAAGTGTCAAGCATAACAAAGAAAGTCAAAGAGCACAATGAACAGCCCAGTGGTCAGGGTCAGAATGACTAGGCCAAAGGGACACCGGGAAAAAATCAGTGGGCCCCGTCGTCCCAGCTGCCCCCCCCACCCAGGAACTGTGGGAGCTGCGCTCTCCCCACCACCCCAGATTGCGACGAAAAAATAAGGGCAAAGGTATGTGTTGTGTGCACATAGATTGTGAACAATGGGGGCTTGCAGTATGGAGGACATAGCGAATGGTGGGGGGGGGGGGCTGAGGTGGCAGCCCCAGTGGGAATTGCACGCCCCAGTCTGACACAGTCAATGGTGCATTAGTTCGCACTACGAGTCCGTTACAGACAGGGCACTGCAAGTTTATATATTTTACTCATACTCAACTGGGTTCTCCTGTTTTCTCAAACAATCCAAAACCTGATCAAACTGACCATAGTGTGTGAATGTAAAAGCGACCTTAGATTGTAAGCTGCACTGGGGCAGGGACTGATGTGATGTTCATGTATAAAAAGCGCTGCTGAATATGTCAGGTCTATACAAATAAAGTATGATAATAATAATAAATGCTATCATTCTACACACATATGCTCTTTTGAATAAAGTGCCATTTTTAGATTGCTGGAATTTAATCGCTAGTGCAGACAGGCACCAGCCAAGTAAGTCAATCTTTTTTAATGCAGGGATTTGCAGATTCTTAATGCCACCGATGAGAAGCTCACATTAGTTCAGCTGCACTATAAGCTCAGTGACCAATAAGGAAGTTTGGAGTTCACATATAGGGGCCTATTTATTTATACATAGGGGCCATTTATTTATATATAGGGGGCTTATTTATTTATACATAGGGGCTTATTTATCATACTTTGTAAAAGTATGCCAGAAAAATGGTATAAAAGCTATGGAAAATAAAATGGAAAATGTATCAAGGTGTGTTTTATTTTACACTGCCCAATAAGTAGATTTGTTATTTTACATCACTGCAGATCTCACAAAAGCCAATAAAGGCAATTGGAAAAATTCAAGTGGCAAGTAAGTTCTGGTGCAGAATATACATGATAGATGAACTCCATAGTTTCACAAAGCATTTTCAAGCTTCTGTTTATGCCACATTGTTGCACAGTTGTATGTGAACGCTGAAAATCAGTACATAGCTTGATAAGGACATTTTTTACACTGTGATGCCTGGTAATGTGTGGGATATTTGGTCATAATTGTTTACAAAATAGCCCCCTTCAATGGTATCAGCTTCTGTGCAATAAAATATGGATGGTTTCTAAGGCCAATCACATAATATGGCTCAGTGAATAACTCATTTACAGGAGCAGAACAGACACTTCCTGCTTTAGCCGCTTCCTGCAACTGTCACCTCTGACAGGAAGTTCCATTAACTTGCAGACAAGGATGCCTCTAACAATCTTTGAGATTCTTATCTCAAGATCAACCACTGGTGGCTATGCCCTAGACATCAGAGCTAGCACTGATAACGTTTCACACCTGTCTCTTCTAGGCACAAATACCATGGAAACTGGCACTTAGCATTAGAGAACTGAACTGATGTACTGGTAGAACCATTGCCAACACGTTCTGATACAAGTCAATAACTAATTAAAATTGAACATACATTTTTTGTGAAACAGCAAAAAACAGTATGACATTTTCTATTCACTGAGCAATTTTTTGCATTCTTCCCATCCCCTGATAAGAATAAATATCTATCAACAAAAGAGAACTGGTATATCAGCAAGTTATAATGAGGAATGTTTTAGATCAGAGAGTAAGCATTTGTCGTTGAAGCTACTTAAAGGGGTTGTACAACTTTGAATGAACTTTTAGTATAATGTAGTTTGCAATTTCAGCAATCTGGTCACTAGGGTCCAAATTACCCTAACAACCATGCATTGATATGAATAAGGGACTGGGATATGAATAGGAGAGGACCTGAATAGAAGGAAGAGTAATAAAAAGTAGCATCAACTCTCGTGTATAACCTTAAAGAGCATTTGCGTTTAGATGGGGTCAGTGACCCCTATTTGAAAGCTGAAAAGACAGCAAATAATTTAAAAACTATAAAAAAAGAAAAAAAGTTACTTAGAATTAGTCATTCTACAACATACTTAAGGTTAACTTAAATGTGAACCATCCCTGTAATTCCCAGCAACCCCACTAGCTCTGTTTGTCAAGGAATGGTAGAATGGGACTTCTGTTTTGTTAGTGCTGGAAGCAAACTGTTGCTAGATCATTTCAAAAGTAAGGAGGGGGTGTACAACAGCACCTGTTGGGCTACAGGTTGCCAATTGTGTTCAGGAAAGTGAAAGAATGAATATATTTTAATAAATATACTTTTTTTGCAGCATTGCAGTGACCAAAAGTAAATGAATTATGGCCCATTGTTATGCTATATCCACAAGGTAGATTTAGTCAAAGAGAAACACACACACTCTGTAAGGCGATCCAGCATGAATAATGCAGTGCATCTGAATAGGGAAACCCAGAATGAGCGCTTTGCTTGTTTCACAGTTTGTCAACATGCACAAAAAGTACCATTTCTATTTCTAATTTGGTAAGTCAGCCACCAATTTGAAAAGTATAGAGTTTTACTGCTTGGCTTGGGCATGTCTAATGTGCTATAGGCTGTGGAATGGCGAGCGAGAGGAGAACAATGCTTCCATTCTATTAAACAAAAACGAGATACGATACATTTAGATTCCATCCCTTGACCCACAAAGGGAGTCCTATTAACATTCCCCCAAGGGCTGGCCTTAATGCACTACATTTACCTAAACAGTAGATACATTTTAAAAAAAAAATAACAATAAAGCCTGTTTAATAATAGTGCCCACTGAATTAACAGTACTGCCCATGACCTCTACATTGGTCAGTGTGAACATTAGGGTGGCAGGCCATACTGAGTGAACCCTTCCAAATGGTTAACAATGGACTCCTGGCAGAAAAAGAACAACTCCAACAGTATCTACTTCTGCTAGTCACACTGCTCACTACAAGGCAGGTTCTACCTGCATACAGTCAAGCATCTAAATAGAAACTTACAATAAAATGTTGATGTTTAAACTACAGGATAGATAGATAGATAGATGATAGATAGATAGATAGATAGATAGATAGATAGATAGATAGATAGATAGATAGATAGATAGATAGATAGATAGATAGACTTAAGAGCTTTTTTAATGTTATGGTTGCTTTAATTACACTTTATGTCACCGGAGACCATGCAATGTATGTTATTATATAAAAAATTTCCAGTTAATCTGCATTTTACTCTCACTCAATAACGTAGAGCTTATCGCTCCTCTATGTATATTTTTATCCCTTATAGAAACCAAAAAAGTCTTGTTTATTCTTCAGATCTAGACAAGTATTTGGAAAAGGGGCAGACCCCACGTTACCACCACCTTCTTTCCGGGTTCCACTGAAAATGAATGGCCCATGTCGGCTTTCTCAGCAATACTGTATACGTTTCCATACGGAAAAGGTTTCGGGGCCTCCTTTTGCATTAGCTATGGTTTGGATGCTATCCAGGTGGACCACAAGCTTTTGGCCTTCCTCCCAGTAAGCATATTGCCGAGCATCTTTTGCTGGGCATTTCAGGAAGGATTTTTTAGGAGGTTATAGTTGCTCTTTATTTTTCTTACCAGATTTCAAAAAGCATGGTTATTCTGGTTTTAAATAGGGGAACAATTATTACTGGTGAGACTTATTAGGTATATTAAAAGAATACGGACTTTCTGAAGCTCAATACAAATATTACTATAATGCAGTGGGCACAACATATTAGTTTGTGAAGGTCTATAAACTAGCATTAATTAAATGATTGGAGAATATTTTTAGCTTCTCTCTTACGCCATGATTTGGGGAGATTCACCGACTACATATAGTACCAAAGAAAGGGGGGTGGAATGAGAACTTTATGCACATGGATTGAGACCGAATACAGAAGGATTTATAGACTAAAAAGAGATAAAATGAAGGTTATCAGTAAGATCATCATTCCCAAAGTTGACATTTTACAGACATTCAGTAAACAGAATGAACATCTTCAAGAGGAGTTTGTATGAACTTGGTTTATGTTGGCTTGGCTGAATTTTCTTTAGCTTTCTGACATAAGTGATGCTTATTTTGGAGGCACTCAACTTGGTGACAGAGGATGGTTTCAAAGGGCTCAGTGTATGCAACTGCATGACTACTTGAAGGTTTTCGAATGCTTAGCACTGACTGGAAAAGTGAAAAAAAAAAAAAAAAAACAAACTCCAAAGGGGGCAAGTAAAACAGAAAAAGATACTAAGGTGTGAGCTACTGTAACACAATTGAGAAGGGCAGAGTGAGAAAACCAAAAAGAAAAAAAAAACCCTACGAGGGTTACAGTATTTGAAGGTGTGGGAATAATACAGAGGCAGTTAAAGAAGTGAAATAATTTTGATAAGACGTGTGACGCACAGAAGTTTTATTAGATTATCAGAAAAGTTATGCCCAAACTGGCCACACATATCCTGGGCTCCTTGTCCAAATGTCTGTTTTATAATATGTGCTGATAATGATAATAAGGCAACTTGACTTGGAGGGGTCTGTTTTGGCAATTTTTTTACCAAAAACTGCATGGCCACCTTAATACTGGATAAAAAAAAATATTAACGGGTAAGAAGTATAACAGCTAGAGAGCCTTGTATGTTTACCCTAACTGGTAGCAATCCTAGCTATGGAGATAAAGAAATAGTACAACTTAAAGGGGAGGAGCAAAACATATCTAACGTGGGGTGAAATGCAGCCTTCCCATGTTGCCTACTATATGAATGGGCCTTTCCTCTCCTGATGTATGTTTAAGTCTCTTATTCAAATCAATGCATGGTTGCTAGGGTAATCTGAACCCTAGCAACCAGATAGCTTGAAATGCAAATTGAAGAGCTGTAGAATAAAAAGCTAAATAACTCAAAAACCTTAAATGATAAAAAATGAAAACCAATTGCAAATTGTCTCAGAATATCACGATCTACACCATACTAAAACTTATTTCAAAGATGAACAACCCCTTTAAAGGGAAGGAGCAAAACAATACAACTAAAGTGGGGTGAAATGCAGTCTTGCCATGTTGCCTACAAAATGAATGGGCCTTTCCTCTTCTGATGTATCTTAAAGAACAAAAAAGCAGATAGCCAAGGAAAATGTTTTGGCACACCTTCGTAAATGCACCACATACTTAGTTAACACCTGCAGTAACACTTTACCCAGCATAGGGCAGCCAAGAAATGAATTTGCTTTGGCGTTCTTATCACTTCTGATGGAACACTGGTAATCCCACAAGTATGGTTTAAGCTTTTCCGTAATAGCCTTTTAATTCACCACAAGGATGTTCTGTTAAGATGACACTTGATATAAAG
>CM076672.1:38109206-38286706 GCA_038501925.1 Xenopus petersii | reverse complement strand
AGACTAACTTAATTTCTTTTTACGAGAATGTAAGTAGAGACCTCGATTCTGGGAAGGCAGTGGATGTGATTTACTTAGACTTTGCTAAAGCATTTGATACAGTGCCACACAAAAGGTTACTGGTTAAATTAAGGAATGTTGGCCTGGAACATAGTATTTGTACCTGGATAGAGAACTGGCTAAAAGATAGACTACAAAGAGTGGTGGTAAATGGAACATTTTCTAATTGGACCAGTGTTGTTAGTGGAGTACCGCAGGGCTCTGTACTAGGTCCCTTGCTTTTCAACTTGTTTATTAATGACCTGGAGGTGGGCATTGAAAGTACTGTTTCTATTTTTGCAGATGATACTAAATTGTGCAGAACTATAGGTTCCATGCAGGATGCTGCCACTTTGCAAAGTGATCTGTCTAAACTGGAAAACTGGGCAGCAAACTGGAAAATGAGGTTCAACGTTGATAAATGCAAGGTTATGCACTTTGGCAAAAATAATATAAATGCAAGTTATACACTAAATGGCAGTGTGTTGGGAGTTTCCTTAAATGAAAAGGATCTAGGGGTCTTTGTAGATAACACGTTGTCTAATTCTGGGCAGTGTCATTCTGTGGCTACTAAAGCAAATAAAGTTCTGTCTTGCATAAAAAAGGGCATTAACTCAAGGGATGAAAACATAATTATGCCTCTTTATAGGTCCTTGGTAAGGCCTCATCTGGAGTATGCAGTTCAGTTTTGGACTCCAGTCCTTAAGAGGGATATAAATGAGCTGGAGAGAGTGCAGAGACGTGCAACTAAATTGGTTAGGGGGACGGAAGACTTAAATTATGAGGGTAGACTGTCAAGGTTGGGGTTGTTTTCTCTGGAAAAAAGGCGCTTGCGAGGGGACATGATTACACTTTACAAGTACATTAGAGGACATTATAGACAAATGGCAGGGGACCTTTTTACCCATAAAGTGGATCACCGTACCAGAGGCCACCCCTTTAGACTAGAAGAAATGAACTTTCATTTGAAGCAACGTAGAGGGTTCTTCACAGTCAGGACAGTGAGGTTGTGGAATGCACTGCCGGGTGATGTTGTGATGGCTGATTCAGTTAATGCCTTTAAGAATGGCTTGGATGATTTTTTGGACAGACATAATATCCAAGGCTATTGTGATACTAAACTCTATAGTTAGTATAGGTATGGGTATAAAGAATTTTAATTAAAAGTAGGGAGGGGTGTGTGCATGGATGATGGGTTTTCATTTGGAGGGGTTGAACTTGATGGACTTTGTCTTTTTTCAACCCAATTTAACTATGTAACTATGTAACTATGTAACTGGAAAAACAAATCAATGTCAATCACTGTGAATACCATCGGGGCTGGGCCAGTCATTTTATCACAAGATGGGCAAGGAAATGGCTCTGAAGCCACTAAGGGATACATTTCCATAATGAACATATTACAGTGTACAATACATTAGGCCAAATATTTCAGATATAGTGAATGGGCAGCACACATAGTAAAGAGGGAGGGTCACACAGGTCTCACCTGATTGGCCACCACTGCATCTTGTGGATCATCTGGTTCTGCTGCTGCCAATAGAGCTTGCAACGATAACAATACTGTTCTTAAAGTCATAGCTGCAGCCCTAAGAGGGGAAAAAAATGATGGGTCACCTATTTATGGTTTGTAACTAACACATATTTGAAAATGTATAGTGTGTGATTATACCTTATACAAACAATTAGATTCAGACTTCCAAGTACAGGTATGGGATCAGTTATTCTGGAAACCTGTTATCCAGAGAGCTCAGAATTATGGAAATGATGTCTCCCATAGACTCCATTTTATCCAAATCTCTATGGAGTGTTTCCATCAATTTGTGTTCATCAGCAACACTAGGCTCTACCACTCCAATCATTACTGCCCACCACTGTTGGCAAAGATATCTATTTTTTCTTATTGTATAATGTAGAACTAAAACCCTGTGTGTATGCTTTGTAAAGCGCTGCCATTTGTGGTGCTATATAAATAAACACAATACTAGGTCAGAGAACAATATTCCAGTGGAAATCTTCAGCATTCAAAAACAATACACAGCTGTATGTAAAATGCCCAAAAGGACTGTGCCCCACTTTGAGAAACACTGAAAAATTCAGCTACACAAAAAAAAAAAGTAGCATTATACAAAAATTATATTTTCCTAACAGTTGGCGTTATTGCATAAATGAGGAATGACAGAAGTACTAACAAGTAAGACTATGGTCACAAAGTGTAGCCCTAGCCTTAAAGGAGAACTAAAGCTTAAAGGGTGGTTCACCTTCAGGTTAACTTTTAGGATGTTATAGAATGGCCAATACTAAGCAACTTTTCAATTATTCTTCATTATTTATTAATAGTTTATGAATGATTTGCCTTCTTCTCCTGACTTTTTCTGGTTAATATTCCATATTCTCATTCAAATCAATGCATGGCTGCTAGGGTAATTTGTACCAGATTGCGGACACTGCAAACTGGAGAGCTGCTGAATAAAAAGCGAAATAACTCAAAAACCAGAAGTAATAAAAAATGAAAAACAATTGTAAACCGACTTCCCTACATAATACTAAAAGTTAACTCAAAGGTGAATCACCCCTTTAACTGAAGAAGAAAACTGAAGAAGAATCTTTGAAATATTGTAGAATAAGTTTTGCGATTCTTTCAAATATCTTTTATTAAGATTTCATACAAGAACAGGGGATTGCTATCATGAATTAACATTGCAGAAAGTATGTTACACAGGGTATAAGACATCAAAATCATTCAGTATATTCAAGCGCTTCTCTTGGAGTCTATTCGTCCCCTACTGACTATGTGTCATGGTGTGGAAGTGTGTGCGGGAGTATGTGGGGGATGGGGTGGGGGAAGCAGGTGTAAGCCACATGAGACAACCTCTTGGTAGGTTTGGTTTGTCATGCTATCAGCTGAGAATATTCTTGACTTCCTTTGAATACGACCCAAGTGAACCATTGTGCAGTATAGTTTCTGGCCTGTTTGTCAGTGTGTGTTGATCGTTCTTCAAATTGTTGGATCTCCTCTATCTTCAGCAACCATTCACGGAGTGTTGGTGTTTGCTGGTTTTTCCAGTATCTGGGTATCAGTAGTTTTGCGGCGTTTAGCAGGTGCGGGAGAGCTGAATTATGAAAATGAAACTGGTCTTCCGTGGACATGTGAAATAATAAGGCGTAGGCCGGATCGTTTAGGTTTCTGTCCCCAGCTACATTTTGACACACCTGGAGGACCGAGTCCCAGTAAGGCTTGATCATGGGACACGACCAAAAAATATGGAGCAGAGAGCCTACATCACTTCTGCATCTCCAACAGATGTTTGTTGTGTTAGGGTATATTTTATGGAGCTTCTGTGGCGTGTAGTACCATTTGGTCAAAATTTTGTAATTCAACTCTTGAATCCTATTGCACCTGGAGCTGTAAGATAGAGTACGTATCATGTCTATTGTTGCTTCCTCTGTCAGGTCTATGTTCAGGTCTTTAGACCAGGTGTTAATAAACGGAAGTTCCATGGTGTTGTGCTCGCCTGTGACAGCCTTATAAATTGCAGATAGGGTATGTCTCGGAGGAGTAGCGCTGTTGCACAGCTGTTCAAATTTCGTGAGTTTTCTGCCAAAGACCCTGTCACCTCCTAGTGTACAATAAAAATGTTTAAGCTGACTGTATTGGAGATGCATACGTGGGGTAAAAGAACATCGCTGTTCCAACTTCTCCTTCGTGACCATGGTGCCTTTATCCACGAGGTGAATCATTTGTAGCTGATCAGCTATGAGCCACGGTTTATATTCTTCTCTGTTTAGTGCAGGCGGGAAGTCCGGGTTGTTTGTAATAGGTAACAGAGGAGATGGAGCCTTAAGTTTTGCGATTCTGTACCAGCCCAAGTCAACCACAGCCCTTTATTGTATTTATATATTTTTTTATATGGCCTTAGGAGTGCACCCACAAACCCCCTCTTCTACCACAGCCCTTTAGCATTAAATATCTGTGTCTCCAAAGATGCCCCAGTAGCTCCCCATCTTCTTTTCTGCTGATTCACTGCACATGCTCTGTGCTGCTGTCACTTACTGATCTTAGGGACCCACTCACAATATACAGTACACATAGAATAGAAATATCACAATATAAGGCTGATTAGTAATTAATACAGATAATTACTACATGGCAGCACACAAACCAGTGCAATTAGCACCAGAATTTAATAATCAGCTCTGTAGCATCAGTTTATATTAAGGAAAAACCTCATTTTCTACTGGATAATTTGACGACCCCTAAGCTTAGCTTCTCAACAGCTTCTCAGAGCCCAGTGAGCATGTGAGTGTCACAGACACTTTCCAAGATGGTGACCCCCTGTGACAAGTCCTGGATCATTGCTGCTATTGACAAGCTGAAACTTTAGGCTGATGCAATATGGTCATTATATAAAATATGTAATTTTTAGCCATATTCATTTTTAGGGTTTAGTTCTCCTTTAAGTTGAACTAGAATTACACATTAAACAAAACTCTCCTTTGGTGAAAAGACCAAGCAACCAGTGCCACAATGCTTTCCTTAGAAGTCAGGGCACCTACTAGACAAATGTGCAGCGCCTAACAAAACAACTGCAAAACATACTGTGAAATTTGATGTGTCCCATATTCCCAAAACTCCCCATGTCTTTACCATTGGTCTTTCAATATGTCCAAGCAGATGGCTCCTGTGACTGAACTAATATTCGGATGCCAGATTTTGGTAATAAAGCGCACCTAAAATAAAAAGTAGGGAAGGCAAAAGTCAGATGTGGAGCATCATAACAATGCAATTTACAGTTGTAAAAGATAAAGCATTTGTAATATGGACACAGTTACCAGACACTCGGGATAAGGCTGAAACCAGAACCCTGCACAAAATGTCAGGATTCCTCCAAAACCAGAACAGAATCCTGGATTTGCCTAATGAAATCATTGTTTTCTAAATAGCTTATCTGCTACAGAAGCATGGGCCCTACGGACATTTTAAAAACATGAACCTTAATGCACATGGCTGCACTAAATTATTAATATAAACTATGTGAGCTCATCAGGCAAACCCCACATTTAACAGGTCAGTGTGATAATCCGTTATATTTAAAGGGGACCGATCGCGAAAATGGAAATTTAATATATGCTTCAGCATACCAAAAGAAGAAACTTTCTAAATACAATCAATAAAAAATTCTGTATCCTTTCTGAAATAATCAAGTTTATCTTCACTGTCCCTCTCTGAGCATCTGTTGCTCTTCATTCTGATTTCTGGAAGGAGTTGGATGTCAGATATTTATTGACGGTTAGATCCAATATATCTTATAGGGGGGCTTCCTTTCCTAACAGATGTATTCGAGCTCATTCAAATAACTGATTCCAGTACAAACAAAATCTAACAAATGAACTGCCTTTTGCACAAATTCTGCATGTAGAGAGACAGGATTTCTGTTGATTTTAATAGAGTGAGCTCTAATACATCTTCTAGGCAAAAGGAACCCCCCTATAGGATATATTGTATCTTACTGTTAATATCTGGCACCCAACTCCTGCATAAAGAGAGAATGAATAGAGACAGATGCTGAGAGAGGAATAGTGAAGGAACTGTATTTCTGAAATGGTTCAGAATTGTTAATTGATTTTATTTAGAACGTTTCTTATTGTAGCATGACAAAACTTATATTAAATTTACATTTTTGCGATAGTTCCCCATTAAATGCATGCAAGTTATTTTATGTTCACTGCTTAAATGTGACTGTATAGTGGTTGTGGCAAGTGAAAGCCCTAGCAGTATATAATTGGCTCTATACAACATTCTTAGAGCTGCCATTCTCTACATTCACTTACCTTAGGGGGGTTAAATGGGTAGGTTTCTGGAATTTTGATTTCTAACTGGTATCTCCCACCTGAAAAAAAAAATAAGGGGGTGGAAAAAAAACCCATTATTTTCTTTATACAGTATGTAGTGAATCCCAGTTGGCATGAAACGAGACTACGGCATATGAATCAGCTGTCTTTACTAAACATTAGCCTGAACACAAATACAGCAGCTTAGTCATGTGTCTTCTAACATAAACAGACAATGTAAAGATTTTTAAGCAAAGACATAACACACAAAGTGAAATAGGCCAAATAGCTCAAATACAGATCCTAACTGCTACGCCAATATACTAGCATCACAGCAAAATCATTCTAGGACTGCTAGCATGCACAAAAAAGTGAATAGTTCAGTATATTTCTACTGAAATATGGATTACTGCCTTAGAGAAAGCATTGTGTGTAGGCACCTATTCTGTCACTAAACCCAGAAAGCAAGCTGCACCATCACTTCTAAAATGCATTCACCATTATTAGTCAAAGACTCCTCCTATTTAATGGCAATTATTGATTTTCATTCCATGCCAGGATACTCCGTAACATTATGCACAGAAATTTGCCTCACCCTTATTTTGCCCTCTTTTGTAAATGTGAATGCATTCTGAAATGCTTAGTATGATCTAGTCTAATAAAAGCAAGGTGTACCTGAAGAGAAGTCACTGGCATGTGTTTTCAGGGAGATGAAAGATCAGCCAATAAGAAAAAGTAAACTGACTTAAATAAGCAATAGAAAGCACAATGTGGAACATCACAAACTCATCAGTACAGGGACAATTTATTCTCTTTATAAGCATTATTTATTTTCCATTTCTATCCGTTAGGAAAAATAACACCAAAAAATGTAAGTGTTTTAAAGGAATGACAATATAATATAGTATTGCCCTACACTAGTAAAACTGGTGTGTTTGCTTCAGTAAGACTACTATAGTTTATATAAAAAAGCTGCTGTGTAGCCATGGGGGCAGCCATTCAAGAACAAGATACACAGTAGAGAACAGATAAGTTATGAAGAATCCCATTCTATACCACAGAGCTTATCTGTTATCTGCTGTGTATCCTGGACCTTTTCTCCTTTTTTCAGCTTTGAATAGCTGCCCCTGGCTATACACCAGGCTGATAATATAAATTATAGTTGTGTTTGTGAAGCATCTCACTAATTTTACAAGTGCAGCACAACAGTACATTATATTTTTATTACGTTAAACCATTTTCTTTTTTTGGTGTTACTGGTCAGAGACAGTAAAGCATGCAGACAGTTGACACATATTTTGCTTTAAAGGATAAGTAAACCTTTAAAATAAGTGAATGTAAAATTGACGAGGGTGCTATCAATTGTTTTTCTGCTTAGGAAAAAAAAAAAGAGAAACCTTTCTCAAACCAACTACGCAGAAGAACATCAGAGCAGCCTCTTTCTATCTCCTGACAACTTCCTTGACTACTTGGTGGCCAGAATAGTCAGAAACTGACCAGCAGGTGGTGCTGTTGTAACAAAATGTATTCATATTAACAGTACATGTATACCTTAATATCTTGGGATAAAAACAAAATAAATAATGAAAATGTACATTGCAAAAATTCTTAGAATAGCACCCTCATCAATTTTACATTCACTTGAGCTTTACTTATCCTTTAAAAAGTATGAGTGTGGACACGAACACTTGACCTCAAAGTACACAGCTGGTTTATAACAAAGATGGGAAATAAAATGAGTGGTACCCTATATGAGGTCCTTATAGAAGGATTAGAGTGTCCAATCCCCTTTGGTAAACAACTTTTTAATGGTCTCTAGCTATTATCAAGTGTCTGGCTGGCCAGTTTTACATGTGATCAAATATTATTATTAATTGTAAAGGGCAATAAATGAAATTAATGTAATAAGCGATTCTATTGTTGGACTATTAGGCTTATTTTAATTAATGATGGGAAACAGGTTGCGGTTGATCTCCCAACTAGTAGTAGCTCAAGCTACATGGTAAGCCTGTCATATGACAGTGTGACTTGGTACAAACCAAATGACGAGGGCCAGTATTAGCAAATTGGTTCTGTCCCCCTTCTTACCTGAACCAAGAGTAAAAAAAAGAATTAAATCACAAGTGTCAAACTGCATTTAAAATACAATACCCTGTAACTGCCTTGTTGCCTATGCCTGTCTGGAAAATTGTAGGCCCCCTATACCCCCGAACAATATAGGGCTCTATAAAAAGATATTACTTAAAACAGCTCATATGTAAAACTGTTTCATGTAAATAAACCATTTTCATAATAATATACTTTTTAGTAGAATGTGTCATTGGGTAATCATAAATAGAAAATTGCCATTTTAAAAAATAAGGGCCGCTCCCTGGGATACTAGGATTCACGGTGCACACAAACAAACCAAACAAACTACACTTGTTAGGTCACATGAGCCAATGAACAGACAGAGCTCTGTATTTTGCTCCCACAATACTTCCTGTTACAGTTAAGAGTTGTAGTATTTCTGGTCAGGTGATCTCTGAGGCAACACACAGACCATCACAAAATGGTGGTTCAAGGCAAGAGATGTAAAAGGACAATATTCACAATATATATTTTCCAGTTTGGTAAGATTCTTTAATATGCCACTTAATATGATTTAAACTTTGTTGCTTAAATGTTGATTTTGGGGGTAAAGTTTTCCTTTAAGTAATTTAAACTCACATTACATGACAGCATAGAAACCAATGCATTCTGAATCAGAATTGCTTAGTCAGCCCTTATAATTACTTCTATGTCTGAAGTAACAGCAATTTCTGCTGATAGCTTGTTAATTTCCAAAAGCCCCTATGCTTTGTTTCCCAACAGCAGCCCAGAGCACACTGAGCATGTGCAGAGTCACTGACACGCAACTTTGTAGACTTGTTTCCGTATTAGTGATGTATGGACTAATGCACATTGTTTGGTGGCTAATGGGTGGGTGCAGGCCAAACTCTGCCCTCAGGGACCTCACTTGCAATGTTGTTATGCACTACTTACTGCTTCTGCCGCCATCATTTATATATACGCTCCTGTGTCACCCCTTCAGTGCAGTCACTGATAAGCAAACTGGGTGAAGCTGGTTTTGCTTTAAATAAGGATTAATTATATCTTAGTTGGGATCAAGTACAAGCTACTGTTTTGTTATTACAGAGAAAAAGAAAATCATTTTAAAAAAATATGGATTATTTGGATAAAATGGAGTCTATGAGAGCCATTCCGTAATTCTGAGCTTTCTGGATATCGGGTTTCCGGATAAGGGATCCTATACCTGTATATGGTTGCTGAATGTCTAATGTGGTACAGTAAGTTCAGCATAGACAATAAAACATTTCTAGCCATATTATGTTTGTATATTTATTGTTTATGTTATAGCTCTCCTTTAACAGAATAAACAGGTAGGATTTGCATGTACTCCCCTTAAAATTCAAATCTATAGTGACTGAAATCAAACAGAGAAGAGTGGATCATTGGACCCTCCCACATACCACTATATTATTATTTGATGTGTGTGTTTTTTTAATAAACATCAACAGAAAAATGGAATTAGTAGAAATATACTGAAATTCATGTTTATAACATCTCTTAAAGGACACCAGGCTTTACAAAAATAATTAAAAATGCAAAGAAAACAGATAATCTCCTTGTCTGAAGAAATTCTAAACTATACAATAGATAGAAATCCTGCATACTGCCTGTTATTCCACATGGAGAGAACTATTTCTGTCTTCAAAAAATCCTTAGAACCCTACCTTCTTAATGCGGCAAAGTGCAATTTTCACTAGAACTTTGTGGAGATGGCTAGAATTCAAAGAAACTGAATGGTATAAGTCCTTTGACCACTGAAGGCATCTCATATTTTAGATCCAAACTATACGCACCTTCCCCCCCTTTTTGGTTTTCTTTTTCTCTTTTCTTCTTCCTCCTCCCCTCTCACTTCTACCCTGGCCATCCCTCTCCACCCTCTATCCAGGCCAGGCCCCGTATATGATATAATATATGAGTCCTGCGAGAGCGATACCGTTTGCTGTTCATACTATAACAAAATTTCAATACAAATAATTGGGAAAAAAAATCCAAATCATTACTTACCTTCATAAGGTGTGTCAGGTGGACCGGCTATTTCACCACGAAGCTCAGAGAAATTCTCGTCTACAAGGTCTACTTTGATTTGGTTTTTGCTAGTCTTAAAGGAAACAAGAAATTACGTTGGTTGGGCATACGTACACATATCCATATAGGCAGGTGTGTGTGTGTGTGTGTGTTTGTGTTTGTGTGTGTGTATATATATATATATATATATATATACACATACACTTTATAATGTGTGTTAAATTAAAGTGATGGAATTTTAAACTATTTAAAGGCTCCCAGCATGCACCTTCATTTTTAGATGTTTCTATTAAGTATTAGAAATGGTTTGCTGAAATTGTTGGGAATATATCTCCTTTGATTCCCTGTAGGTCATGATATCACACACTGCAATGCACATGGCATAACTTCCGTGCTGTTAGGTCTGGTGCCTAGGGTTCACTTTTGTTGGATGTACCACCAACACTACTGCACTGTTGGTGGGTCATATTGCCCAGTTTGGTCAAATCATGCCAATAACCAGATCGTGTGAACAAGCCTTGGGAACGTATGCTTGGCAAGGAACTCCTCCCCAGACAGGTTTTTCAAAACTCCACACCACACACAGAGTTAACCTGCCTGTATGTTTTTGAAGAGTGGGGAAAACCAGAGTACCCAGAGGGTAATGTGACTCACAGAAATGAATGTTATGTTTACAGAACACTACTGATTACATGCAATGTTGTAAACAAAACTGGTTCAAGCATAGAAACGTGCTGTCTTGTAGACCTGTGCTTCCCAAAATTCAAGGGGACAAGGTAAATTACAGCTGGACACAGAGTGAAACAACCAAACTAGCTTAACACTGCTTTATGTAGTCTTCATCAAATCTCTTATAAGCAAATGAACCCCAATTGTTGGGAGGCCACTGGCCAAGAGAGAAGAACAGGGTCTGTACCTCAATAATTTTCCCATTCAAATAGTCACCACCACACAAACCATTGGTTCATGTATCTAACTACTCAATTATGAAGGACGTCAATTCCATTATCTGAGCAAGGTCTTAATTTCCCAGGCACACATTGCATATGGTCTTTTAAGCTAAAAGCTACACACACTAGGGATGCACCAAATCACGTGACTTTCTGTCACAAAACAAGGAAGTAAAAATGTTTCCCCTTCCCACCCCTAATTTGCATATGCAAATTAGGATTTCGATTTGGTTGGGTATTCCGGCGGACCTTTCGCACAGGATTCGGGAATTTGGTTGAATACAAAATAGTGGATTCCATGCATCCCCAATATATACATTTAATATTATTATAAACTATACTTTAGGGGTTATTCACCTTTGCGTTAACTTTTAGTTAACGCAGCGAGAAAGTGATATTCTGAGACAAACTGGTTTTCTTTTTTTTTTTTTTTTTTATACGTTTTTTATGTTATTTAGCTTTTTATTCAGCAGGTCTCCAATTTTCAATTTAAGCAATCTTGTTGCTAGGGTCCCCATTACCCTAGTAACCATGCATTGATTTGAATAACAGACTGGAATGTGAATTGGAGAGAGCCTAATGAGTAATAAAACGTAGCAATAACAATAAATGTGTAGCCTTACAGAGCATTTTCTTTTAGATGGGGTCAGTGACCTCCATATGAAAGCTGGAAAGTCAGAAGAAGAAGGCAAATAATTTTTTTTAAAAAAAAAATGAATACCAATTAAAAGGTTGCTTAGACATTCTATGACATACTAAAAGTTAACTTAAATTTGAAACTACCCCTTTAAGGGAAAATGCATGGAACATAATGAAACACAAATTAAGAAATTAGGAATATTTTAATACTTCCAATCTACTGCCTGTTTGCAGGGGTAATGAATTGGCTCTACAGTGGCCAACAAGGTATGGAATTTGAACGACAGACCCGTGGTACAGACAGACAGATAGCCTACTGTCCTACAGTCTGGTGATCATAACAGCAGGAAGTATCAGCAAAGAAGATTCTGAAACAGGGCCAATGCCTGAACTGACCTTTGTCCACAGCTCATGGATCAGTACAATACCATAGCAATATAAAAAAAATGGTGCCTACTGTATACATTCACTATTGTGCTTTCAGATGCATTTAAGCTACAGCAGCCTAATTTTTCCTATCTCAGATAAAATAGTATTCACCCTAGGTAATTTGAATAGCATTATTCAAATTATTAAAACCATGGAGCAATGATGCAGCTGATAAGAGACAGCCCTCCTGTAATTGTGAGCTTTCTGGATAACAGATGCCATACCTGTACAGCTTTCTGTGGCTGGGTGACAGGTCCCCTTTAAGACCCATAGATCACCCGAGGCTTTCCCTTTGCGAGCCAAACTGATAACTCATGTCATGAACTTGAAAATACTTTTTACCATAGCTACATTCAACATATTCCTAGGAATTCAGTCTCACCCTCTGGCTGAAAACAAGTCTGTGACCGTGATGAGGAGGTATTGTCCATTTTATCTGAGATTAAATGCCAAACACACAGAGTTTATCTAATCTCAATCTTGGGATTTTCCATTTGACACACCCTGCATTACTCCATTTAGTGTCTCTGTATTTAGCCACAAATCAGCAAGCTGCAAGCAACCAATAATGAAAGGATTTTGGATTTAAAAAAAGATATTCATTTTATGGCTTTTCGTAAAAATCATTTATTCCTACACCCTGGAGAGAAGCCCTGACAAAAGCCATTGCTTGGTAAAACCAAACTTGCTGTCCTCTGTGGCCACCAAAGGTCATTCTTTTTCAATCTGATGGCAGCTGCCATGTATGCTTATAAATCTATAAGTGTAGCTTTTATTGGAAATTTCCAAAACATTATCAGAGAGTGAAGACTGCACCAACCTAAAGATCCAGCAGCCCAGTAAAAGCAATGACCCAGGCCTTTAAAGTTGTTCACAGCAGCTCCCTATAGTCTGATACTCCTGTAATTATGCCTTTTGAGTGTCAGTGACTCTGCACATGCTCAGTGTGTGTGTGTGTGTGTGTATATATATATATATATTATATATATATATATATAAATATATATAGATATACATATACACACAGGTATGGGATCCGTTATCAGAAAACTCAGAATTACGGAAAGGCCATCTCCTATAGACTATTTTATTCAAACAAACCACATTTTTTCCTTTTTCTCTGTAATAATAAAACAGTGCCTTGTACTTGATCCCAACTAAGATATAATTAATCCTTATTGGAAGCAAAAACATCTTATTGAGTTTATTTATTGTTTGCATGATTTTCTAGTTTTTAGTAGGTATGAAGATCCAAATTAAATTAATTATTTTATTTAATTAATTAATTAATATTTATTATTTTTTTTATCCGGAAAACCCCAGGTCCTGATCATTCTGGATAACAGGTCCCATACCTGTACTGTATATTATGGTTACTGCTGCAGCCCAGAGCATGTTCTGTGAATCAGCAGAACTGAAGACAGGGAGCTACTAGAGACAAAGATCTTCACTATTAAAGGGCTCTGATGGCTTTGAACTGGCATATAAATTCAAAATATAAGGTGTATTATTTTAAGCCTAATTCATTGTTGAGCTTTAGTTCTGCTGGAAAAATAAAATACACAGTACAAAGAGACACTAAGACTTTGCCTACTTCAAAAAAGAAACTTTAGTGTGTTATTTCCCCTTTAGTCATCACCAAACGTCAATTCAATAGCATAAGGCAGCAACAAAGAAAGTGAAAATGAAAATTAAATAAGGGTATATTTTTTCTACCAAGAAGTTAAGGCATGCTTTCATGCCACAGCTATTATGTGTATGCCAATCCCAGCAATGAGATTTTATCATGGAAACAAAAACTGCAGCACTGACCACTGAATATTGGTCAAAATAAATGGCAGGGATTGTTCTGTAACTCTGGAAAATATATTTTTCTGAATACTGTAGAGACCTTCCATTCCTGGGAGTGGCTCTAATGCAAACTGATCGGATGCTGCCTACAGAAAAGATATGTAGAAAGTGAGATTACCAATCCTAACCTGATTGCAATAACTTTTAGATGAAGCTGCTCAATGAAACAGCAATAAAGGGGGTTCTTTATCAAAATCCAATTTTTTCAGATTTTTTAAGTAAAAAAGGTCTGAGCAAACTAGAATCCACGATTTAACCTTATTTATCACTGAAAAAATGCAACAAAATAGATCGGAAAAAAATCTCGAAAAAAATTCTGTTTTTTGCAAAAAAAATAAATTTTTTGCGTTTTATGCCTCTCCAAGACAGTATCTAATACACTCCTGTAGTACTTCCCCAACTAATACACACCTGTAGTACCTCTCAAAGACTGTCTCTAATACACTCCTGTAGTACCTCTCCAACACAGCCTAATAGAATCCTGTAGTATCTCTCCAAGACAGTCTCTAATATACTCCTGTAGAACCTCTCCAACTAATACACACCTGTAGTACCCCTCTAATAGACTCCTGTAGTACCTCTCTAATACACACCTGTAGTACCTCTCTAATACACACCTGTAGTACCTCTCTAATACACACCTGTAGTACCTCTCTAATACACACCTGTAGTACCTCTCTAATACACACCTGTAGTACCTCTCTAATACACACCTGTAGTACCTCTCTAATACACACCTGTAGTACCTCTCTAATACACACCTGTAGTACCTCTCTAATACACTCCTGTAGTACCTCTCTAATACACTCCTGTAATACCTCTCTAATATACTCCTATAGTACCTCAGCAACTAATACATACCAGTAGTACCTCTCCCAACTAATACACATCTGTAGTAATTTCCCATGGCAGTCTCTAATAGACTCTTGTAGTACCTCTCCAAGAAAGTCTCTAATACAGTCCTGTAGTAATTCTCCATGACAGTCTCTTATACACTACTGTTGTAGTTCTCAGTTAAAGACAGACTCTAATATACTCCAGTAGTAGGTCTCAGTGACAGACTCTAATACACTGTACCTGTAGTTGACTAATACACTGTACCTGTAGTAACTCTCAGTGACCGACTAATACACTGTACCTGTAGTAACTCTCAGTGACAGACTAATACACTGTACCTGTAGTTGACTAATACACTGTACCTGTAGTAACTCTCAGTGACAGACTAATACACTATACCTGTAGTAACTGGCTATATCAGCCCCATACATTGAGCTCCTTGTTATGTCTGGCTGAAGCAAACTCCTATATCACTTGTTTATGGCAGTTTTCCGGAGCTATCCTATATACGACTGTCATTAACGTTTTCACTTCTTTGTATATAGTAACACACACTTCAGCCTTCTCTCACCTCTTCGCTTTTCAGCACCTCCTTGAACTCCCTTTTGATCCTTTGCGCTGCGATGTTCGCCATGACTGCCCCACTTTTCGTACTTGCACGGAGTCACGTGAAATTGCTGCAGTGCACGTGAAGTACGCCAGGCTTCCGGCCTCCCTACTCTCCCGGCCCTGTGTGCTCTGCCTCCCCCGCCCCGCACAACGAAACCTAGCACAACAGTACACTGCAAAATGGCGATTCTGACACATGCGCAGTAGAAAAGTCAGGGCGGCTAACAGGAAGAACTTCCAGACACGGTCCCGGTTCACGTCACTTGGGCAGACCTTCCAATGAGAGACGTCAGAGCGCGCCACAGAAGCCGGGCTCAGTCACGTGATGTGTCACTGGGCAACACTAGTCTGAAATTATAGGTGCGTGTTGTTGGCTCTACCAGCAGATTTCTAGTAAACCAGCAGTTGCAGCCAGTCACAAATATGAGATAAGCATTAGAGGGTGGCTCTGGCCGCCTGACTCTATGAAGCATGTGTCTCAGCAAAATGGAAATAATGGCTCATTCACCAGTCACCTGACTTGTATTGGAAATCCAGAAGGTTTCCTGCTTACTCTGCAGTATGGGAACTATTTGTTCTCTCGCTTTTCATACGTCCTGTGACTGTGACCTATAGTTCAACTTTTCTACAAATAAATAGCCTGGAGTTTTTAAATATCCCATGGTTATTTGCCCCACACTGCTAGAGATGCTAGTATCTGGATAATATTGTACAACCCTGAACAGTTAAAACATTTGTGGTACCAGGACAAGTGTTGTCAGTTCGCTAGGAACCCCCCAAGTGAAGAAAAACTGGGCTGGTGCCCCTCTACATAAAAAATACTACTACCAGATCTTGTCCTGTTGTCCCCGAAATCCCTTGTGCCTCACTTTGACTATTTATACACCTGCACATCCACAGTACAATTCATATATAATGTTGTGTATGATAGTGTATGCCAAGCTACACAATTACTGTCTTAACTCTAAATCACTAAATCATTTAAATGACAAACATGTCAACAGAATTTACATTTAGTCCCACAAAACGAACGTTTTTAAAGTGGTTGTAAACCCAACCGTAATGCTGTCCCACAGCACACCCTTGTTTTCTGTAGGCGTTTCCTAAAACCATTCACCAATGAGAATTCCACTGATCAAAATATTCATTACAAATGCAAAAGAATTGACTGAAAATAATTTTTCCTGATTATATTACACTGGAATCAAACATGGGGACAAAGGACACTTAGTACGGGAAACTGTGCTTAAAGGAGAAGTTAAAGGGCATGTAAAGTCTAAAATAGAATAAGGCTAGAAATGCTGTATTTTGTATACTAAATATAAACATGAACTTACTGCACCACAAGCCTAATCAAACAAATAATTTATGTTTCAAAGTTGGCTACAGGGGGTCACAATCTTGTAACTTTGTTAAACATCTTTGCAAGACTAAGACTGTGCACATGCTCAGTGTGGTCTGGGCTGCTTAGGGATCGTTATAAACAAAGCTGCTTGAGTTCTGCAGGGCTGGGAAGTAAGGCGGGGGCTCCCCCTGCTGTTCATAAGTATGATTGTTTCCCTGCTCAGCAGTTAGGGACCATCTGACAATTCCTATCCACAGCAGTAAATGAAGGGAGAATTTCACTGCATACAGTCAGGTTTCTTATAAAAACGATACACATTTTTTAATTGAAGTATATTGGAGATAGGTTTCTTTTTCATTAAAGAAAGTAAAAATTGGATTTTATGATTTTGCCTTTACATGTCCTTTAACCCCCCGCAATGTTAAGTTCCCACTGGCCCCCTCCGTTGGCCCCCGTCCCTGCATCCCCCCTGCACAGTCTTACCCCAGAATTCTGTCCCCTCTTGAAATAGTCACATGCAGAGTGAGCAAGCGGAGCTCACGGACGCCATCTTCTACACTTCGGTATTCTTCACAAAGTGAGCGGCGAAGACATGAAGATTACTGAAGAGAAGAAGATGGTGCCCGTGAGCTCCGCTGCTCTCACTCTGCATGTGCGGTCACTATTTCAACAGGGGACAGAATTCAGGGTTAAGACTGGGGGAGGCAGGGAGGGGGGGCCATTGGGGACTTAACATTGTGTGGGGGTTTAGTTCTCCTTTAATGTTTCCAACTCCAGTTGCAGGAACAAAAAACAGGGAGCCAGGTTTACAAAGATCAGCCAGGATTCTCTTTGGAGAATTTAGTAACTGGCTGCGGAAATTTGGGGAAAAGTGTTTTTGCTCAATATTGCTTTAAGAATACAACCCTGATTACAGCTGTATTACAGCTCCCAGCATGTCTCAACCTTTATTATATGTTACTTTATTCTGAGATTTGTAGTCCAGCAAAGTTTGGTTGAGCAGAGCAGCAGGGTTTACTACCCCTTTAATAGACACAAAAACAATTCTGTGAAGAAATTCTGACAGTCAAAATAATCAAGTCAATAAGAAGCAAGCATACTTATTAACAAGTAACTTGTAGTGATATGACTATTACAGTTACTTTAACGGTCAGGCCACATGAGCAGATTCAGGGAGATTAGTCGCCCCAGTGACATATCTCCTCTTTTTCGGGGGGCGACAATCTCACCAAACTGCTTTCCCCCTGCCCTCCGCTGGCTAAAATGAAAATCGCCTAGGGGAAGGCACACCGGTGCAGAACCATAGAGGACAATATATCCCTATATGTTATAAACCTGTCCCTGTGTGCCACTAGTCTGCCCCAATATCGCTGCACTACTCATCCATGTTGACAAGATGTCTTTTCTACCTCTGCAGCAGCCTGCATCTTTTCTCCCAAACCCTGGTGAACCTACCATACCTGTTACTGCTTGGATCCATATGTTTGAAAATGATATTATTGCTGCTGACCAAGGGGAGATTTCTGCTGTGCTTTCATTATTCACTGCCTGGGAGCAGAGGGACAGTGTATATTCTATACATTACCATTAGCTGATGAGACTTATGAAACTGCTCTTACTGCTATAAAGAACTTTTTCATGCCAAGAGTAAATGTGGTGGCTGAAAGATATAAATTCCGCCAACGTGGACAATGTAATGACGAATCCACAGAACAATTTGTAGCAGCTTTGAGAGAGCTGGTTTGCCATTGCTGTTTCAATTTGGCTAGCAACTGTAATAACCTTTGCAAGAGTTAAATCCTGCTCTAGGAGCAGTCTCTCTCTAATGCAAGGTGAGTTTGTTTTTTCCACTATTTGGTCTCTTAGCATTTCATCTGTTAGATTCCCAAACTGTTTGGGAATCTAACAGATCAAATGCTAAGGTTGTGCTAATTTTGTACACAAAGTTGAGACCAGATGTAAAACCAGTACACCAGAAATTGAGGCGATTGCCCTACTCTATAAGGAAGACTGTCTCACAGGAACTAAAGAAACTGGTAGAGCAAGATGTGGTAACTGCCATTCATTCTTGTGTTACTTGTCAGAATCATGACAAAACAGCTATCACACATGCACCCCCACTTAAGCCAGTACCATTCCCTGATTCAGCATGGGAAAAACTTGCCATTGATATTGTCGTTTTTTTTGCAGATGCTCCTATAGACTGCAGATTTGCTATAACCTTGATAGACTATTACAGTAAATGGCCTGAAATTGCATTTGTTTCTCATATAACATCAGCTATAGTATTAACATTTCTGTCTACAGTCTTCAGCAGAGAAGGTAATCCAAAGGAGTTAATATCAGACAACAGACCACAGTTTGTCTCATCTGAGTTTGAATCCTTTCTGAGAGAGAGGAATATCGTGCATAGGAAATCTTCAGTGTATTACCCACAAGCAAATGGAGAAATCGAGCGATTCAACAGAAGTCTGAAAGAAGCATTACAGACAGCAAATCTTACTGGGAAATCTTGGAAAGTATACACAACATAGTTCCTACATAACTACAGAGCAACGTGCCATGCAACAACCCAATCATCTCCAGCTGAATTATTACATGGCAGACAGATGCGCACTAAGTTACATGTTGCAGACATCAAACTTTAACAAAATACTGGGCCTACAAAATCATCTACTGCTGACATTGTGAAACGTCAACAAGATAAATGCAAGGCATATACTGACAGAAAACTCGGTGCCAGAGAAGTACACTTTTAGCCTGGATCTTTAGTCAGAATTAAGAAACCAGGAATACTGAAACAAGGACAATCTAAATTTACTACACCACTTGAAGTGAGACGCCAATGAGGACCATACACAAATGAACTGTCTGATGGACGCATATGGAATGCAAGTCGTCTTGCTCCTGTTAGATATGACTTTGGAGAAGCTCCATTTGATGAAGGACATTTTCCTACTCCTGGTCAACTGCAATAGGTCTGAAGAAAGTGAACCTATAAGGAGTACTGAAAAAATCAGAAAACTACCTGCATGGACCAAGGACTGTGTGATAGAGTCCTGCGCGGGTCCATTGTTTGGGACTTGTACCCGCAACCTGCAGTCCGCAACCCGGACCCGCAATCCGCATTCTTACCCTCTTGGACCTGCTACCGACCCAACCCGCAAGTACCTTATCAGCAACCCAGACCCGCGACCCGCTGACCATCAAGAATCAAGAAGTGCTGTCATTGTAAACCGGAAGTGACATCATCGGAAGTAGCCGTGATCAGAAAAAAAGGAGTAAAACAGGAAGTGCTGTCATTGTAAACCGGAAGTGATGTCATCGGTAGACATGACCAGAAAAAGGGAGTAAATATCGCTATTGAGAAGACCCGCGGTGCGACCCGCAAACCTGCAGAACCGCCGACCCGTGTCTATACCTTCACAAGGAACTTCTATCCACAACCCGCAGGGTACCGCAGGTTTTTGCTGGTACCCAACCCGCTGCAGGACTCTCTGTGATGTGAAGAATGTATAATATTGTTTTAAAATGCATACTGTTTAATTGTTGCTGTTTATTATAGTTGTCCATATGCTTTCCTACTATAGGGGGAATATGTGGTGTTTATACACCATCAGCTATTAAAACATAACAAACACTATAACAGATAGTGTCCTGGTTTGAAACAAATCTAGGGCCGTAATCATAAGTGAAGCAAACCCTGCAGGGGGACCAGTGTTATAGCGCAGTCAGGTAAAGACTGATAAGCGGTTTCAATAGATGTTTATTAAAACTGTATTGCTTACAAAGTTTAGAGGGACCCGTCACCTGCAGTTCTGCCATTGGATTAGCATAACAGATGATGACTCATCATGTGACTCATGCAAGTTGAAGTTGCCTGTACTGCCTTATATCCTGGCTACGACTGAGTTAGAATTAGAACATTATGTAAGAACCATTATGTATCTATGCCATTTGGCAACTCCAAGTCCTTTTCTCATTCCTTCCCACTGCCATACTTTACCCAATGAATCACTTTCTGAGCAGTAAAAGTGGTAGTTAACAATTAAATTAACTGTTAATTATCATCTCAGACAATTTGATTAATTTTTTATATCTTTGTGTTTTTTCAATTATTTAATGTATTGTTCACCAGCTTGAAATTTTAGCAGCTATTCTCCAGTTTACCCTAGCAACCAGAAGATGGTCAGAATGAGAGACACATAAAAAGAAGATAAGCAATAAAAAGTAACAATATAAGTGTTATTTAGTGCTGCTCCAGCAGAATTCTGCAGTGAAATACATTTCTCAAAAGAACAAAATATGAAATGGGGCTAGACATATTGTCAGTTTCCCAGCTGCCCCCAGTCATGTTTATCAGACGTGTGCTGATAAACTTTAGTTACTCTTACTGTTGTACTGCAAGTTGGAGTGATATCACCCCCCCCTGCCCAGCAGCCAAAATCGCTACAAGAAGAAACTTCAAGCGATTTTGGGAAACTGGAGCGACACATGTGTTTTACCACCAACGATTCACATTATTACTGGAGAGGTCAGGAGATTAGTTGCCCAGAGAAGCAGCCATTTATCGCTAGTGATTAATCTCCTGGTGTGTCACTGCCCTTAGCTGCCTAGTAGATCTAAGAACAACACTCAGTAGTAAAATTCAGGTCCCACTGCGACACATTCAGTTACATTGAGTAGGAGAAACAACAGCCTGCCAGAAAGCAGTTCTATCCTAAAGTGCTGGCTCTTTCTGAAAGCACATGACCAGGCAATATGACCTGAGATGGCTGCCTACACACCAATATTACAACTAAAAAAAAACACACTTGCTGGTTCAGGAATTAAATTTTATATTGTAGAGTGAATTATTTACAGTGTAAACAGTGTAAGTTAGAAATCATAAATATCATGACAGAATCCCTTTAAAGGGATGGTTCACCTTTGAGTTTACTTTTAGTATGATGTAGAGAATGATATTCTGAGACAGTTTCCAATTGGTTTTCATTTTTTTAGTTATTTCAATATTTATTCAGCAGCTCTCCGGTTTGCAATTTCAGTAATCTGGTCGGTAGGGTCCAAATTACTCTAGCAACCATGCACTGATTTGAGCAAAGAGACTGTAATATGAATAGGGGATGGTCTGAATAGAAATATGAGCAATAAAAATGATCAATAACGATACATTTGTAGCCTTACCGAGCATTTGTTTTTAGATGGGGTCGGTGACCCCTATTTGAATGCTGGAAAGAGTCAGAATAAAAGGCAAATAATTCAATAACTATAATAAATAAAAAAGTTGCTTGGAATTGGCCATTCTATAACATACTAAAAGTTAATTTAAAGGTGGACAACCCCTTTAATGAAAGAATAAATACACCTTTTTAACCTGCCTGCTATTAGGCTAGGTTACTATTACCAGTGCCTTAAAAATGGCATGAATTTACCAACAATAAGGCATGAAAATAACAAAAAAGATAACCAAAGATCTTCTTATGAGACTTTTATTCTGTGTGTACTAACTATAAGACAACATAGCAATATACTAACAATGTGAAATGCATCTTTAAATGTACTTAAATATATGACTTACCTAAATCTTGTGGCAGACAGATCTCCTTCTCTCCTTCTCCTCTCCCCTCTTTTCCTATCCTCTTTAGACTCTTCCCTCTTCTCTCTCCCCTTTCCTGCTGTAAAATTGAATACAAATTGTTAATAAAAAAAAAAAAAAAATGGCATGCCTGTAAATTGTATGGCATGACTGTGTATTGCTTCTGGTAAAATTCAGCTCTGTTATTGTAACAAGCCTGATTGTGCTCTTTACACTAATGAATTCAGTGAAGGGGGGGTGACATTATTTCTTTAGTTAGTTAAAAATAAATGTAGGCACTTTGGGCATTTTACCTACTAGCATTGACTGAGCACACAGGCCCATAGGGAGGGTTGCCATCTGGCCACTATATTTCCGGCCGACTAGTAAAAAGGAAGCTTCGCTCCAAGCTAATAGTGAAAAATGCTAAAAATACAGAAAAGATGACAACCCTACCCATAAGGTTTTAGTTACCTTACTGTGTATTAGCCCCTAGATTTTAAAGTCTATAGGGAAGCTACCTCCACCCTCTATGCCTCTACACATGGCCATACACTATAAGATCTGCTCATTTGGTGAGGTTGCCAAACGAGTGGATCTTTCCCACCAGGCCCGGACTAGCAATCTGTGGGTTCTGGCAAATGCCAGTGGGGCTGCTGTACCGTGCCATAGAATGTTACTGTTTAGTGGGTTAGTGAGGGTAGGGTTGCCAACTGTCTGGATTTCACCCGGACAGCCCAGTATTTGGAAGGGCTGCCCGTAAGGTTGCCACCTTTCCCCCTGGTGAACCGTGACGCAGCAGGGGGCAGGGCAGTGATGTTGCGGGGTGAGGCCATGATGTCGTGGAGCAACCAGGACTGTGCCATCAGAGCTGGGCTATGACGTGATGATTGGCGATTGGCTAATCAAAAAAAACGGGCTGTCCAGGTCAAAACTGGACAGGGGGCAACCTTAGCTGTCTGAGTAAAACCTTCCTGTGCAGATTTCCAAATTAGAAAATCCGAACTGGACATTGAAATTAGTGACATGGCGATCAGCCAATCACTGATCGCCACTTCATCTGTCCGGCCCTGATATCACTGGCCTCGCCCCTTGCCTGTTTTCTGGCCCCAAAAAAGGTGGCAACCCTAGGTGGGGGGCTGTTTGGACCTCTATGTACATGGAATACCAGGGCCAATTTTGACTCTCAGTTCAGACCTGTTTCCCACCAATATGTCTTGCCCACAAACATGTCAGAGATATCGGGCTACTCCGATCGTTCGGCCCTACAATCAGATTACAATTATATAAACACCAGCCGATGGGACAAGGACTGCATCAACTAGTCGATTTGGCCCGCCATTAGGCAGGATCGTCAGACGTGCATGATTGAGATCTGGTCCAGGTGTCAGTGGGTCCTCCTGTTTCTAAACATGTGGCCTATTTCATGGCCATTCCCTATTTCTATGAAGCTAAATAGATGAAATAGTTTATAGTATGTAAAGAAAAGAGACAAGAGGTTGAGTGAGGAGAGAAAGAAAATAGTACTGAACATGGGCCCCTGGTGTCCTAGTCCACATACACTGGCAGTCAGTCTTGAACCAGGTCGCGAAATCTATCCACTGTTTTACCCAGCGCCCGAATAGGACGCCAACCCCCCGTCCAGCATACCTCCCAACTGTCCCGTTTTAAGAGGGACAGTACCTCTTTTGACAGCTCAACCCGCAGACCCTCATTTGTACTGGAAAATCCTGTTTTTCTCTGCACTGAACAGCCAGAAAAAGAAACAAAGTTTTTAACTTAATTGGCTTTTGGCAGAGAGCCCAGAACAGCCTCAACTGCAGATAAGATAATTTTGTAACAATGTTGAGATAAGCAAATAAGTAATTGTAACAATATAAGATAACGGGTCCCTTGGGAAAAGTAAGACTCACAGCTTAAAGGGCAATTCACCTTCATTAGCAAAACTGTAATAACTGGGGGGAAAAAAAAAAACATAAATATGTTCAAACTTTCATCACCTGCTAAATTTTGTAAAATGAACACGGTAATTAGGGGTGTGGCCACAAAATGGGCGTGGTCAAAATTGCCTTACAACACTGCGCACCATTTTTGTCCCTCTTTTTATTTCCAAAATGTTGGGAAGTATGCACCAGTCCCCGGCCAAAAGACCGCTGGTCTAAATGACCCAAATCAGCAGCTTAGATGCTGATCCACAATGAAGGTTTTGTTGTTGTTTTCAAGTGCGCTACAAGCAGCGAATGAGTTAACCCACATAAGCGTCCCGCGCCTTAGGCGAACAGCATGTCAAACAAGCGAGAGCCTGTGTGGGCGGGGTAGTGGTGCTGGACGCCTTTGATTGGCTGAGCGCCTAGAACTTCTGCCCATTTACGCTCTGTGTTGCAGTTGGCTCTGGCGCCCTCTTAGGCGTGAGAGGGGCGGGAGCGTCCTAGGAGATCCGGGTTCTGTGCGCGAGCATGACGTGTTCCTTCGAATCAAAACACAGAGAATTGGAGCTGTGGAGTGAGGAGACTGGGGTACCGCTCAGGGGCGCTAGCTTTTGGTAAGCGCTTAGGGGCTCTGGCATGGCTTCCTTTTATATATTTGTTAGTCTCTCTCCCTCAGCCCAGCTTTATATGCTTGCAGCAGCAGAATTCCAATGCAGTTTTGCCAGTGCAGGTATTTGCAACCTGGTGCTCCACTAACCCCTCCAGAGCATGCTGGGTAATTCCGTGGGCTAATTGCTGCTGGGAGATTTAATTGAGCAGGATGCAGGTTGCTTATTCAATCTTGCACTGACACTTGTTGCAGATTCAGGTGCAGCCCTTGCTTTGCTGTCTCCTGATACATGGAGTCTAGTTATTGCATATCTGAGAACATGATGGGAAATTGGGGTGAATATGTTGCCTGTTTGGTTATTTCCACTTGGGACATGAGAACCGCAGCCCTCCTCTTGTTCTGGTGCTTTAGGGTGTCTGCAAGGTCCAGTTCAACAAGAGCTGTGGAGCTGCAGGTTGGAAATAGGATCACACTGTAGATCTGATGAGGAAGTGGATGTTTATTATGCTTCATAAAACATTTCCTTGTGTATATCTGAACATGATGGCATGTATTGTTATTTTAATAGGTGTAAGTGCTCTACCCTGGAGATGAGGGAGGCTTAGTGTACAGTGCGTAAGTAAGTCTGACACATAACCTTACAGATTACGTGTCCATGTCTCCACTGGAAAAAATGGCACTGACCCCTCTCAGCCGGCTTGGCAAGGTGTCAGAGTTTTGGCTTTGGTTCTCATACAAATAATTTAGTGAATGATGCAACAAGGGTTGCCACCTTTTCTGGAAAAAAATACCGGCCTATATATTTGTCTTTTTTTCCCTGTTAATAACATTGTGATCAACCACCATTTTTACCTGCCAGGTGGCGAGCCTAGGTGCAACTGGCTGTGCAGCTGCCATTTTGTGCTTGGATACGATTCCCTCATCCCTTAATATTTAGAGGATCCAGTGCAGTCACCAGTAGCACCCTATCAGTAGTTGGCTTTTATCCACCCAGTACAAATCAGAAAATTAAACCAAAGATATGATTGGCTGCTAGGAGTTTAAAGCTGGCGATAGATGCAAAAATAAAGTCATACGATCTTTGTTTCGTACGGTTTTCAGACGGTGTGTGGATCATCTTGACATTTTTCCTGCCATGGTGATTGGTCATTGTCTATTGGCTAACCATAATCTCTCTGCATGTGTTGGATTATCTGACAAGATCAATAGGTGACTGTTGCTAGTATTTGTCGGACGTCACTTTCATATGATTGTTGTCATGGTCAGAACATCATCTCGTTTGTTCTTTTACTACGTTACGTCATCTTAATGGTTAGTGGTAGGCCGGGAGATTGCACCCCATGATCGTCCATCCGATATAAGGCTATATCTGCACCTCTGTGGCTAGCTTAACATCTACACCTTAATGTTATGCCAGCCTGCTGGGAGTATTTTTGCCTTTTCTTGATCAAGTTCAAGAGGGTTGCATTCTTTCTTTTTTTTTCTTTCTTTTCTTCAATTCTGTATTCTAGTTCCAACTTGGATCACATTGCAACTGGGTAATTATACTCTTATTTCTGTGCTGCAAATACAGTGTTGTTTTTCTTCTTGTCAAGAAAGGGGATCCTGTTCCTGCTGTGATTTAGTTTCTACATCTACAACCAATGTTTTTTTTTTTTTCCTATAACGATTTTCATGTACTTTGGAATTCCCAGGCAGCAGTTGATATTGATGGCTTATTTGTTGCCAACTGTTCTAAAACAAAGAAACGGCAGTGCACTTTGCATAGTGCAAATCTGTCTAAAATATGAGAGTAAAATAATAACTTTCATGTTTCCTATACGGGCTGACTGTTTATTTGGATTATAGTCTTCAGTGCAAATACCACCCATCTTCAGAGGGTTTTATTGCTTGGGGGCACATTCTTGGTACATATAGCAAGGCAAAGCACAGGGGTTTGCAAAATTAGAACTATGAACAGCACTTATCCACCCATTCTATGTTTTCAGGATATTCAAAAAAAAAAAGAACAATGATGTAAGGGATAAGGATCGCACCAGCTGTTCTTCCGTGTTCCTTAGGAATTAACAGCTGCATTTTATGGGCTGGTCATAGTGTTTAGATCTATGTGCTTTCATGTCCTTCCCTTTTTTCTCATGAAAAAATACCAAAAATACTGTTTATGTACAGATATGTGATCTGTTACCCATGATCCAGAAAGCTCTGAATTACAGAAAGGTTGTCTCCCATAGACTCCTTTTCATCCAAATAATCCAAATTTTTAAAAATGATTTCCCATTTCTCTGTAATAATAAAACTGTACCTTGTACTTGATCCCAACTAAGACACCATTAATCCTTATTGGAAGCAAAACCAGCCTATTTGGGTTTACATGATATTCTAGTAGACTAGTGATACTGACACTAAGAAATGAATTTTAGCATATGAATGTACATTAAATGTTACCTATAGGTCATGTTGATCATTTTTTTGCTGAGAGGTTTGTTTTTGTATATAATTGTTAGTTGACGTTCCTAAGCCTGACTCTCTGACTCTCTGACTCTCTGACTCTCTGACTCTCTGACTCTCTGACTCTCTGACTCTCTGACTCTCTGACTCTCTGACTCTCTGACTCTGCCAACCTGACTGTCCCATCTCAGCCTGTTAGTTACAGTTTCTAATGCTAACGGACTCCTGCTGCACAAATATGGCAGCCCCCTCATACAGGAACATGGGGGATCAGACAGGTAATGTAAAAGCATCATGCAAATACTTTATGGCAAAGTTAGAAGTAGCTTGCAAAGCCAATATTATAATAGATGTAAAAAAAAGTTTAATTTCAGGTGTCAGTATGAAGATTCAAATTATGGAAAGATCCATTATCTGGAAAACCTCAGGTCGCGAGCATTCTGGATAACAGGTCCCATACCTGTATTACAAAATAGTAGATGAGGTTGAAAAAAGGCACACTTCAGTCAAGTGTAGGGTTTCCTGCTGCATATAGCTATGGAGTTGTAGAGAAGAGAGGGTAAGTGTACGTCAGACCCTTCCTGGCAGATGTTGGAACAAAAGACTGGACAGTGAACAGGGGAGAGACAGACAAAAAAAATAAGAAAGGCCATAGAAACCTGGTAACAGTCATATTGTTATGTGGATGAAAGAATGAGCCAGTAGTTTTGCTATTAATAGGTTTTATGCTAGCTTAGTTACCAAGACAGTACAGGCTTGTAAATAGGAATTATTCTTTGTCTAAATTGGACACTATGGGAAATTGCGTAGGTTTTATTTCAGAATTTTGTATAATCCCTTAGCTGTACACCCATAAAGAAGGAAAAAGAAGGCAACATTAATAGAAAATTGTATGTGTGTGTGCTCAATAAAAGTAGCATATGCTAATCGGAAACCCTGTGACATACCTTTGAGCCCCAAGATGGGTTCAACTAATCTGGAACAAATCGGCATCTCATCGTTCTCTTCTTTAAAGTACAAACTACTTTTTTGTGCTACATTAGTAGGTTATACCATAGTAATGATACATTTGGAGGCCACACTGCTTATTCCCCAGAATGGCGTGTGTGTTCTGTTTGCCTTTCAGACATGTGATGGGCTGTGTTTGTTCAGTGTTTGTCACCAGTCTAAGCGCTACTAACAACTGCATTGCATCAGATTCATTGAGCACCACCTAAGCAGCCAGGACTAGTCACACTACTGTTATAAATTGTAAATTTATTGTAAATCTGATTGCCATCTTGGATTCGGGAAGGAATTTTCTCCCCCTCTGAGGCAAATTGGAGAGGCTTGAAATGGGGTTTTTTGCCTTCTTCTGGATCAACTGGCAGTTAGGCAGATTAAAATAGAGTTAAAAGGTGAATGTAATGGACGTGTGTCTTTTTTTTCAACTTAACTTACTTTGTTACTGTGTAAATGACTGTAATATGCTAGATACGAGTGCTTTCATGGGGTACATATGAAATCTTTCCCCCCCACACACACACACTTACATGTAACACTGCTGCCAGTGATGTATGAGGTACAGGCTAAGACTAGAATACCATTACAGGTATGGCACCTGTTATCCAGAATGCTCGGGACCTGGGGGTTTCAGGATAACGGAGCTTTTCATAATTTGGATCTTCATACCTTAACTAGGTACTAGAAAATCCTGTAAACATTTACTAATCCCAATAGGCTGGTTTTGCTTCCATTAAGAATTAATTATATAGGAGTTGGGATCAAGTACAAGGTACAGGTATGGGATCCATTATCTGGAAAAGCTGTCTCCCATTGACTCCACTTAATCCATTTTTTTTTAAAAAAAATCTCCTTTTTCTCTGTAATAATAAAACATCGCCTTGTTCTAAGATATAATCAATCCTTATTGGAAGCAAAGCCAGCCCATTGGGTTTATTTAATGCTTACAGGATTTTCTAGTAGACTTGAGGTATGAAGATACAAATTACGGAAAGATCTGTTATCCGAAAAACCTCAGGTTCTTCTGGATAACAGGTCCCACACCTGTACTGCTTTATTACAGAGAAAAAGGAATACATTTTTAAAAATGTAGATTATTTGGATAAAATGGAGTCTATGGGAAACAGCCATCCCATAATTCGGTGCTTTCTGGATAATTGGTTTCCATATAACAGATCCCATACCTGTATTTGCAAGAACTTGTATAGGGTACCGTACTTTGCATGTGAAGGTTAGTGTTCGTTATCTTCTGGCACTGTCAGAGGTTGCTGGGAGTTGTTCTGAATTATTGCCTCTGCCTGGACTATTTGTTATTCATGCAGCTGTACAAATATGTTGCATTTTCTGAATATACCTGTATAATACACAAGAGCCATGACTATCCTTTATATATCCTGTATCCTATATCCTTATATCCTTATTTCTGACACATGGCTCATTGAAACTTGTGTATTATAATAAATAACGTGTTCCCTGTAAAATATGAGATATTAGACGTCAACTCGGAGTCCCACTACCTGTAAAAAAAATAAAATAAAAAGTCACGAGACACCTAATTTATTTATATTTTCAGTATGGGGAACATTAATCGTTATTTACCCTCTTACTGGCATTTTCTTTTCCTATTCAGATATTTGGTTAGTGTTGTTCTGGGTGGCCAGCAGTGCGTTTGACACAGATGTTACAAACTGTAAATATATTCTATGGTTAAATGGGGGGGGGGGGGGAAAGGGAACCAGTTCAGTGGTGTGTATAAAGTATAACAAAATGTAAATATACTTTGAGCACGTAATAAACAGGCAGTGTAACCCTTTTGTTTTAGTGGCATTGCTACCTGCAATAGTAAAAAAAAAAATGAGGTGCATAATTCATCCTTAAAGAAAAACTATACCCCCAAAATTAATACTTAGGCAACAGATAGTTTATATCAAATTAAGTTGCATATTAAAGAATATTGCCAAACTGGAATATATATATATATATATATATATATATATATATATATATATATATATATATATATATATATATACTGTATTTACAAGTAAATATTGCCCTTTTACATCTCTTGCCTTGAACCACCATTTTGTGATGGTCTGTGTGCTGCCTCAGAGATCACCTGACCAGAAATACTACAACTCTTAACAGTAACAGGAAGAAGTGTGGAAGCAAAAGACAGAACTCTGTCTGTTAATTGGCTCATGTGACCTAAGTATGGTTTGTTTGTGTGCACCGGGAATCGTAGGATCCCAGGGGACGGCCCTTATTTTTTAAAATGGCATTTTTCTTGATTACCCAATGGCACATACTACTAAAAAGTATATTATGAAAATGGTTTATTTAAATGAAGCAGGTTTTTACACATGAGCTGTTTTATGCAATATATTTTTTATAGAGACCTACATTGTTCGGGCGGAATATACAAACCATTAATATGTAATTCTGAGTTGGATATCCCGTGCGTATACTAGGTGCAGACTGCTCTCCGGGTGTCTAAATAACTAAAATTCCCAGCACCCACAGATGGAAAGTAAAAGTTTACTAAACTTCCATTATCTGTCTATCTATCTGAAATCCTTTTATATGAAAATCATAGATTGTTGCTCTGTTTAGAAGGCAATAATCATCTGTTTGTGGGCTGCAGGCAGACGTTGAACCCCAGAGAATGTAGTTATAGAAGTTTATGCAAATGTGGGGTATACAGTTCTGCTTTGTGGGTAAGCAGCATTCTGTTATAGGAGCAAACACATTCGTAAATATAAATCATCTGCGGTCAGAACTTTCACGGAAACGCGTTCTTCTCTTATGCAGCAGAGAAAGGTAACCTTTTATAATCTTCACTTGCATTTACTTAAATTAAACTACTAACTTCATACTGTAGAACAAAAGTATTTCTTTGGATATTCATTTAGTTTTCAATATAAAAAAAAAAAAACTTAGTTGGAGGTTAGTTCTGCAAAATGGCCTAATTTCAGAATGTTGATATAGCAGTTGTCACTGCATCTTAATTTGATAAGTTGATGCTGGGGGGCAGACATTTTGTGGTAGGAAAATGATTAGGAATGGTATCAATAAAGGAAGCAAAGGAATGACGCTTGTTATAGAGATGTGTAAGGGAATAACATGTATGTTGTGCCACGCAGGAAGATTTTGGATCGTCTTCCCATAGACTTCCATACATTTTGTTTTTTTTTTTCCTCAGAACTACAGCAGAGTGATTGTTATAATCAAGCTTCCACTTGTCTTTAAATGACTTGGTCAGTATAAAAATAAAAACTAGGTAAATAGATAATAGATGGCAAAATAAAAAATGTTTCTAATCTAGTTAGTTAGCCAAAAATGTAATGTATAAAGACTGGAGTGACTGGATGTCTAACATAATAACCAGAACACTACTTCCTGCTTTTTAGTTCTCTTGGTTTCCACTGATTGGTTACCAGGCAATAACCAATCAGTGACTTGAGGGACTTCACGTGGGTCATAACTGTTGCTTTTGAATCTGAGCTGAATGCTGAGGATCAATTGCAAACTCACTGAACAATTATGTCCCATGTGGCCCCCCTTAAAGTCACTGACTAACTCAGAGTTAGAGAGCTGAAAAGCAGGAAGGAGTGTTCTGGCTATTATGTTACACATCTGCTCCAGCCTTTATACATTACATTTTTGGCTAACTAACCATATTAGAAACATTTTTTATTTTGCACAGCCTATCTATTTTTACACTGAACTGTTCCTTTAACCCTGTTGCAAGCTAAACATGCCTTTTTTGTTTAAAATCAATAAATCAATAAATGGAACATCTTGTGCACCATGTGATTTTTCTGTGGTCGGTTCTAAGCAGACAAATATCACAAGAAATTAATTTCTGTAGCCTTTGGGCCAAAGTGGACAGCAGGTGGAGCTGTTGTTTAAAACTTTATATTTATATTTTAAAAGTGCTAATATTTTGAAAACTAGAAAAAATCTAATTAATGTAAATAGCCAAAGTGTTTAGGAGCAATTTTACAGTCCTGTGTTGAGGCCTTATATTTTCTTTTATTTCTTTTTTTTTTTATCCGATTTATAGGGATAATGAATGTTGTATATCTTTGTATATGAAACCAGCGCCTTCTCTCTCAGGGTCTGTCATACCCATTAAAAAGCATTGCTTATTCACACAAAGTATGGGCCTGTGCGTGTAAATGGGGCACATTTTCATTTTTTGACTGGCTAACCATATAAACCCCTTTTGCTTGTTTAACTGCCTAGGGTACATAAGGGCATATTTACTAAATGGTGACATTTCTCATTTGTAGTATTTGTACCAAAAATTTTAATTTGCCATTTACTACAAGGTGAGTACGAAAAGTTTGGGTGAGTTGGCATTCACATCTTTTCTCCAGTGCAAAACTACAAATATTTATCAAGAGCATAAGAACAAATTTTCAGCTCCAGGAATCTTCTTTTTCTATCAGTCTTCATTTTACATTTTGCCCACTAGAGGGCGTACTGAGATAATAATTAGTAACACAAAAGCACCAATTCCGTACAAAACTAGGAATCTGAATTCCAGCCACATCAAAAAGCAATGTGCAGTACTATAACCCCTGGATGTATAGGGTTGAAAAAAACATACAGGCTAACCGGTTCTGAATAAAAAGGACCATGGTGTGTATATTTTTATAGTTATTTGCCTTTGTCTTCTTACTTCAACTTTCAAATTGCGGATCCCAAATAAAAACAAATATTGCTACTCTTTCTATTCAGCCCCTCGCCTAATGAAAACAATGCATGGTTGCTAAGGTAATTTTGACCCTAGCAACGAGATTGCTGAAATTGCAAACTGGAGAGCTGCTGAAAAAGCTAAATAACAAAAGCCGCTGATAATCTAAAAGAAACACAAATTTCAAATTGTCTCAGAATATCACTCTCCGGGTACACTTTGAGGGTCCTCTTTAGCGCTGTCATTCTGGATTTGTATGCGGTCTGTATGTTTTAGTGTATGTGCCATAATCCTATTTTACAGAAGTGCAGAATTTGTAGAAAAAAAAAGTGTCAATAACCGTATTAATCTATATTTAGGTGATTTGTGGGTGAATTGGAGATGGCGGAGGGCAATTTTGATCCCTGTGAGTGCATCTGTTCCCATGAGCATGCCATTCGGAGACTGATCAACCTGGTAAGGATTATGTGGAAGCTGTAAATCCTATTCCTAGCACCCTATTATACCAGCAACTACTGATAAGTACTGACAGGAGCAAAGATAAGTGAAGGACCTACAGTTACTTCTGTATTACTTGTAGTTAGTGGTGGCAGAGGGATTAAGCAGGGTATTATCCAGGAGGCCCTGGTGGTGCTTTAAAGGACCAGTAACATCAAAATAACTCCTTAGCGGGAGTTATGCGGACTGAGAACACGACCCATCGCTAATCCGAGTACAGAGTCTCAGCAGGGGTAAGGGTCGCATTGAAATTTTGAATTTTTTTTTTTTTTATGGCCAAACTCCAAAGTTTTTTTTTTTTTTTTGTTTTTTTTTAAATGTAATTTGATTTTCGAGATTTATCATACTCTGGCCCTTTAAGAATTCAAATTTGACGTAAAACCTGCCAAATTCCTGTATAAAGCTGGCCATAGACGTGCAGATATACCTTCATATCGGACAGCAATCGTACGTTATGTCTGACAACAGCTGGTGACAGTCTCCCACTGATTTCGTCATACTTAAATCGGGCTGAAAAAAAGACAAAGTCCATCAAGTTCAACCCCTCCAAATGAAAACCCAGTATCCATACATACACCCCTCCCTACTTTCACATAAATTCTATATTCCCATACCTATACTAACTATAGAGTTTAGTATCACAATAGCCTTTGATATTATGTCTGTCCAAGAAATCATCCAAGCCCCTCTTATAGGCATTAACTGAATCAGCCATCACAACATCACACCGACTGTGATACTCTTACACTGACTGTGAAGAACCACCTACGTTGCTTCAAATGAAAGTTCTTTTCTTCTAGTCTGAAGGGGTGGCCTCTGGTACGGTGATCCACTTTATTGGTAAAAAGGTCCCCTGCTATTTGTCTATAATGTCCTCTAATGTACTTGTAAAGTGTAATCATGTTCCCTCGCAAGCGCCTTTTTTCCAGAGAAAACAGCCCCAACCATGACAGTCTCCCCTCATAATTTAAGTCTTCCATCCCTCTTACCAGTTTAGTTGCACTTAGTCTCTGCACTCTCTCCAGCTCATTGGCAATACATGCAGAGATATGATCGGTAGCCGACAGAAATTTTCTAAACTGTCCAATCAACTGAACGACTGATCCTCATTTCACAAAAAATGTCGGGACACTCCACACATGGCCCAAAAATTGTACGAAACGGAGATTTGTATTAGGGATGCACCGAATCCACTTTTTTGGATTCGGCCGAACCCCCGAATCCTTCACAAAGGATTCGGCCAAATACCGAACCTAATCCGAACCCTAATTTGCATATGCAAATTAGGGGTGGGAAGGGGAAAATATTTTTTACTTCCTTGTTTTCGGACCGAAAGTCACGCAATTTCCCTCCCTGCCCCTAATTTGCATATGCAAATTCGGATTCGGTTCGGCCGGGCAGAAGGATTCGGGCGAATCCGAATCCTGCTGAAAAAGGCCGAATCCCGAACCGAATCCTGGATTCGGTGCATCCCTAATTTGTATGATCAAAGATTTGCGTCTATGACCAGCTTAAGTGAATGGGAGAGGTCCAGTGACCAATTTGGAGATGTTTGTAGCCTTCCTGACATTGGATTTTTTTTCAGAGAACAAACTCCAATCGAGTTTTCGGGTTGGTAAAATTCGTCCCAAGTTTGACACATTCGTTTTTTTTTTTTGTTTTTTTTAATGAATTACCCCCCAATGGAATTTCGAGTTAAGATCGAATTCATGTTAAAAAAAAAAAATCGCATAAATTCAACCCTTGATAAATCTTCCTCCAAATGTTTGTCTCACATGCTACGTCTGTAACACACTTTTTTTTTACCGGTAACTGTTTTGTGTTTATAAATTGACTTTTCTCAAACAAATTTCTATTCTTTCAGCTTAGACAATCGCAGTCGTACTGTACTGACACCGAGTGCCTGCAGGAACGTGAGTATGGCACACAGACTTGAGTTCTGTCTCTTCAGCAGGTTATCCCCCAGCAGTATATTTTCATGGTTACATATTATTGCTGTAGGGTTTTCCCATTCCATTCATATACAAGCGGTGAAATAGTGCATCTATTTGGTGGACCAGTGCCCGGGGTTCCAGAGCTGAGCCTGCTATCTAGATTCACAAGAGTATCACAGTTGTAAGAAGTCACCAGCCCCAGCAATAACATTTGTGTGTCTGGCCCTTTTTTGTATTTCTGTTGTACCTCCTTGTTTAGTATGAGCACAGTAAATAGGGCTTGTGCTGAATATATTTTGTGCTTACTGTTTTAATGAATTCAAAGTTTATATTTACCAGGCTCAGTGGGCTCTGAGCAGCTGTTAGCTAAACTTAGGGATTGTCTCAAATTATCAAGCAGAAAATGAGGTTGGCCTGTAATAAACTGATGCTATAGGGCTGATTATTAAATTCTGATGCTAGTTGCATTGATTTATTTGCTGCCATGTAGTAATTATCTGTATTATTTACTAATCAGCCTTATATTGTGACATTTCTGTTCTATGTGTACTGTATATTGTGAGTGTAAGTAACAGCAGCACAGAGCATCTACAGTGAATCAGAAGAAAAGAAGATGGGGAGCTACTGGGGCATCTTTGGAGACAGATCTTCCCTGCTAAAGGGCTGAGGTTGCCTTGGGCTGGTACAGAAGCCCAAAACAAATTGAACAACATTTCTAGCCTACTTCTTTATTTAAGCTTTAGTTCTCCTTTAAATGTATAGGTTTCCAGCATACTTGATCACATTCCCTTCTCTTTCAGTGCCTGGACCAAATTCCTCTGGTGATGGGGGCATCAGCATTGCTATGATTGCTATGGCTTGGCTTGTTATTGGTTTTACTCTATATCTGCTCAGACCAAGAAGTCTAAGAGGCCCCAGAACATCTGCCAAACCAACCAGTCCTCATAATGTAAGTGAAAATCGCCCTTCATCTCTGGGTTTCCATCTTTTATTGTGTGTTTGTCTTTTTTTACTTTCTGTGTTTCCCCCTTTTGGCTTTTTCCTTCACTTCTGATTTTTGAAATAGGTGATACAGCAGAAGTGTATAGGTGCAATCACTAAGATTGGAGAGAGAGTCTCTTGCTGCTTAGTTGGCATCACTAGACTGTCTCTTTGCATTTGGTTGTTATAATGAGCATTAGCTACAACCACATTGCTTGTCTAGTCGTGTAGCTTCATTGCAATTTTTTTTTTAAAGGGGTTGTCCACTTTTAAATGATACCTTAGGGGTTAATAATCTGAGGTAATTTGCATTTTTTGTGTTTTTTTAGTTATTTAGCTTTTTGTTCAGCAGCTCTACCGTTCACAATTTCTGCAATATGGTTGCTATGGTCCAAATTACCTCAACAACCATGCATTGATTTGAATAAGAACTGGAATACGAATATGAGAGGCTTGAATTGAAAGATAAGTAATAAGAAAAGTACCAATAAATTTGTAGCCTTACAGAACATTTTTTTTTTTAAGATGGATCAGTAGAAGAAGGCAAATTCAAAAACCGTAAAAAAGAAAAAATAAGGGCAATTGAAAAGAATAAAATTAATGTGTAGTGTTCTTTTATTTGCAGAATCGGGGACCGGAACCTCCTGCCCCACCAGTAGACTAGCCTGGCTCACGTCTTCAGAACAGTGAGGAATTTGCACGACCAAATGAAGCCAAACTGACCAGACTACTCTGAACCCAAGGAATGTTTTTGTTTTTTCCTCTCTCTCTATTTCTTATTAATAGTGAAAATGCCTGAGATTTCTATTCCAGTTCTCTGTTTCATATTGATCTTGTAAATATGACCTAGAGAACAGTATGTGTTAGTTAAAGTCCATTTTTATTATTTTATGAGATCTATTAATTGGGTGACCATAGCTGATTTAAATACTCTGTTCAACATGTTTTACTCCTCATCGCCCTCTTTGATATATAACTTTGTGCTTTGGTTTTTTTTCTTCTGTTCATGGAATAGGATGACACATTTATAATAGGGGGGAAGATACCAGCTATTACTGTTCATACCATTGGTGCCATTCTGTCAGACCACACTGTAGGCTTTTTACAGGGTGCACATGATGTTACTATAGATAGATAGATATATATATATATATATATATATATATATATATATATATATATATATATATATATATATATATATATATATATATATATATATATATATATATATATAATCTCTGTCTTTCTGACACTAGCCTTGCGCAGAAGGCAGTATGCCAGCTCCTTCACATAATGCATACAAATATGCAAATAAATAAAGCTTTAAATGAAAAATAACCTAGACTTTTGGGGGTATACTCCCCAAATAAATAGTGAATATTTTATCTTTAAGGGATGTTGGAGAGATGGTTTAGTGGTTATTGGGGTGGATGCCTCTGCTCTAAGGTGTCATAAAATAGTGTGCCATGTGTAAATGCCCATAAACAAGCAACACTTTACCTGCCAAAGATAACACTTTATATTTTGTATTGTGTAGCACTTTGTGGTATCAACTACCAGAATGTATTCCATTGTCTCATTCTCTGATGCAGTTCCTTCTGACAGATGAGAAGGACATAGCCCACTACTTGTAATGTGGCCCAGGCAAGCAAATAGATCTTCCGGTGTTTGTCCAACGTCAAGAAGCCCTGACAATGATGATTTTTCTTTTATATAGCAGTTCTGAAACCAAGCACTTTAAAATGGTCCTGCTGACTAGGGAGCCTATGCAGCAGGTTAACTACCTCCTAGAAGAAACTCATTTAATCCTGGCTGAAAACTAGGTATAAATATTGCACAGAAATGCAGTGCTATGCCAGCGGTACGGTGCAGTAATATGACCATAACATTATTCTCTAAGCCTGCGAATCACAAACTCTGAAGGACCACCAAATTGTTCAGGGAACTAAAATGGACTTCATCTATATAGATGGTAGATTTTCCTCTATTACAGCATCTTTATGGCATGGGCTGAAGCTTGGACAATATTTAACTTAGGTTCTCCTAACAAGCTTAGTTCAAAGGTTAATGTGCAATGCATCTATTCCAACAATTTTAATGGCTATTTGCCTGCTGGTGGCATGTTTTGATTTGAATAAATGGATCGAAAACAGAATGGCACATTTATTAATATAACAATGTAATTAACACTGCCAGTGCAGATATGTAATCCTCGTGGTGGATACACGTGTATATGTGCATCAGAGTTCACTTGAAACAAGCACTGAATGGGGGTCCTAGGCTTATGGCTTTCTGCCTCATTGTAGATACACTTGCATCATCCATACAGGTATTTCTTGTTTGCTGTACCAGTTCTTTCCTGAGAACAAATTTTCTGTTAATCTGAACTAAAGGCACCATTGGTCTTATGTTTTATATCTCATCTGCATATACATGTCCCCTAAATTGTAAAGTATGAAGGCATAGCTAATTGTGTGCACAAATAATTTGCATATTTGTATTAATTTTGTATCATTAGGAGCTGGCATAATGTTCTCCATTGATAGCAAATAAACATCAGCATTACTGTATGACCACCAGGAGTATTGTTACAGTTGTTGTGTATAGAACATTTGCAGGAATATAATTTTCTTACACGTAAAGGGGACCTGTCACCTACACATAAAAAGCTGTATAGTCCTTTGCAAATTAAACACGGAACCCAAATTCTTTTTTTTTCATTAAAACACCCATACCTGTTCTAAAGGTATTTAAATATCTGAACTGTCAATCAAATATTATCTGCCCCGCCTCTATGACTGAAGCATAGAGGTGGGGCAGTGAATTGCATTCACTTTCTTTCTCAAGTTCAAGATGTCACTGCCCTCCTCACATCCCCCCCTTCCCTCCTTAGACTCTATAATTGTGTAGGCACTGCGCATCGCCAATTGTGGTGCATACACACGATTTTGGGGTGATATCTTAATAACAAATTGCCACAAAATGGCACCTGCCTGCTTGCTGTGATTGTATAATTCCAAGACTGAAGGAAACATCATTTAAATTATAAATATGGTGTAAGTATAGATTATTTTGCTCCGCTAACATGATAGAAAAGAATTTCCTTAAGATGACAGGTCCCCTTTAAACACGTTACATTGTCAAGTTACAAGAATGGAAAAAAGGTGATACACCCCCTTAAAGATAAAGTTAGCACGGTTACATTTACTTTTCATAACATAATAAATGCTTCTGACCACTTAATTCAGAATTTGACTTTCTAGTGATATTTAGTAGAAAATAACTGATTTTATTGGTTCTGCTAACCTTATGTACTGAACCAGAGAGCAGAGGGATTAAATGACTTCTGCAAGATAAGAAACATTTAATTGTTGAACCTTACCAGGTTTTATACTAGTCCCCTAATCTAAGTATAAGAATCCTCACTTTGGCAGAATCTAAAGATTTCTCAACCTTGGCCTTAAGTTTAGGAATACCCAGGTATAAGACAATTCTTCTCTGGTTAAGTCAGTTAGGATTCTTTTAACTCTGGCCAACTCCTTTGTGAAGGATTTGGGGGTTATTGTTATTTTTCAAGATAACATAACCATATAAATTACTAAAAGCTTATTGATTGTATGACTGGAGTGGGAGAGTGGACTAATACAGAGATCAAGGACAAAACCTCGTGGAAAAAAAAAGAATTCAACCCAAAAGTTAAAAAACCATACATAGACCCCCCAGCCAAATGCCACTAACTCTTTACTTACCCCTCTGTGCAGATTCTGTCCAGCGGAGTTCATGGCAGCCATCTTCTTCTCTTCAGTAATCTTCGGAATGACGCCAGCGTATTGGTGCATGCGCAGTTTGGAGCAATTTTCTGTTTCACGACAACTGTGCATGCGCCAAAACGCACGAAATTGCAGAATCTTCATTCGGAAGATTACCAAAGCTGCTGAAGATGTTCCCCTGTGAACTTGGCTGGACAGAATCTGCACAGAGAGGTAAGTAAAGAGTTACTTTTGGGTTTAGTTCTCCTTTCATAAGAAGTAATAGAAAACAGTACTGGAAGTATTTCTAAAAAAAAATAGGAAATAATGAAATGTCACCCCTATGATGCCTGCAGACTGGACCTGATTATAGCAGAAAACAGTTTATTTTAATATTGATATGTTGCTGCTGATTTCATAATAGAGCTGGTTCATTTCACCAGTACAGTAACCCCTAACAAATCAGCAGCAAGCTGGTCCGGCTATTGCATGTGAGATAATGAAAACAGGCCTCTGCACTGGTGCAAATAGTCATGGGCATTCCTATATATATATATATATATATATATATATATATATATATAAAAAAAAAACAAAAAACCCATGAGTATGAATGCAAAGTTTGTTGCTCTCCTGATATTTCAACTACATTCCTTTGTCAGCCTGAAAGTTGCTCACGAGCACGTTGGCCATGAAGGTGACTCCTTACATTAGCAAAGTCTCCAAACCCTGTTCTCAGCAACCTCACAGGCTCACGTGGTGCAGCTTTTGGTTACAGTTTAATTCAAAGAGTAAAACGTGATTAAAAATAAAAGTTATCTGAAGTTGACTCCACTCAACACTTTCTGAACATTTTTCTACTTTTGGCAGGTACTGTTTAGACAAAAATCCTATTCTTCTACATCTCTGATCTGTGTGTGTGTGTGTGCGCATGATAAAAGCTTGTAAAGAAAAGGCAGATAAAGAAGGAATTGTTTTGAAATTTTGCTGGTCATCTCAACCATTAAAGGCCCTTACTAACTTTGAGTAGTCTAGTGTCCTCACAGAATGCATTCCTCTGCTGGGGATGAGCAAGGATGTGTGTCTATAGGAGAGACATTTTCCCAAAGGACAGGTGCAAATAAATGCATGCGCTATGGGTGCCCAATGAGATGTTGAACCTAAAAGGGGAATGAAGTAAAACAATCCTCTATGGTGCAGGTTTTCACACAGGGAATGAGTCTAGTTAACCTTTATCTCAAGTGTTCTACCCTTTGTTTTCCGAAGTTGCCTCACGAGGAAACTTCGGAAAACGAAGCAATGCATGTGAATTGCCGCAGGCAATTTTCATTTTACCCGGCGGAGGGCAGGGGGAAGGCAGTACGGGGAGATTGTCACCCCGAAGAAGAGGCGATTTGTTGCTGGGGCGACTAATCTCCCCAAATCTGCTCTGTGGACTGACCCTAACATGCAGACTGGATAACATATACTATACTTGTTTACACATTACATTCATGTATATGAGCTTATAGAGCAATTCATCAAGAATATGGAATATTTCATACACCGTGTGTCATTTGGAGTAACCCTTTCAAAGAGCTTCGTAGAGTTTGTTTTTTATTGGCTGTTATTATGGAGCAGATTTTAAAGATAATCTTTAACAAAGGTGAGAGTCAAAGTGGTTAATAAAGGGAGTTTGAGCAGGGCTTGGTTGGGGTTGAGCCTGTGTAGGCTGAAACGTAAATGTTCCACTTGCCTGATGACCATAAATTCTTCTCTTGAGGGCTATAATAACAGACTTCTATGGAAATAGTTGCTATGACATTGAAGACGGTTTACTCATTCCGCTTCAAGCTTACATACTTTGTCAAACAACTCATGCACTTTACTTTGACAGTCGCAACTGGTTTTTATTGTGATAAACTAAATTTGTTGATTGTGCCATGCAAACTGAAAATAGTGTAAGTTCAAATGGTTGTACTATGCACTTTTTATCGACTTAATAAACGGTTACAATATTATTGCGTCGAGTTGCCTTCATTTTCCAATTGGGTGTAACTGTTTTGCTGGATACATGATCTATTTACATGATTCAGTAATGACATGGGGCTTTGTACCTTACTGGCAGCCCACAGATCTATACTGTAGATGCAGCATCTAAAGCATCAGCACTGGAACTCCACCTCTTTAGTGGTTGTAGCTATGGAACACATGGTAGTAAAAGAGTGAAATTATGCTGGCCATAGACGCAAAGATCCGATTTTCAGACCATGAGTGAAGAGTCCCGACATTTTTTTGTCCGTTGGAGATCGGTCGTTTGGTCGATCGGACAGGTTAGAAAATTTCTGCCAATAATATCTCTGAGTGTATTGCCGATCGTACGATTTTCAGTGGGAGACTGTCACTAGTTTTGGTTGGACATAGATATCGTACGATTGCTGTCAGGGACAGAACATTGGCTGATCTGTTCTTATTTGAGCGGAATGGTAAAGTCTTTGATCTGAATGGTTAGTGGAGGGTCGGGAGATGGGAAAGTCCGATCGTACGTTGATTCGTACGATCGGATCTTTGCGTCTATGCCCAGTTTTAGCGTGCAGTTAGCTTGCAAAGTTTACAGTACGGCTACTAAACCCCAAAGTCCCTGTTGTCTAAAGTGTATAATAAAATCATTCTATAAAGTACATTGCTTACTACAATCCATTTACATCTATATCTGTTTTTCTTATAACAGGAGCCTGATGATATCTAAAAAACTGCCAAATAATTACTAGTTTGATGTACAGGCAGGAAACACGCAACACTTGCGTACTTAACACCTACAATACACCTACCTCAAACTACGTTCATTCCAATTTAAGTCCTACATAGCATCGTATTTACTGTATAAGGCAGGCAGACAGCAATGCAAACTGTCAAAATGAAGCAGAGAAAGTGCACTTTTCATAATAGGTGTCGGCATTTTACAGAGCTTGAACACTGTTATTTATAGACCTGAATCATAGCTGCACTTTAAATATTATAATGTAAATTTATTTCAGCAGGTGTGGACAACTTATAAGGGCCATTATAGGCTTTTTATATAAATATGGTTTGGAATACTGACATATTTGCTTAAAAGAACCATACAGTTAGACCAGGAGTGCCCATACTTTAGTTTGATCTACTGTACATCCATAATATCACTGTTAGCTTTCTGTTCCATGGAAAATATTACTTGATACTGATACGTTTCTATAAAAATCATAGGAATGTGTCCGTATCAAAGAGGTACTGCACGCTAAATATTTACATCCAAAGCCGCCCCCATCCGCGCGAACCTTCGTGAAGTCAACCCTCCGACACGCCTAATGGATCTTCTGAGGTTGTTTCAGTCACGCTGGGCTGGGGGGGTGGCACAATCCTTCCACAGGCTTATTACAAATGAAATCAGGACTCCAGTGTTCAGCCAAAGTGATATGGTTAACCCTGCACAATAAAAAAGTGCCAACTTTTGTTCATATGTGATTTTATCCAGCTCAAATAAGGGTTCTGTTTGGGTTTGACTGAATCTTTTGTGGAGAATTTAGTATTTGGCCATACAAAAATTGTTGATTTGGTGCATCCCTAAAAAAAAAAGCCATTCCTATTTTTCACATATACACTAGCCTAGCACATGACAGTTTTACTTTAGGTACCACAGGCAGTGCGTGAGTACACAACTTCATTGTGACATTATAAAAAGAATGCATTGTCATGCAACAGAACAACTTTTATGATAAAGTGAGTTCTTGACCCAAGAAGTCTGTGTTGCATCAGGCTAAAGCAGATGACAAGGGAATCAGACTTTGCTGCATCAGAGTCCAATGTCCTAGTGCAGTGTTTGTCTGTTGAGCCTCCGACCCTTCATGAGTGCATGAACTTAACTGACTTGTAGGCTACATGTTGCCTTTGTAACATTTGTTTTTAGATATGTAATGTTAAACTTAGTGTAACAAGTGTATAGCTAAATGTTACCTTGGATGAGATTAGGTAACTCAATAAAGTAACGTTAAAGGAATCACAGGGGTTGTATGGTCAATATATCACATATGCTCTTGGGTTTGGCTGATGTTTGCTCCATGTGTTAGGGCTAAGGACAATGGCACATGTGATTCTTGGCATTTTGTCCACTAAGCAATTAATAGATCCAATCAATGGGCAGCGATTCTAAGGGGCCCAATTACTAACAATCGAATATCTATTTTTTTCCCCACAAATCTCTAAAAAGTTGTGGATTACCTAATTTTCTTGAAAACTCTAAAAATGTGTTGTGTAAAAACCACGAAAAACTCTAATACAAAAATCCACCAGGTAAAAGTTATCGAGGTCCCATAGAAGTCAATGGGAGCTGCGCTGATCCTATTGGACTGTTTTTAATCCTTTGAGGTTTTGGGATTTTTTTCCGCTAGGAAATGAACCTTTTAACACGTCATGACATTCATGGTTTTCAATAAAGTGAGTTTAGTTGTGGTTTCAAAAACCTCTAGAACCATTAAAATGAAATTTGCATATGCAAATTAGGGTTCCGTATTCGGCAGAATCTTTCACGAAGGATTCGGGGGTTCGGCCGAATCCAAAATCGTGGATTCGGTGCATCCCTATTTCAAACTCATTGTTCTGCGCCCAAGTAAAAGTGAGAATTTACTTCGCAAAGATACCCTTGCAATTATTTACTTGCCTATGATCATAAATATTTTATGAAGAGGCTTATAGCATGAGGGGTGGTCTGACCAGACAGCACTCAATGGGGAGAAAATTGAGGGAAACCCTTGGTTGCAACTGCCAGGCACACTGGATCAGAAGCGCTCATTTGAGCATCGCTTAGTTTAAGCCACAAAAACTACCACTTTATTACCTCAGAAGTTTCTCAAAAGTTGCTGGTCATATTTCCCACAGGGCCACAGTTTGGTCATGCCATATTTATGTGTTTCCACAAAATATAAAACAACTGTTAAATATGGAAAGTGCTTTGTTGCTCTGGTACCAGCAGGGCCGTCGTTTATTTATACACAGGAATTTATAACAAACAAGGCCTACAAGAATAAACAATGATCTAGCTAGCAAATTTAAACTTCCCTAAAGCTGACCATAGACACAAAGATACAACTGTACCAAACAACAGTATGTACGATTTTCGGATCATGTGTGGATTGGCCCAACATTTTTCGTATTATGGCAATCAGTCATTCAGTCAGTCGGACAGGTTAGAAGGTTTATATTGGCTAACGATAATATCTCTGCATGTATTGACCATATCAATGGAAGACTGACTACTATTTGTCGGACATAACTTTCGTACAATTGCCGTCTGTCAATTAATGGCCCGAGCATCGTGTGATTTGTTCTTTTTATTTTAATCTGAATGGTTAAGGTGGCCATACACAGGGAGATCCGCTCGTTTGGCGATGGCGCTAAATGGGCGGATCCCCGACGACATGCCATATTGATATTGCGGGACCTCTTCAATGAACAGATGCGCCCGCAATCCAACGGGATTTTTTACCCTGCCTGAACGGCATCTGGCCAGCTTTCGGCCAGAGATCGATCGGGGGGGCCAGTCAGATGGCCTCACACACGGGCCAATTAGCTGCAGACTTGGTCTGTTGGCGTTTTTATAAGCCCGTGTATGGGAGCCTTGTTGCAGGTTGGAAGATTAGCATGGATGTCTGGATAACATACATAGGCACAATCGTTTGCCCGACATAAGATATAATCTACACGTCTATGGCTATCTGAAGTTTATATTTTCCCTAAAAATGAGGCTCTGATCACATTCTGCCACATGCAGCGATATACGACCCTAGGTGGTGCGCTAATAGGGTTGCCACCTTTTCTGGAAAAAAATACCGGCCTTCCTATGTATTTATCTTTTTTCCCTATTAATAACACTGGGATTAACCATCATTTTTACTGGCCAGGTGGCAACCCTGCGTGCTGACACAAAGGCTCAAGTTAAAATTATTTTATAGACATGCAGCACAATGTATCAATTATACGGTAACATTGATTCACTTCAAGAGAGGTTTAAAAAACCCTCCATCCTTGTACATTGTGAGGGAAGAGGAGGGCTCCATGCAGGGCCGCTTCTGCCATGAGGCAAGGTGAAACCCTAGCCTCAGGCGGGAGCTAGCGGCCAGTTACAAGGGGCGGCAAAAAGCTGCCTCTTGTAACTTTAAGAGCCGAACTTCCGGGTTTTAACCTAGTGCTCAATGCACTAGCGATACTGCCCCCTGAAACCCGCTCCAACGCTAATTTTTAAGCGGGAGAGATGGGGGGCGGCAGCAGCCCCAGAATCGGCGCTGGCTCCATGACAGGTCTGAACTGGGATTCAAAATAGGCTCTGGCGTTTCAAGTACACAAGCCCACTAAATAGTGACTTGCTATGGCAATTTAGAGCAGCTCCTCTGAATCCACATATTGGCAGTCCGGGCCTGTCCGTGAATTATCTACATCTCGAGCAAGAGGCAATAAGCGTAATCTGCGCTCATTCATCGTTACAGACGCCTGTTAGGGCTCTTACTGACAAGCGGTTGAAGCTGCGCTCCCCTGCGTTCCATTTTTATGCGTTCAGCCGCAGGGGAGCGCAGGAATAGACGCATTTAGCTTTTTCAGTGGGGCTGTACTCACACAGGCGTTATGTAGGCGCCAAACGCAGGAAAAATGCAGCATGCTGCGTCTCAACCTGCTTTCGGCGCCTACATGCGCCTGTGTGAGTACAGCCCCATTGAAAAAAGCTAAATGCGTCTATTCCTGCGCTCCCCTGCGGCTGAAAGCAGAAAAACGGAACGCAGGGGAGCGCAGCTTCAACCGCTCGTCAGTAAGAGCCCTTAGTCTGGCCAGGCCCTGCAATCTGTGGGTTCTGGCAAATGCCAGAGGGGCTGCTGTAAGAGGCCATAGACAGTCACTATTTAGTGGGCTAGTGTGGTCTGATTGGGATAATGTGTAACTGGAATGCCAGGGCCTATTTTGACTTCCAGTCCAGACCTGAGTCTGGCGCTCTGAGCCCTCTCCACAGAGAGCGGAGCCCTCCCAGATTGCCACATCCCCAGCACGTCAGTCCCTGCGCCCACTCTCGAACCCCACGCAACTGCGTCACGTAACCACACCCACCTTTCTCCCCGCCTTCTGCTAACGGGTATATGGGTTCCCCACTTGCTGGGGGTGGTGCTACTTGTGTTTCAGCTACTTCGGCTCTGCAAGGTAAGTGCCTGTTACCAACCATGTACTGTACTAGTAATGTAGCTGCGCTCCTGTCATTGTTCTACCTTCGTGCATTCCCCCTGCTCTCACTTGGTACAGCCGTCCACTGTAGTTCCTGGAATGACCAATCCAGTCAGCTGGGAAGTCTCATATTGTGAATGAGGGGTGCCTACATCATGGCTTGATTAGACTCAGAACATCCTGGGACAGTATCGGTTTTTGAGAAGAGCATAAAGAGCATTTTACCTGGAGCTTTCAGCATCACAGGGAACCCCTAAATTCGTGGGTTTTGTAGCACAAAGGAGAAACTCTTTCGCACTTCCTAAATATTTCTTTTAAAGAGCATCTGTACCCTGAGAGTTTCCGTGGAACGTAAAAGAAAACGGCATTCTAGGCAACGTTCCAGTGTGGATTAACTAAATTATTGCAGTGCTTTTAAAGATATTTGTAATGGTAATGGTCACTGAAAGCAGTATTGTCCTGTTTATACTCTGTGCAATGCTGCTTCTGAATTCTGAAACAATGTAGCTGGAGACAAAGCTGAACTGCTACATTTTATTGTAAGATCAGAACCAGAGAACAGACAGGGATAACACACAGACTGCTTTGAATCCCAGTAACATGTACACACAAACTTTTATTTAATTGATATGTATTGAAGAGAGGCTTAGATATTGCATTTTATTTTTATTCTACAAAAAGTGGGTGGAGATTCTTATAATACATCAGTGATGTCCAACTTTCTAGCCCTCAAAAACTGTTGTCTTGGGATAGTGAAGTGAACTTCACTATTCTGCAAACCCTATTTTTTTTTTTTTTCCAAAACATATCCGTTAATAGCACTGCTCCAACAGAATTCTGCGCTGAAATCCATTTCTCAAAAGAGCAAACAGATATATATTTTTTTTATATTTAATTTTGAAATCTGACATGGGGCTAGACATATTGTCCATTTCCCAGCTGCCCCAATCATGTGACTTAAGGTGGCCATACACGGGCCGATAAAAGCTGCCGACAGACTGTGTCGGCAGCTTATTGGCCCGTGTATGGGGGCCCCCGACGGGCTTCCCCGATCGAGATCTGGCCAGATCTCGATCAGATGGGTTTAAAAATCCCGTCGGATCCCGGCCGCATCTGTTCGTTGATGCGGTCCCGCGATCCGACCGCCCGTTTGTGAATGCTAGGATCCGATCGTTGGGCCCTAGGGCCCACGATCGGATCTGCCCGATATTGCCCACCTCAAGGTGGGCATATCGGAGGGAGATCCGCTCGTTTGGCGACATCGCCAAACGAGCGGATCTATCCATGTATGGCCACCTTTATGTTCTGATAAACTTCAGTCACTCTAAGGGTTGAGACACACAGGCAGTTTCGGGGCCTCATCTGGAGGACAATCTCCTCGAACTGCCTTCGCGTGTCTTCCCATCCGCTATAACGAAAAGTCGCCTGCGCTAAAGCATACACGGCGCTTCGTTTTCCGAAGATGCCTCATAAGGAAACTTTGGGCGACTTCGGAAAACGAAGCACCACGTGTGCTTTAGCGCAGGCGACTTTTCATTACAGCGGATGGGAAGGCAGTTCAGGGAGATTTTCGCCCGGAAGAAGAGGCGATTAGTCGCCAGGTGACTAAATCTCCCTGAATCTGCCCCTGTGCTAGCTCCCTTAATAGTAAAATCCAGGCCCCACTGCATCACATTCAGTTACATTGAGTAGGAGAAACAACAGCCTGCCAGAAAGCAGTTCCTTCCTAAAGTGCTGGCTCTTTCTGAAAGCACATGATCTGGCAAAATAACCTGAGATGTCACCTACACACCAATATTCCAATTTTAAAAAAAATGCATTGTAAACAGTGTAATTTAGAAATAAAAAGTACATCACAAAAATCATGACCGAATCCCTATTAGCAATGCTAAGACCTATGAAGGGGGCATTTATTTAAGGGAAAGCTAAAAGGATTTCATATAGATATACTATTCCTAGCTTTAGAAAACAATATATCTTTCATTCCCCTTCAGTTAAAATGAGACGTGTAATCCCTATGGCTGTGGCATGTAATATATAACTGCATGTAATATATACACTTTAAAACAGGCTTTTTGGGTTCAATCTTCTCTTGATGGTAAGATGTTGAATCAGGCTCTGCCAGACTCCGTTGTATAACCATGTAATAAGCATAGTCCATTCACTCACTGGGCTCAAACCAAAGCAAATCTTAGTAGTTAGTATTCTTAATTTGTTGTTTTTGGATATTTCACTCACTGATTTGGGCACCATCCTTGTTGGCAGTCATTAGATGCATTGCTTCTCGGTAATTTAGCAGCGTAAGGAAACCTCATTGGGCAAGCTGAGGATTCATTTAGCTCAGAGGGCATTAGCAATGCGAGTTTAGCCTTTATAACATTATTGTATAAAGAAGACCATAGGTTGATATTGGCTGCTGACTTGAAGCCTCTGGACCAATTGTTAGCTTATTGGCACATCTGTCTGAACATTGAGCCAATATTTATTGGGTGGGCTTGAAAATCCCATTGGGCAAGAGCTGCATTGACCCACTGATGCATTCCATTTCAGACTTTTACATTGGCCCATATTATGATCCGGTCATTATCCTGGGGTGACAAATGATTCTTGGTTCAATGATTGGGTAATAGTTGTTGCTAATCAAAACCACTGCTACGAGGACCTCAATGCAAATATGTGGCCCTCAATCCAACCAACACTTTATGGGATCTAGACAATTATAGGTAAGATTTTGTTTCGGCAGGGCCTTCAGTTGGCACCATACAAAGGCCAATAAGCTGCTGACTTGGTCCAGTAGGACAGAGTCTGTATTATCAGCCCATGTGGACACATTCACACAACTCTTGTAACAATGTGTTTATCATATTTTGCTACAAAATCATTATTCCTGTATACTATAAATTGCCTAGATATCTCAGTGTTGGGACTTTGGCCTGCAATTCTAGTAACTGTCTGATCAGATCTGAATCCTCCCTTCCTTGGGTTTGTGTCACATCAAGCTTTGAATATCTGTCATTACACTATTTGGTGCACTTTACAGATACTTATTTTTAGTGCATTTAGTGTTTTATTGTGATTCTATCAGTGTCCTTTTTTTTGTTTTGTACAGCCCAGTACTTTTTCTTTTTACTTTATTTTATTTTTTTTTTTTGACCGTGATTGTTAGCTTATTGGCACATCTGTCTGAACATTGAGCCAATATTTATTGGGTGGGCTTGAAAATCCCATTGGGCAAGAGCTGTTCCTGCTAATTGAACTTACTGCTCCTAGCTTTCTGCATCTCAACATCCAACTCTGCTGCAAATCTTTATTTTACCATTGCCAATTATTCAATTGTGGGGTATGTCTAATTCCTGCTAATTGAACTTACTGCTCCTAGCTTTCTGCATCTCAACATCCAACTCTGCTGCAAATCTTTATTTTACCATTGCCAATTATTCAATTGTGGGGTAGGTGTTAAAATGCATCAGTTTAAGTTTATCTAGCAATTTGTTGCTTGCTTTAGTGAATAGTTTGGTATGTCCATTTTATTGCTATTGATGTCTGTTAGATGACCAGACTCAGAGATTCTTCTGTCTTTAACTTGTCTTAATTAATCAATTGCTGGCCCTCACCCATGTGACCCTCTTGCTGTATATCAGAACATTCATTCTAGGGGAAGCATAGCAGGGGTGAGCATGGCAGGAGAGCCATGGCAGATTTAACAACTTAAGTCCATCAAGTTAAAGTACAGAAAGTTTAAGTACAACATATAGAGTTAGACAGAGTTGGCCAGCATTTGGATCAGAGTTGGAGTGGAATCAGCAAGCAAACACTGGACATCACTGCTCATCAACCTCTGCTATCAACAAGATAAGCTGGATTATACTGTCTAACTATGTTTAATTTGATTGCCTTCTTTTTCCCTCTCTCCTCTATACTTCTCCATATATCCTCTGCACTTCAACATCCATCAAACTATCCTGAAATTGAAATCTCCTCTTCATTGCTCCCATCACCCTCTCTCAATCTAAGCACACTATCTTGTATTGTTAAATCTATTATCCCCTCTCATCCCATCAAACAATACACTGCTCGCACTGTCAAATCTAGGTCACACCTTGTCTCACTCTCATTATTACTGTTACTTGCAGCAGGGGATATCTCCCCAAACCCTGGTCCAACTCACTCATTTGTACCGTCACTTATTCCTACTCTCAGGCATTCAACAAGGTCTTTTCCAGTCTCTCAGACTTTACGCACTTCTAATCTTGCAAACCTAATTCACATAAAACCAACACCCTCCCCGCCTTTCTCATGTGCCCTCTGGAATGCACGGTCAATCTGCAATAAACTAACAGCAGTCCATGACCTCTTTATAGCTAAATCCCTTCACCTTCTTGCAATCACTGAAACATGGCTCTCCCCCTCAGATACTGCTTCACCTGCTGCCCTCTGCTATGGAGGCTTCTCACTTACTCACACTCCTAGACTGGATGGCCGTCATGGTGGTGGGGTGGGATTTCTTCTCTCCCCCAAATGTAGGTTTCAAAATCTAACTACACCAACTTCTCTCTCCTTCACTTCTGTTGAAGTCCACAGCATACGTTTGTTTTCTCCAATCTCTCTGCGTGTTGCTGTCATATATCGCCCCCCAGGTCCCTACTCCACCTTCTTGGATCACTTTGCTGCCTGGCTCCCATACTTTCTCTCCAGTGAGACACCTGCTCTCATTTTAGGGGACTTCAACATCCCCATTGACAACTCTGACTCTGCTGCCACCTCTAAACTTCTCTCTCTAACAGCTTCTTTTGGTCTCTCTCAGTGGACCGACTCACCTACCCACATCGAGGGTCATGCTCTTGACCTTATATTCTGCCACTCATGCTGCCCATACAACTTAATTAACTCTCCCTACCCTCTGTCTGACCATCATCTACTCTCCTTTCAGATACTGCTTTCACCTGCACCTTCACAACCATCTCTCTCTACCCACACGTACAGAAACCTTAATGCCTTTGAACCACAACAATTATCAACAGTATCAGCACAATCCATATCTCATATTAATACTCTCTCCTGTCCCAATATTGCAGCTTCTCTCTACAACGATGCCCTTTCAACAGCACTTGACTCCCTTGCACCTTCTACCACCCGTCACAGCCGGCCAGCTAAACCCCAACCCTGGCACACTAGTGTAACACGGTACCTCAGAAGATGTAGTAGATCAGCTGAGCGACGGTGGAGAACGTCGCGAACTGATCCTGACTTCATCCACTTCAAATTCATGCTCTCCTGCTATAACCGAGCTCTATCATTAGCCAAAGAACAATACTTCTCTTATCTAATATCTACTATGTCCTCCAAACCACAGCAGCTGTTTGCCACATTTAACTCACTCCTATGCCCCCCTCCACCACCTCCACCTATTAATGTTACCGCCCAAGACCTTGCTCATTTCTTTAATGAAAAAATCGATCTCATTAGGCTGAGCATACCGTCCGACAACAATCTTAGACCAACGTGCAGTCCACTCACATCTACTTTGCACTCCTTCACCCCTGCAACTCTAGATGAAGTTAGCAAACTTCTAGCCAGTTCAAAACCCACCACCTGCTCCCTTGACCCCATACCCTCTCGCCTTCTCCACCCAATCTCTGACACACTCTCTCCTGCACTTACCCACTTATTCAATCTTTCACTCTCTACTGGTACCTTTCCATCATTATACAAACAAGCACTAATCACTCCTATCCTCAAAAAACCTTCCCTTGATCCCAGCTCTCCCACTAACTATCGACCGGTCTCCCTTCTTCCATTCGCATCCAAAATACTAGAAAGGCTTGTTACAAACGCCTGATCCAGCATCTCACTCACAACTCCCTCCTCGACCCCTTGCAATCTGGCTTCCGCCCATCACACTCGACTGAAACTGCACTCACCAAAGTAACCAATGATCTTCTATTGGCAAAGTCTAAAGGTCATTATTCCATTCTAATCCTTCTTGATCTCTCTGCAGCCTTTGATACAGTTGACCACACACTCCTCCTTGACATTCTACACTCATCTGGCATTCGGGATACTGCTCTTTCATGGTTTACATCTTATCTGTCTGACCGTTCCTTTAAAGTTTCCTTCTCTAACTCTACTTCTACTACTTTCCCACTCTCTGTTGGAGTTCCTCAAGGCTCTGTTCTTGGCCCCCTGCTGTTCTCGCTCTATACAACTTCACTAGGAAAACTCATTCAGTCATTTGGACTTCAGTATCACCTGGATGACACCCAACTCTACTTGTCTACTCCTGATCTTTCTAACTCTGTCCTTTCCCAAGTCACAGACTGTCTCTCTGCTGTCTCCTCCTGGATGTCACAGCGCCACCTGAAACTGAACCTTTCTAAAACAGAACTCATCATATTTCCTCCAAGATCTTCCCCTGTCCCTCAGATATCACTCACCGTAAACAACACCACCTTTCATTCCACCACACAGGCACGCTGCCTAGGAGTCATCTTAGACTCTCATCTATCTTTTTCACCACACATTCAAACACTTGTAAAATCTTGCCGTATTCAACTGCGCAACATTGCTCGAATACGACCCTATCTCAGTTCAGAATCAACTAAAACACTGATTCAGTCTCTCATCATCTCCCGCCTTGATTACTGCAACTTACTCCTCACAGGTATTCCAACAAGTCACCTTTCACAACTCCAATCTATTCTAAACGCGGCCGCTAGACTCATTCATCTAGCTCGCCGCTCAACATCAGCTGCTCCCATATGCATGTCCCTTCACTGGCTCCCAATCTCATCTAGAATCAAATTCAAATTACTTACACTCACATTCAAGGCCCTTAATAAAGAAACCCCTCCCTATATTTCATCTCTAATCTCCAAATACACTCCTTCACGAAACCTACGCTCTGCTTCTGATCTTCGCCTCACTTCTCCTCTGGTGACTTCTGCCCATTCTCGTCTACAAGACTTCTCTCGGGCTTCTGCTTTTCTCTGGAACTCTCTGCCACAAGCTGTCAGACTTTCCCCTTCCTTCCAAACTTTCAAGCGCTCCTTAAAGACCCATCTGTTTAAAGAGGCCTATTCGATGTACCTTAATTAATCATTGCTGTATCAAAAATGACAAATTGTTTATACAATCCTAATGTCTCAATTGTACCCTAACCTTTTAGTTTGTAAAACCTATTGTACTCTGTAATCCTTGTCTGCTATCCACCATTTATTCCCTGTTTGCTATAACTGCAGTAAAGCACTGCGTATCTTGACAGCGCTATATAAATTGATGATGATGATGATGATGATGATGATGACCGTGATCCTTTTTTTTTCTTATCCTATTTGTGTCAAAGGATACATTCATATAATTAATGTGCTAGTCTGTAAAATTCATTATTTTTATGTATGTGTTTCTTTTTATACTCTCAGGTAAGCTTTCTTATCTGGTTAAGGACAATCAAACATGACTTATGATCAAGCATTTTGCCAACTCTGTAATTTCCAGCTTGAAGAGTTTGGAAACGCTTACTGATGAATTCTCATGCAGTTATTGTCTAATTCATGGGTGCACCACCAACGTCCATGTAATGCCCATGTTCGTGTGTGTGTGTGTATATATATATATATATATATATATATATATATATATATATATATATATATATATATATATATATATATATATATATATATATATATATATATATATATATATATATATATATATATATATATATATATAAAATAGAATCTCTGCTATATAACAATGCAGGACTTGCATTGTTGCTTAAAATGAAATAGTAACTCACTATTTCACACAAGTAACTAAGAGCCGAATTTCCGCTTTTCAACTTGGAAATTCAGCTCTGTTACTGCAGAGAGTGCAATTTCGCTCTCTGCACTAGCGACGTGGACTGCCCCCGACCCCCGCCGGCACTGAAGAGGTGAGTGCCGTGGGGAGGGGTGAGGGCGGCAAAAGGAAGGTCGCCTTAGGCGGCAAAATGCCCCTGAGTGGTACAACACTGGAATTCTCCCCGTGTTCCATTGTCCACAGAGAAGGGACTTCTTTTTTTTTTTTTCATTGTGACCCAGGTCATTACCATGCTCCATCACACTTTTTAAACTGGTTCTTTTATTATTTAAACCGCAGAGTGGAGACCGTCTCTGGTGAGAGACCATACCGATACACCAGAAAACTTTCTGCTGAGTAATCTTTAAGTAAAACAGAGAGAAGGCCATGTTTTACCCGAGTTTGAGTTTTTGGAGATCCATACACATCTGCTCTAATGACTACAGATGTAATTGCACCATTTGCTACCCACCCATCATGTATTTGTTAACGGCAGCATGCCACCACTATTCTTATAACTTACACATTAATTAAAACTTGTGTTTAGTTGGTTGGCACAGTTTACTTTACTTTACCATTTTTATTAAGGGGAACTATCATGCAAATGAAAATTTAATATAAACTTCATAATGCTGAAATTTTATATTGTATATAATTTAGAAAGTATATTTTATTTTCAGTTTGATGAAACTTCTATACATTTTTTTTTCATTTTTGAGATAGTTGTCCTTTAGTTTAGATCAGCATCGTGTTACCTTCATTTCTGTCATGGCAAAACTACTCAATCTGCAAAATTGTGATCAAGAAAGACTGCTTTCTTCAGATTCCTTTAACCATTCTGCAAAATCTGGCAAATTAATAAATGCTTCCTTGAAGAGGCCCAGCTGCCTGGTGTTGGTATAAGTGCAATGCAGCTCCCAAAGGAGAAGTGCATGTATATATACGAGCTCTTTGTGTCCAGTCTGGAACTCATTAGGCATAGGGCGTGAGTCATTTTAGCTTGCGTAACACTCTTACCTACCCGAATTCTCTTGCGTACATTTCCATTTAGTTAAACCAGATCATTTATACAAATTATTTCCTGCTGATAACTCGGTGTTCCTAGTTTCTCAGTTTTGTGGCATATTTAATTCCTCTCATGCCAAAAAAAAAGCTTTAACATTTTTTTTTTTAAAAATCTCTGTCAACAGAATTAATACATAATTTGCTCCTGGTTCATTCTTTTGTTAAAGGAACAAAACTTACTTGCTTGCAAGTTTTCTTTGTACTTCATGGTTAATTATTGTGTTATTGTGACAGAAGTGCTAGTCCCCAGAACACACAGAAATCTCATGTTTCTCCCAAAATGCATAATTTTCCCCTCCCCCAGAATTCCAGTGTAATAGCTGCAAGCTCTAAATGGCAACTGCCACAATTTGCAGGACATATACTAATGCAAATGATTTTCTACTTTGGCATAGCGCTTGTAATCACAGTGCCAGTTGTATAAGTCTGTTTTCTGCCTGAAAGATGTCACTGAAACTTATTGTAACTTGCATGTCTTGTGTGTTTATTCTGATTTGGCCGAAATGAGTTTTACAATCCTAACTATATCATCAGTACCTTAAAGGGGTGGTTTACATTTTTGTGTGTGTGCTTGTAAAGGTTCCACCTATAAAAGGAAAACTTTACCCCTGAAATGAATAATTAAGCAACAGATAGTTTATATAATATTAAGAATACAAGAGGGTAGAGCACTCCTAACTATCGCTATATAATATTAAGAGGTATATTAAATAATCTTGCCAAATTGTAATATGTATTTAATAAATATTGCCCTTACATCTTTTTCCTTGAGATACCATTTTATTATACAGGTATGGTATCCGTTATCCAGAAAGTTCTGAATTACAGGCCTCTGACTGCGGGTGCTAGGACCGCGAGGCCGCAGGCGCTAGGGCCGCGAGGCCTCGGGCAGCGGGCGCTAGGACCGCGAGGCCTCAGGGCAGCGGGCGCTAGGACCGCGAGGCCTCATGGCAGCGGGCGCTAGGACCGCTAGGCCTCAGGGCAGCGGGCGCTAGGACCACAAGGCCTCAGGTTGCCGTGGATGCAAATCTGGCCCTGGACTTAATGTATGAAGATCAAAAATCTGGTCCTGAGCATTCTGGATAACAGGTCCCATACCTGTATTCTGTGTGCTGCCTCAGAGGTCACCTGACCAGAAAACCTTCAGCTCTGACTATAACAGGAGGAAGTGTAGGAGTAAAACACAGAACCGTGTCTGTTAATTGTCTCACGTGACCTAACATGTATGGTTTGTTTGTGTGCACCGTGAATCCTACGATCCCAGGAGGTGGCCATTATTTTTAAAATGGATTACCCAATCCGATCTATTTTGGATTACCCAATGGCACATACTACTAAAAAGTATATTATTATGAAAGTAGTTTATTTACATGAAGCAGTTCTTTACATATAAGCTGTTTTATGCAATATGTTTTTAGAGACCTACATTGTTCGGTAGGATCGTTTTCCTTTAAGCAGCTTTTGTTAACTCTCCAGGGCACTTGAATAAAATGCAGTACAGTCAGGTGGCAGAAAGGCAAGTGTCTGCCTATCTGATTGCAAGGGCACGTTTGTTTAATGCAGGAGGGTGAGCGTGCAGTGTCTGACTGGCCCACTGGCATATTGGGAAAACTACTGGTGGGCCCAGGTGTCCGTGGGCCTCTTGCTTCTAACCGTTTGGCCTATATCATGGCCATTCCTTTCTTTATGGGTACAAAAAGGCTTAATAATGGAATAATAGTATAGGATATATATAGGATGTAGAGAATAAAGAGGTTTAGTGAGCAGAAGAGGTATAATAGTTTGGAAAGTGGGCCCTCAGCCTAAGGTTTTGTGGTGGGCCCCTGGGACCCCAGTCAGACACTGAGCGTGCACCAGATAGAGGCAAGCAGTGAGTGTATATAATGCTATATTTTATCTGTAGTATGTTGATACCTTTTAAAGGGCTGATATAATTTGAGCTATTTCTTTATATTTACATAAGGCAGGTGGGAGTGGGTGCACCTTGCTCACCATTGTATCATTATAAAGGGGAGTGTTTGGCAAAGCTGCAGGGTACTGTGTTCTCTAGACTGAGGCAGAGCAGAGGCAACGCTATCCGTCTATAAGCCACTTTAACTAGCTTTAAGGAAATAATGAGTAGTTGATACTTCTGTCTGAGAAGACAGGGGTTTCCTGTGGATTTACATAGCAAGTAAGTGGAAATTTAAGATGATGCTTCCATATCTTATGATTTGCTCTTAGAAGGATGTGCGTGGAAGAATGTTCTCAGGTAGAAGTTTCTTAAGTATAAGAGAATCTATGGCATAGTATTTCTTGTTTTTCCTCCTCCTGAATAATAGAAGCACATTGCTTATTGACCGGAAAAACATGTTTAGATGTTAACTCTGTGTTCAGGAAACTGACTTAGAAGTTTGCAATTGAGCACTCATCAGTTGTTTTGATTTGATTTATAAAACACCTGAGCCTGCTCTTTCTACAGGCAGGTTCTAAATAGCTTCCCTGCAGTAACTATTGTTCAACCAATAACTTGCAGTTTGTGTTGCAGCTGTGCCATAGAGCTGTGATTTAATTTCTTTTTGTCATTTGTGAGGGGGCTGTTGTGCGGTTTGTGGCAATTCTCTTAATAAAAGCTTTGGCACACTACAACTATTTGTAGGGGTCAAGTGGGCAAAGACCTTTGTTGGATAACAGACTTTTTGATGATTGACGCTACAATGGCAATTTCAATATCCAGTGCACTCGAGCATCCCACCACTGTTTCTCATTTCCACTACAGTTATTCCTCCTTCACTTTCCTTCTCCTTCAAGATTTCCCCTGTCAGTGACACACTCTGTGTGGACACCTGAAAAAATACTTTGCAGCAGATTTGCTCCTGGAACTTTAGAAATGACCATTAAAAATAAAAAAGATGAAACACAATGATGTATATTTTTGCGAAGAATCATTAATTATTGGAGTTTAGTGCACATAAATGTATTTTTTATAATGATATCCAGAAAGCACATAGGTGAATGATTCTGTTTCTCTGCTAAGTCATATTCCAAAATTGTTCTAGAATTGTAGTTTCCTCAGTGACGACCTGTGAGCTATGCAGATTTGTAATGTATTTTTTTGTATGCATCACATGCTCATACATTTTTCGCATTTCTTGCAGATAAACCATGTTTCAGATCAAGAAGATTTGCTGCATTGGTGCAGGGTATGTTGGGGGTCCAACATGCAGCGTGATTGCCCAAATGTGCCCTGATATCAAAGTGACGGTGGTTGATGTGAATGAAGCAAGGATCAATGCATGGAATTCAGACACGCTCCCAATTTATGAGGTAATGACCATTACTTTTGTCTCGTGGCCTGTCATGTTAAAATCTATATAGGGACTCCAGTTGCACCCCTTCCTCATCAACCGCCACATTCTGATGTGCCACAATAGCTATAGCTTGCTGCTTGCCAGAGTGGTAAATCACAGCCTAAACTTTCCATTTATTTATTAAATGGGCTGTTCCATTACTGGTTTTTCTGTATCTTTTTGGTTTCTGGGTCTACTAGCACTTGGCTGCAGCCATTTAAATGTAGCAGTACAGGTGTGGGTCCTGGGCTTTTCTGGATAATGGATTTTTCCATGATTTGAATCTTCATACCTTAAGTCTACTAGAAGATCATGAAAACATTAAATACACCCAATAGACTGGTTTTGCTTCCAATAAGGATTAATTATATCTTTGTGGGGATCAAGCATAAGGTATGGTTTTATTATTAAAGAGAAAAAGGAAATCCGTTTTAAAAATTTGGATTATTTGGATAAAATGTAGACTATGGGAGACGGCCTTTCTGTACTTTCAAGCTTTTTGGATAACTAGTTTCCAGCTTACAGATCCCATACTTGTATAGCAGGAAAAAGAATTGGCTGCTTGATTTAAACATTGGTATATGGGAGACAAAACTGGAAGAAAGGATCAAGGAAAGAAACGCCAGTGAGGATTTTGTATTTATAGTACATGGAGAGTAGCGTCCCAGAACACAATTGACCACATTGTATTATTTTGCCTGTGTATCATAGAAAACTCAAAATAGGTGAAAAAGACCCACTAGTAGTAAATGCAGTAGGAAGAGTAATTATAAAATTTAAAAATGTTTATTAGGACATGTGTAGCCTTAGACTAATTATTCTTGCTACTGCATTTACTACTAGTAAGTCTTTTTCACCTATTTTGAGTTTTCCAATTCTTGGCAACCCTTGGACTGGGGTTCTTTGTGATGAGACTGCCTGGTGATTTTTTTTTTTTTCTTTTTGTAACTTCATATGTACAGTATACTTACTCCTTAGGAGCAGACATACACACCATTTTTATTTATTTTGTGTGTCATAGCCACTTCAGTTGCCTTTTACCTTTTCTTTGGGTTTAATATCTGTATTGGTATTTGGATAAAACGCTGTGTGCCATATGCAGAAGACAAGCATTCCGATTTCAGTGGCTTATATTCTAGTAATAAAAGCAGGTAGACCACGGTTAACTTAAGGGACCAAGTACAAAAAAATCCATACAAACAAACATGCCACACATATCCAATATCCATACTTCCACTTGTTACCTTTCTATAAGTACACAAAGTAAGAAATGTATTCCATGTTGTATTTGTCATCTGATATCTTAATGGCCTGGATTTCTTAGAAACATGTCTTAAAGGGCATGTAAAGTCTAAAATAGAATAAGGCTAGAAATGCTGTATTTTGTATAATAAATATAAACATGAACTTACTGCACCACAAGCCTAATCAAACAAATGATTTATGCTTTCAAGGTTGGCTTCAGGGGGCTGTTATCTTGTAACTTTGTTAAACATCTTTGCCTGACCCTGACCCTGCACATGCTCAGTGTGGTCTGTGCTGCTTAGGGATCGTCATAAACAAAGCTGCTTGAGTTCTGCATGGCTGGGAAGTAAGGCGGGGGCTCCCACTGCTGTTCATAATTATGATTGTTTCCCTGCTCAGCAGTTGGGGACCATCTGACAATTCCTATCCACAACAGTAAATGAAGGGAGAATTTCACTGCATACAGTCAGGTTTCTTATAAAAAACGGTACACATTTTTTAATTAAAGTATATTAGACGTAGGTTTCTTTTTCATTCAAGAAAGTTAAAAATGGGATTTTATTTTTTTTTGCCTTTACATGCCCTTTAAGCAGATGCTGTTACGTGTGCCCATGAACTTATAGGAACACTCATTCACTATGTATTCTAGCTAGTGATCTGTCCCCCCCCCCCATCACAAAAGCAGAAAAGGAAAAAGGTTAGAGGAAGTTACATTTAATTTATTACTCTGACTCATTTTACTGTAGGATTTCATGCTCCTTTCACTCGCTAGTATCACTTTTACATCAGGGAAGGCTGGCTAGAATATGATAAACTGTACTCTAGCTTCTCTGATGGTGGGAGCTCTAATGGGAAAGCAAGTCACTGTGATCTCCAGTGAGGATTTTTAGTGGTGATATGGTGGGATTATTGTGTGGCTGTTAAACAAAATGATTTGATTGTCACTTGGAGTCAAAGTGATAGACCACCACAGACTGCAATCTAAATATTAGAAGTTTTATTCATATTTATGTTCTTTTTTTGAATTTTTATTTTACAGCCTGGGTTGAAAGAAGTAGTGGAGTCCTGCAGAGGCAAGAACCTGTTTTACTCCACAGATATAGACGGAGCAATACAGGAAGCTGACCTTGTGTTTATCTCTGTAAGTCTTATTCTCGCTTTCTCCTGAATGGTTTCATTTATAAAGTTACTGTCCCAAGATATAAGCATACAGTGTGTTCTTTGATTCATTTCAGGTCAACACTCCAACCAAAACTTATGGCATGGGAAAAGGCCGGGCAGCGGATCTTAAATATATCGAAGCCTGTGCCAGAAGGATTGTCCAAAATTCAAACGGTTACAAAATTGTAACTGAGAAGAGCACCGTGCCAGTACGAGCTGCAGAGAGCATTCGGCGGATATTTGATGCCAACACAAAGCCGGATTTAAATTTACAGGTAATAGCTGACCTTTTATGTATGCAAATTGCAATGTGTACAGTTGTATACTTGAATCAAGATCTATTTTGTACCTTTTTAAAGGAGAACTGAACCCTAAAAATGAATGTGGCTAAAAATGCCATGTTTTATATACTGAACTTATTGCACCAGCCTAAAGTTTCAGCTTGTCAATAGCAGCAATGGTCCAGGACTTCAAACTTGTCACAGGGGGTCACCATCTTGGAAAGTGTCAGTGGGCTCTGAGCAGCTGTTGAGAAGCTAAGCTTAGGGGTCGTCAATAATTATTAAGCAGAGAATGAGGTTGGTCTGTGATACAAGCTGATGCTACAGGGCTGATTATTAAATTCTGATGCTAATTGCACTGGTTTCTGTGCTGCCATGTAATTATCTGTATTAATTACTAATCAGCCTTATATTGTGACATTTCTATTCTATGTGTACTGTATATTCCCTATAATCTCTGTGACAGCAGCACAGAGCATGTGCAGTGAATCAGCAGAAAAGAAGATGGGGAGCTACTGGGGCATCTTTGGAGACACAGATCTTTACTGCTAAAGGGTTGTGGTTGCCTTGGGCTGGTGCAGAAGCCCAAAACATGTACAACATTTCTAGCCGACTTCTTTAGCTTAACTTTCCTTGTCCTTTAAATGTTACCAAGGTACAGTGCTGCTATTCAGTAAATCCTGCAAAACCTTTTTCTGTAAAAGTGTCATTTCTAATTTTCTAGTGTTGTTGCCATTTTTCATTTTGCAATTGCTGGGGCCACAGTGGTATCCATCTGAATTATTTTTGGGGAGCAAACCATTGGTTCCATTTACAAACTTTGTGTAAAACATCCACCCTTTCATATTCTCGCAGGTGCTCTCTAACCCAGAATTCCTTGCAGAGGGAACTGCTATCAAGGATCTGAAAAACCCAGACAGGGTGTTAATTGGTGGAGATGAGACACCTGAGGGTCAAAAAGCCGTGCATGCTCTATGTGACGTTTATCAGCATTGGGTTCCCTCAGAAAAAATTATTACAACCAATACTTGGTCATCCGAATTATCAAAATTGGTATGAGTACTTCTAATGTCTTCCTGTGGCTACTATTTTGTTTATCCGGTCTAATGCTCTGTACAATCTGCGTGTGTGTGTGTGTGTGTGTGTTTTTTTTTTTTTTTTTTTTATTTATTTTTTTTAAATATGTCCCTCTTCCTCTTCCTACTCCTGGTTGTAGGCAGCCAATGCTTTCCTTGCCCAGAGAATCAGCAGTATTAACTCCATTAGTGCCCTTTGTGAGGCCACGGGAGCAGATGTGGAAGAAGTTGCTAGAGCTATTGGAATGGACCAGAGAATCGGAAACAAGTTCCTTAAAGCTAGTGTTGGTAATGCAACGTTCTTCACATTCAATACATCTATATTTATGCATAAGGGTTATATTTGCAATATGCCTCATTGTCATATGCCTGTTTTTGTTTTAGATCTGTCTTTTTGCAGTTTGTAGCATGATAAACTCCTTAAAGGGGGTTGTTCACCTTCCAAACACTTTTTTTTTTTTCAGTTCAGTTGTTTTCAGATTGTTCCCCAGAAATAGACCTTTTTTCAATTACTTCCATTTTTTCCCCAAAATTCACTAATTTTAACCATTTTTTCAAAATCTAAGTTTAAAGGAGACATATAGGACAAAAGAAAAGACCCTAGTTTTGTAGGCAATTATGAGTAATATATCGTGTTGCTTTTACATGGTGCTAAAAATTAATATTGTCTTTAAAAATAGCCCCTTTATTGGAGCTCCATATAGATGTTCGCTGGTCCCTGTCTGTGTTTCAAATGAGGGGTGGACGTGTCCGAACGGTCCCTGCCAGAAGCACAGTAGGAGGGGGACAGCCAATCACAGCCCTGCAGTCACACAAGCACAGACAGGCTTCAGTTCCCTTTCAGGTCCTGCTAGCTGCTGATTGGTTCCTGTCCTAAAGTGCAGTGAGCTGAGGGCCGCCAGCTCCCCTGACAGCCATGGAGCAAGAAGTGGAAGAGAAGGGAGGGATTATTAGGGTTTTGCAGAAATATTCAATAATTGGCCTGAAACACTACTTTTTTTTTTTTTTTTTGTGTAACTTTTTTAGCATTTATTGAATAAACTTTTCACCTCATTGGCTGGCTCCAGGAGTGCGTGTTCGATTTTTCTGGTTGTGAATTCACCTCAAGCTACGAGTTTGGGGCACATTGGGGTCTCTACACCCAGATCATTTCTCCCATCGGGTGAGCTGCAGTTCTACTTTATTTTGCAGCCAGGGCTGGTCCTATCAAATGTGGGGCCCAATTGGGACCATGTTGGCGGGGCCCCTAGACAAAGTGTTGCTGGCTACTGACACAGCAAGTATTTAGGAAAATAAGGGCATACAGGCACAAAATAGAAAGGAAAGGGGCAGTGCGGGGCCCCCAGAGGTGCGGGGTCCAATTGGCCTAAGGCCGGCCCTGTTTGCAGCTATAATCCTAATGCTCAGAGATTTATGGTTCTGATCTAACACTTATCTAACGAGTTTTACATAGTTTAGAGATTATAGCCGGCTGTGCACATTTGTTATTAAGCTTAGGCAATGGCACAATAATCCTATTGTATACTTGGCAGTCAGCTTTTTTTAAAAACAGTTGCGCGAACCGTGACGAAAACGCGGCTATGATCCGCATGTGTGTCCATGCCCTTACAGCTTACAGCTTACAGCCTTTAATGAAACCCAGGGATTCTGCTCAGCAGGGACAAAGATAAGAAATGTAAATGTAAACTAAATGAATCCATTTAGGATTGTTTACAGGGTCAGCGACCCCCCCCCTTTCTAGAGCTGCTTTAGAAGTTGTAAAAGGACACTTTAAACTTCAATATTAGAAAAATGGTGACACATATAAAATAGAAAGAAATTGGAAAAGGTATTTTTCTGGTGAACAATCTGAAACAAACTGAACTGAAAAAAAATGTTGGAAGGTGAATAACCCCGTTTAATGTTTGTTGTCTCTTTTCTAAGTACGTGTTGTTAAATGTGGTACTAATGTAATGCTTGTGTTTCTTTAGGATTTGGTGGTAGCTGTTTCCAGAAAGATGTCTTGAACCTGGTGTATTTGTGTGAAGTTTTGAACCTGCATGAAGTGGCGAGATACTGGCAACAGGTACAAAATCAATGACTGAAACAAATACTTTAGTATGAAGAATATGCTAGTAATCTATCTGTGCCACTCCGCTTGTCTTCTATATAAACGGTATTCTCTCCCTGTGATATAGGTGATTGATATGAATGATTATCAGAGAAGAAGGTTTACAACAAGGATTATCGATTGCCTGTTTAATACTGTAGCAGACAAGAAGATCGCTCTTCTTGGGTTTGCATTTAAGAAAGACACTGGTGATACAAGGTAAATGACACATATATTATTATCACAAATATTTTGACAGTTGTTATGGAAATTCCAAGTTGTCTGACTGATTACAGGCCTACTGAGGTAAGCATTAGAGAATCTCCTGTAGCTTATGATAGGCTGAGTTTGTATGGGTTGGGTAGCTAAGGTAATCTAGGGTGTCTATTGCCTGACTGTGGATACATCCAGGAAAAGTTTGATAGGTTGCACAAAAACAAATGCTTTCTAGTTTATTGCCAAACTCTGGTTGTGACTTATGGCATGCAATTCAGATTGGCCACTGTTTCCACAGCAATGAGCACAATACATACAAACTTTTAAACAGCACAAAATTCAATAAAACGTGTATATTTCACTGCAGTCTCTGCCATAATTTAAAAGTCAAGAGCTGAGCTTTGTTATATTTTTAATTTATGATCCTCCCATAATCATGTCGTTTGCAAAAACTACTAATAAACACCTATTGCCATGTGCGGTTCTTATTGCTTCTCTTGTTAATTTTTTGATTATGTTTCCATCAGAGAGTCTTCCAGTATCTACATTAGCAAATACCTCATGGATGAAGGTGCAAAGCTGCACATTTACGATCCAAAAGTTCCAAGGGAGCAAATAATAATGGACCTGTCCCAACCTGGAGTTGCACCAGATGACAGAGGTAATATATTTTGGGTGTAGTTTCCAGGCGTGTGTGTGTGTGTGTGTGTGTCAACTTTTCTCTTCAGTTGATTTAATACTATTCGCATCACATTCCCTAAGAAAGTGATGGCTGTACACATATTACTGTTCTTGCAGGTCTTGGTGTATCGCTAGTTAAAATCTGGCTATCAGGCCAATATTTGGAAAACAATGAGAAGGCGTTTCCAGCGATACTTCCACTTCTTTTGTGAAATTAGTCTGCAGTGGATTTTTAGAAATCATTGGTGTATTCCATGGTTTCTGTTACGTACGGAAGTATTTTGTGGGTACAGTCTTGAGACCATTTTGCCGTTAACATAGCAATATTTCAAAAATGTGAACCTCCAGATTACAGAAATATATACACACACACACACACACACACACACGTATTTCGGCTGTAATGCAACGTACCCTTTGATCTTGCTTAAATGTTGATTGGTTCTAGGCATGTGTAAGGCTATTGTATTCTAATTTTGTGTCTCTGAAAGACTTCTGCTTGCATATAGTAAATATGCACTTTGAAGATAAATGGCAAATGTTTATTTAGTCCCCCATGTGACATTTTACATTTTATAACTTTTGACATTTTGAGGGATGAGAGGGCCCGGCACACCAACAAAGGCTATAGTTTTTTTAGTTTCTCAGGAAGAACTGTAAAACCAGCATTTCCACTAATCTATACACATTTGAGAAATACCCCTCCCCCCACAAAAAAAATGCACGGATTAACTCAGTCACCAGATAAGAGTACTGTGCATGTATCTCTTTATCACACCATAACGGTTGACTGTTACAGGGCAAACACAGGAGTAAAGTCCCAGGGCTCTAATGGCAACCATTTAATCCATCCTGCTCCCTATAAAATAAGGATTTTGAATCCAGCTGAAGAAAATGAAGAAATAATTAGGGGAACTGATAAATCTTGCTTAAAAACAGATCTATATATTTTTGTCTTGTCTTTGACCCACCCATTATTTGCATAACTACATTTGAAAAAAAGAGAGAGTGGCTTTCACATTTTTTTTCATTTCTTGCTTTTCTGGTTTTTCCGCATTGGAACAACATATTCATGTAAATCATACCCAAAAGATAAAAAACGGATTATAAGGAAAAATTACCTGCTTAGGGGGTATACCAGTTTCATACATTCTCTGGCCCTCAGATGGTTAACTTAAAGGGATACTGTCATGGGGGAAAAAACTTTTTCAAAATGAATCAGTTTATAGTGCTGCTCCAGCAGAATTCTGCACTGAAATCCATTTCTCAAAAGAGCAAACAGATATTTTTATATTCAATTTTGAAATCTGACATGGGGCTAGACATATTGTCAATTTCCCAGCTGCCCCAAGTCATGTGACTTGTGTTCTGATAAACTTAAATCACTCTTTACTGCTGTACTGCAAGTTGGAGTGATATCACCCCCTCCCTTTTCCTCCCAGCAGCCAAACAAAAGAACAATGGGAAGGTAACCAGATAACAGCTCCCTAACACAAGATAACAGCTGCCTGGTAGATCTAAGAACAACACTCAATAGTAAAAACCCATGTCCCACTGAGACACATTCAGTTACATTGAGAAGGAAAAACAGCAGCCTGCCAGAAGGCATTTCTCTCCTAAAGTGCAGGTACAAGTCACATGACCAGGGGCAGCTGGGAAATTGACAAAATGTCTAGCCCCATGTCAGGTTTCAAAATTGAATATAAAAAATCTGTTTGCTCTTTCGAGAAATGGATTTCAGTGCAGAATTCTGCTGGAGTAGCACTATTAACTGATGCGTTTTGGAAAAAAACATGTTTTCCGATGACCGGATCCCTTTAAGATATATTTATATCTCTTCTCTGCAGTGTCCCAGCTGGTCCACATTTCTACAGATTTATATGAAGCCTGTGAGAATGCTCATGCTATTGTGATCTGCACTGAATGGGATATGTTCAAGGTAAGCTTGGGCTTTCTAACTTCTATCACATTTCCAAAGCTTTGCCTGGTTCTGTATCATATAAACTATACATTTCCATGTACTTTATTGACACAGAGCTGGTAGGAGAATATTTCTAGCATTACAGACTACAGAGCGGGTAACTGCCTGTATATACTTCCACACTTTAGATGCTCAATATCAAGTGTACTGAAGTGTACAGATATGCTTTATACTGTAAACATTTGCGGTAATCCAGCTAGGGCAGAAAATGTGTTCATCCTTATATCTTACCCTCACTGAACTTGAAACTGGGCCTTCCAGGAGAACAAATCGACTCTAACTGTCATACACCATGACCTATATTACGAGAACTGCTCGCTTGTGTGCTATTGTACATAAGCGGCTGTATACAATGCTATGCAGTAATGCTTCTTTTTAAGGAGCAAATACCATTCACAAGCATAAATATGTAATGCACCTACTAACCCCATATCATTTGACATCTGCCAAGCCCTTTTTTAACATCTTAACAAATGTATATATGTGCTTGAATGTGCACACCTATTGACCCATATCCCTATCAACCTCCTATCTTTCAGTTCCTTTCTGCATTTTTTTAGGTTTTGTTTTATTGTGGATGTGGAGTATAATGAGTGCATATGCACAGTGTACAAATATTTTAGAGAATAAACAAGGCAAATCTATACAAAAGGCACGGTCATCCTGCAGCCCTTGTGTTGGACCCACAGACATTGGGCTGCTTCCCACCTGTTTTTATTATAGCCTATTCTTAACACAAGATCCCATTGCTGAGGGGCAAAAATGTAGAATTCACAGAAGACTTGTATTTGGATTCTATTTCAATAAATATTGGAAAAAAAAAAAACAAAATATGGTAGAGCACTAGATTATCTTGTGCCCAATTGCTTTATGATTCCAAATCTATGACAAGGGAGGGAATGTAGTTCACGGCTATAGATACACAGTTGCCCCTATTTGCTTGTTTGATGTACTGACCATTGCCTGTCTTGTAGGAGCTGGACTTTAATCGAATCCACAGGATGATGTTGAAGCCAGCCTTTATTTTTGATGGGAGACGTGTTCTCGATGAACTTCACGGAGAGCTGCAAAATATTGGCTTCCAGGTAAGTGAGCTTTCCAATTACATAGCTTTTGTATGTCAAGATCAACATACCTTTAAGGTGGCCATAGACTGTCGCCAGACGAGCAGATCTCTCCCAGATATGCCCACATTGAAGCGGGCGATATCGGGTTGATCCGATCGTGAGCCCTAGGGCCCAATGATCGGGTCTGAACAGAGGCCAAACGGGAGGTCTGATCGTGGGACCGCATCAATGAATCCCGACGGGATTTTCTAACCTGCCTGATCGGCATTGATCGGGAAAGCCCATCGGGGGGCATGTGTCAGCGTTAAGGTCCCCACACACGGGCCGATAAAAGCTGCCGACAGGCCAAGTTGAGAAAGGGCCCTTGCTGCCCGAAACATGTCGTGTGGAATGCACAATAAAGATTGAATAGCAGGTAATCTGCTCTTTGCTGTTTTTCCTGTTTTGCTATCCTAATATATTGAAGTTGGCCCGTGTATGGGGACCTTAACGCTGATCACATGCAATTTTTGCACATTGATATTTGCACATTTGTCCCTGCTTATTTGGGTAGGCCTTATGCATACACTGAATCGGCGCATCAGTCAGCCCAGTGTTCTGTTTTGGCCAATGGCTTTGGTGCAAGAGGTTGTTTGGCTAAAATGATTCTATAGATGGAAAGTGTGTGTGTGTGTCCAGCTAAAAGAAGCTGTGGTGTTTTCAGGTAGTTGGACATGGTCTCACTAAGGGGTAATAATGTTCCATGCACTCAAACAGCCAGACTTCCAACTCAAGACTAATAGTGCTGATTATAAAAAGGAAGGCCAATAATAATCATGATGAGTGTATTCCAGTGACCAGTTTGTCTGAGATTGCAGGATTTGTGCAATTTGCTTTACATGGACAGGGAAGTCCTTTCTGTGCGTTGAGGATAAATATCCAGTGAGTTTGCCGAGCAGACATGATGTAATGTTCCCTTTACCAACGGAAACTGATTAAGCCATGTGTTCTTCATCATTGTGATGATCTAAGGAACAGGTCACAACCCTTTCCTGGAAATTTTGGGTGGAATCTTAACTGTTTGTAACTACTAACTTTTCTTATTTGTGTTAGTCGTTTTGATCATTAAAGGGTGTGAATCATGGAAATGTTAAATGAAATAGCTGGATGAGATTTGTATCCGCAACCCCTTAACATATCATGACAAAAAAGAAAGTAATTGCCAATGTATCTGCTGGTTGATGTCACTAGTTCCTTCTGCATGACTGCGTCTCCCAATGGACATTAATCATTGGCTTTCCTTGGCGGATCCATTTTCTGTAGGCTACAATACCAACAAAGTTCTAGTTTAGGGTATTTTTAGCTATTTCTGTAAATAATATTGACTCCAAAGAATGCTTTGCCCAAAAAAATAACTTGATTGCTTAAAAAAAGACTATAAATGGAATCCTCATTGGATATATATGTAGAAGATAAATTTACTTTATATATTAATACCTAGTCCACCATTCATATACAAATCATTCTAACCTGCTTTAGTAGCTAGGCCATCAACTTTATCCAGTTTCTGCTGAATAATTAAGCAGTGGGTCCCATTGTTAAGACACTACACACTGTTTCAAACTATACTGCACCCTGGGGTCATGGAAAGAAACTGGTTGGTTGGTGAGCATCACCAGCATGTATCATGCAGGACCTACACCAGAATGGGGTTTAGATTTTGCTGCATTTCAGATGAGTGGAGTCCAAGCTTGGTCATTGTAATCACTAATTTTGGGATTCAGATATGCAGCCAAATGGAGCAATACTTAAAGGGATACTGTCATGGGAAAAAATTTAAAAAAAATAAAATTAATCAGTTAATAGTGCTGCTCCAGCAGAATTCTGCACTGAAATCTATTTCTCAAAAGAGCAAGCAGTTTTTTTTATATTCAATTTTGAAATCTGACATGGGGCTAGACATATTGTCAATTTCCCAGCTGCCCCAATTCATGTGACTTGTGCTCTGATAAACTTCAATCACTCTTTACTGCTGTACTGCAAGTTGGAGTGATATCACCCCCTCCCTCCAGCAGCCAAATAAAAGAACAATGGGAAGGTAACCAGATAACATCTCCCTAACACAAGATAACAGCTGCCTGGTAGATCTAAGAACAACACTCAATAGTAAAAACCCATGTCTCACTGAGACACATTCAGTTACATTAAGAAGGAAAAACAGCAGCCGGCCAGAAAGCATTTCTCTCCTAAGTGCAGGCACAAGTCACATGACTGGGGGCAGCTGGGAAATTGACAAAATGTCTAGCCCCATGTCAGATTTCAAAATTGAATATAAAAAAAACTGTTTGTTCTTTTGAGAAATGGGATTTCAGTGCAGAATTCTGCTGGAGCAGCACTATATTAACTGATTCATTTTTTTTTAATCTTAGAAGAGTAACTTGGATATTTCAGAAACCATTCAGAATGTTTGATTATATTAAGAAAAGTTATTATTTTAGTATGATGCCAGTTATATTAAATTTTTATTTTCACAATAGTTCCCCTTTAAGTAATTGAGTGGACGTCAAGATTTTATTTTCCATGCAGCTGTAATGGGTGACTCTTTTGTATTTTACCATTACTACATTCCATCCCCATCCCCTGGTGTCTGTATAAACGAGACTCTCGCTTCCCACCAGCTGTTGTCTCTGTTGCCTGTGGCTTATCTATAAGGAGAACAGTGGGTTTGAAGGGGAAAAGCTACTTTACAAATTGTAGTCCATGTTTAATAATCTACATGTAATATTTCATGATGATGCTATAAAGTTGGCCATAAAATAACAGATCTACTTATTTGCAAGGTGGCCAAACAAGGACATCTTTGACTGACTGCCATCTGCTTACTGATCCAAATTGGACTGATGCAATCTTTTGGCCCATGGCCAGACCAGCAATTTTATCCTAATATAGGCCTATGTAGACCTGTTGGTAGAAGACCTGCATGTGAGGTCTTTGTGTGAGAGCTTCTTTTCTAACCTGGCTGATTTTTACCCAAATTAAATTAGTTTACATTTTGACCAGTAAAAATGACTGTATTCTGAAAATATGGAATTGTATGCTACAACTATTTTTGCTGTTTTATAGGTGGAAACCATTGGCAAAAAGGTTGCATCCAAGAGAATCCCATTTACGCCTACAGCAGATATTCCCAAGTTCAGTTTGCAGGATCTGCCTCATAAGAAACAAAGAGTGTAACTGCTACTGAAGAATAAGGGACAGATGAAATGGGAAAACTCCTGGAATGCCTGCCCACTTTAACCATAAAATGGTTTGGCCCCTTTAACTCTGGGGAGGGGACCCAGCACAAAACACAAAGCACACGATTGGTTAAATTTGAAAACTTTGGGGTTTCAGCAACTGCTGCCTAGATCCCTTACTGTTTTTTTATTGGTCAGAGAACACTCTGCAACACGATCAAATGGCTTCAAATTGACAAGCTAATTTATTTGTAAATAAATCTATTTCAAGCTACATTTAAACATTCTTGGGAAGTGTTTTAACATTTTTTTATAAAGACCAAATAAACCTTGAATGAAACAGTTTATTCTAATTCATTTCAAAAAAAAAAAAAAGATAGGGGCATTTTTATCAAGGGTCGAATTGAAAAAACTTTGAAATTCGAATTAAAAAAGATCAACCGAAATTAAGTTGTTTTTTTGGGTCGAATAGGTCTGAATTCGATCGAATAGATCCATATTAGGCTGAATTCGAATTGTACGAATCAAAGGAATAGCGCATTCGATCGGATTCCAAGTTTTTCCAAAAAAAACCCTGATTTTTAAAAGTCCACCAATTGACTCCAAATGGGTTCTAGGAGGTCCCTCATAGGCTAAAACAGTAATTTGGCAGGTTTTAGATGGCGAATGGTCGAAGTCGAATTTTTAAATAGACTGTACATGATAAATTTCGATATTCAAAATTTTTGAATTCGAAAATTCACCTCGACCGTTGATAAATCTGCCCGTAAGGGTTGGGGGCGGGAAGATTTAGTCGCCTGGCAACTTATCATCTCTTCTGCGTGGTGACAATCTCCCCGAACTGCCTTCCGTCTGCTTGAATGAAGAATCGCCTGCGCTAATGCACTTGCGGCACTTCGATTTCCGAAGTTGCCTACGAGGAAAACCCTAAAAGTAGAATAAGGCGATAAAACCACAGAGCAATGATGGGCGCATGGTCATGTAATGCTTTCAAACCAGAAGTATAATCATTGTTTATAAGTTACTTTTATATGAGCTTGTTTTTAGGAATATTCTGGGTAAAGTCTATTTTATTTTCTACTCTTTTTATATCTTAAAATTTCTTTATCAAAGCCTAGTTAGCTGTGACAGAAGTCCTCACACTGACAGGCTGCTGTATGTTTTATCATAAGTGTTATCTGCAGAAGGGGGTGTGCACTGACCTGTGAAATATGCTGAAGAAGGTCCCATTAATCTCCGGGTATAGGGATTATATAAAATATGGCAAGTTTCACCAAGGGCGGTGTCTCTTTAATCTTTTATTGCAAGCTGGTCAGCAGTGCAGATATCATTAGAGATGCTAAATAGGCAAATCATTTCTTGCCTATTTAGGTACACTCTTAAAATCTCTCAGGGGCCAACCTGTAACACTACATTTTCTCTATCCCAGATACCCAGATGTAGAGGGCAGCAGTTTGTGATTTGACTTGTTCCCCAGATATTACTTACTGCTGAAAGTGACCAAATTCTTCCCTTTAAAGTTGCATAGTTACTGTGGAATACAGGACGAGTCCATAGTCTGTGATATGAAGATGCCAACAGTTTTATTGCCCTACATATAAAGCTGCTTTGGTTGCAGTGTATAATGCAGCAGCCGTTGACTAAATTGCAGCCCATTTTGGTCTAAATTTTCACACATGATATTCTTTCTTATGGTAGAGCAGAAACATAGTACACCTGGATCTACTGCCAATTTTAGAAGGGGTGACGGACTTCTAGGAAAACCCTTGAATCTGGCTGCTAGGGTCCAAATTACCATAGCAAACCAGGCATTGATTTAAGTAACTGGAATATGAATAGAAGAGGGGCAATAAAGAGTAGCAATAACAATACACATGTAGCCTTACAGAGCATGTTTTTTGGGGGTCAGTGACCCCTATTTAAAAGCTGGAAAGTCAGTAGCAGAAGGCAAATACTATAAAAAAGGCCAATTGAATATTTGCATAGAACCACCCTTTGTTATATATATATAATGTGTGTGTTCCGCACTTTGAGAATGAGAGTCCAACTAATTTGGCACTGAAATAAGAACCAAATTGTCTGCTGTTATAATGTAAAAAAAAAGGGTATTAGAACTAACACAATGCTGCCTTGAAATGCAATATGTAAAATAAAGAATTTAAATTGTCACTTTTGTTTGTATTTTATTGTTCTGAGAGGGTTTATGTTAGCAGATAAAGTATTGAATAGAATTGTGTAATGAGTAATATTGCATTTGTGCCTATAACACTGACATTAAGTGCCTTATTCAACTAGAGAATAATTAAGCATTTGGCATGTATTCTTTGCATGGAGAGAAGCATTCTGTATTCCAGTTCTTTTGATTTTCTCTACATTCCATGGCTGAAACAATCACTAGAAGCCTATTGTCATTACCTAAATACACGTCTCATGTATAATAAGGCCTGTTTACTTAATACAGATTTTAAAAGCCTCATTCAACTTCAGTTCATTATGGTAAGCAAAGTCTGTAAAAAATAAATAAATAAATTATAAAAAGTATCTGACTAGTATGCAAATAAAACTTGTCAGATTTGGGATGTCCATTACTCGGCACAGGCAACTATTGGGCTTATTCAACAGAAATACAAAATGTTTAGCAACAAGTACTCCATGTGCAAATCAAAATGTTGCGGCGCACTTCCAGGGCCAAATGATCGCTTCCGTTTTCAGTTAAAAGAATCCCCTTTATTTGTTACATCAGTAAAAGAATGGACTAGTTCTTTTAACTGAAAACGGAAGCGATCATTTGGCCCTGGAAATGCGCCGCAACATTTTGATTTGCAGTGAATGATTGTCCCCTTGGCGATGGACTCGGGGTGGCAGCACCCGGGTCACAACATTGAAAGGGTAAGCCCATCCTTGTGTATTTATATGTAAGAATAAGGGCTGCAGAAGCTGGTGGCACGGGCAGATTCACCTGTGATAACAAACAAAAGTAGGATTCGGGCACATTGCACCCCAACCACCACACTTAAACGGTGAGCAACCTTCGGCCATATTAAGTATTATAACAAACAGGATTGGGAGACACAGATCCTAACATTGAAAGTCTCTACAAGGGTGTGAGGTTATATACATATGGGAGTAAAAGTATTCAATGTGCAAAGTATTGGAAATGCTCTGTCTATAGCAGTCACCGCTCACAAACTCCAAAGGAAGCATTACAGCAGAGACTTGAATTACTTAATTCTCCTTAATAATCCCTTAATTATGGTTACTGCTCAGTTAAAAAAAAAAAAAAAAAAAAAATTATATATATATATATATATATATATATATATATATATATATATATATATATATATATATATATATATATATATATATATATATATATATAAAAACTACTGATTTAACAAAAACGGTCTAATTCATTGTTAGTCCCTGCTTCCAATTTGCATAATAAATGGGAGATTTTTTGTAGGATGGTGTCAGACAGAACACATCTGATCACTATTGGAAGTGAAAGCATGGGACTGGTAGAAAAAGCTGATGTGTAAACTACATGGGAGTGTTGCCATCCCACGCAAGCCGGTTGAATGTGAATGCTGTGTCTGCATCTGACAAGAGTCTATAGAGTCTGAAGTTACTTTTCATTGAAATACATCGACTAGTCAGATGCATGAACAAAACACACCATCTGACTTTGATCGGAATTAATATTGGAGATAAGGAAGGAGGATTGCTGGCTCCAGTGTGTCCTGGTCATTAAATGGTACTGCTGTAGATTCCCTGGAGTCTGTGTCACACTCCCGAAGTACATATATCATACAGAAGAAAGGAATAAACAGCTTCAGGCAGTACTTAATAAACTGCAAGTGTTCATTTATTAGCAGTGTGCAACACTACATGTTTCGGGTACAAACCCTTTTTCAAAAAAAGGGTTTGTACCCGAAACGTAGTGTTGCACACTGCTAATAAATGAACACTTGCAGTTTATTAAGTACTGCCTGAAGCTGTTTATTCCTTTCTTCTCTATGATTAATATTGGAGATCCGATTTTGTAAATTCTCATGCTGTTTCAGGACATTTATGTGGGTCAGATAAAATCTAACCCACAAAATCTGATCAAAATTTCCTGTGTAGTTTAGCCCTTACAGCTCAGTACTGCCACTTGATTGGTTAAAGACAGATCCTAGCATAGGCTTCCATTGTGTTTTGTAGCTGGACACATGCTCTGGTGGGAATTGGCAAATGGAACCTGAGAATCAAGTTTGTAAAGCTGCATAGATACAAAGATATGTGAGACGCTTGATTTGGCACAGTCATTTTCTCATTCCCAATAGATTAATAACTAGGTTCACATGTGCTCTGTATAATATTACCCCAAGAGGTATTCTAATACCTTCAGGTTAGACACACACACACAACGACAAACAAAACTTTCAGTTTACAAAATGGGTACTATTTAAAAATCCATAATTCATACAGCATAACAATAATCCATAGCACAGCAGAAATAATAAAGGTTGGTACCAGTTACACAATTACTTGCCTGCGCCACTGCACTGAACACTTGATAAAGAGCCACAATGCTCGAAACATGTTGTGTTGAATAAACCTTGCAGCAAAGTATCTGCGGTTTTTTGAGCCTGTTTTGTCCGTAACCTCTACAGAATCCATAGTCTTGTTCAGCAGCTGGCTGTATAACGGGGCTGACAAACCTAATTTTTTCCATGCTCATGCCTATTGAAATCTCTGGGTTAGTATGTTAGTTCCTACTTTGGGAATGTAGTAGGTTGGGTGAGAAGCAGCTGTACATGTGCTGTGATAGCACAAACTGGCCTTTTCGTGAAATCCTTCCTTAGATGAGCGTCTAGTCAACAAACGGAGGCTCTTTTCAAATAGCTTTAATTTTCCTTCTCTCAATCAAGTTCTTCAAAAAGAATTCACCTACAAGCAAAATAAATATTGATTAAAAGCAGGATAATGAAATGTACATAGACAACTTTGATTTAAATCCAAAACTCCCAGTGATTATTATTAACACCAGGCAGCACTCCTGCACTCCTAAAAACGTGTCCATGCTGGGGTATTTTTGTAGACGCCATCATCTGTATTATATTTTTCTACTGATATACCCTGGGCTGGTGCAGTTTTTAGTGAACAGGTGCACCAGCGAGGGCATTAGGTAAGTGATTATAATCAGTGGGGGGTAACATTCTGCCATCCCCCAGTGATTATACCTTTAGTTCTCCTTTAAACTCCTAGGGATTATCTACGTTATGGAAATTAAAATGGAAGATAATTAGGAAAGGGCCCCAAAAAGTAAGTAAAAATAATTTAAAAATCCATAAGTCATTCTGTTTTTGGTTACCAGGGTCAATAGCCTCAAAAACTAGACAGGATTTTTAGTCTGAAGTTAGGAAGATGCACAACACAAAAGCTTTTAAGCTAATAATTAAAACAAAACATTAACAATAAAACCATGAAGAGCTGTTGTTTAGTTGCTTAGTTTTCTCCCTTATACATGTACTTGCAATACAGGAGGAAGTACTATACCTGCTTTATAAGAAGAGCGAACTGTGTAAAGGAATCCTAATTCATTGCCTATTTTTTCCCAGTGCTTAAACTTCTCTGGCGTGACGTACACCTCGACCTGCAAAATATTAAGCCATTATCAATCATCTTAATGGCAATCTATTTCTTTTGTGATTTGTGTTTTACAGATGGAACAGGCTATAAAGGAATTGTTCACCTTCCAACACTTTTTTTCAGTTCAGTTGGTTTCAGATAGATCACCAGAAATAAAGACTTTTTCCAATTTCTTTCTATTTTCTATGTGTGACTGTTTTTCTATATTACAGGCAGCTGTTAGAATTGATACAATCAGGGCCGCCATTAGAAATCACGGGGCCCCGTACAACAAAATTTTTGGGGCCCCCTGGGCCCCGCCCACACTGACGACCAAGCTCCACCCCATTTTCCCGCCCACTCCACATCGCAGTTAAAAGACCACACAGACATCAGCGCTAAAAAAGTAACCCCCCCCACACAAGTTGTAAAAAGCTATTGATGGTCAGGGCCCCCTTATAAAAAATTGGGGCCCCAAAAAAAAAAAAATTAAAATTTTTTTTTTTTTTAAAAAAAACATTGGCGGCAGGGGCCCCCTTATAAGTTAAAAACAAATTGGGGCCCCAAAAAAAAAATTTTTTTGAAAAAAAAAAAAAAAAACATTGGCGGCAGGGGCCCCCTTATAAGTTAAAAACAAATTGGGGCCCCAAAAAAAAAATTTGAAAAAAAAAAAATTTTTTTTTGAAAAAAAAAAAAAAAACATTGGCGGCAGGGGCCCCCTTATAAGTTAAAAACAAATTGGGGCCCCAAAAAAAAATTTGAAAAAAAAAAAAAATTTTTTTGAAAAAAAAAAAAAAACATTGGCGGCAGGGGCCCCCTTATAAGTTAAAAACAAATTGGGGCCCCAAAAAAAAATTTGAAAAAAAAAAAAAAATTTTGAAAAAAAAAAAAAACATTGGCATCAGGGGCCCCTTACGAGTTAAAAAAAAAATTGGGGCCCCAAAAAAACATGTTTTAAAAAAAAAGATTGGTTGCAGGGGCCTATAGAATATTAAAATAATACATTGGTGGCCAGGAGATTAAAAAAAAAAAAAATACACAAACTGGTGTTCAGTAGAATTGAACTCACGGCTTCAGTACTTCAACTTCACCTCCTTTCGTGACTTCGGGTCTTTGCGCTGCTTCAGGACTTCGGCTTCGGCTGTTTTCGTGACTTCGGGTCTTTGCGCTGCTTCAGGACTTCGGCTTCGGCTGTTTTCGTGACTTCGGGTCTTTTCGGCGCTTCGTGACTTCGGCTTTTTCCGTGACTTCGGGTCTTTTCGGCGCATCGGCTTCGGCTTTTCGGCACTTCCGCATTCGGCAGCACAGAGGCAAGACGTACGGCTCGGGCGCTCGTAAGGGGGGCCCGGATCTTCAAAAAATGCAGCGCTGCCGGGCCCCCCTTCATGCCCGGGCCCGGTACGCTTGTCCCCCCTGTCCCCCCCTGATGGCGGCCCTGGATACAATAGTTGCTAAGGGCTCTTACACATGAGCGTTCCGACCTGCGCTCCCCTGCGTTCCGTTTTTTGGCGTTCAGGCGCAGGGGAGCGCAGGAATAGACGCAAGTCATTATTTGAAATGGGGCTGTACTCACTCAGGCGCGTGTAGGTGCCGAACGCAGGTTCAGACGCAACATGCGTTCGGCGCCTACACGCGCCTGAGTGAGTACAGCCCCATTTCAAATAATGACTTGCGTCTATTCCTGCGCTCCCCTGCGGCTGAATGCCAAAAAACGGAACGCAGGGGAGCGCAGGTCGGAACGCTCATGTGTAAGAGCCCTAATACTCCAGAGATGCTGCTGAGAAATGGATCAACTAAGGTGATTATTTATTAAACTCCGAATGCCAAAAACCTGAATAATACTTTAAAAAAGGGGGGAATAATAAATAAGGGGGAAAAACCTGTGCGCATTTGGTTGGAGTATTTTTCAGAAAATAATGAGATAAATTCGGCCTCCCAATCTTGCAAAATGTTAACAGTTTAGAATCTGCACCTGAATTATTGAGATGCCAGACTTAAACACCAGAGACACAAAGATTAAACTTTAAACTTAGATTTTGGAAAAACTGTGAAAAACAGAAAATGGAAAAGCAACAGAAAAAAAGTCTTTATTTCTGGAGAACAATTTTGGAAGGTGAACAACCCCTTTAAGTGTGCATTGTGGCCCAAACCTCTTGGTTTGACACAAATACACTCTCTCGCTTGGGTATTATTTGGGATTCGGTTCAGGATTCAGCCTTTTCAGCAGGATTCGGCTGAATTGAAATCAATTTGCATATGCAAATCAGGGGTGGGAAGGTAAATCAGGTGACTTTTTGTCACAAAACAAGGAAGGAAAAGATTTTTCCCCCACTGTTTCCTTTCTTGCCCCTAATATGCATATGCAAATTAGGATTTGGTATTCGGCAGAATCTTTTACTAAGCATTCAGGGATTCAAATCCAAAATAGTGGTATAATAGGTATTATATATACAGAAAGTTTAAGCGATCGATCGAAGGATTTTTATTCGACCAAAAAAAAAACTTTGGTAGCTTTAATTTGGCGAAGTATGAAGTCGAAGTTTTTTTTAAGAGACAGTACTTCGATTATCGAATGGTCTAACGATATTTACTTTGAATCGTTCGAATGATTCAATTCGATCGAATTCGACCAATTTGATGGTCAAGGTACCCAAAAAATTACTTCAAAATTCGAATATTTTTTGATACAAACTATTCACTCGAGCTTAGTAAACCTGCCCCTAACACTAGACAATCATTGTAGACTTGCCAATAGTTCAGCAAGCAGTAAACAATCTTGACAAGATTCATAATAAAGGGATGGGCACCTTGAGATGACGTTTTGTTGGCTGCATGTACTGACCAAAGGTCAAACAATCCACACCCGCTTCTCGCAGTGCTGGAAAATAAAGCAGCAGCTCAGCTTTGTATGGAAATGCTCCGCTTATTATTCATGCTATGTAACACACATTTTAGAAAGTGTCTTCATTAATTATTTTGTATAGTTTTTAAATTATTTGCCTTCTTCCTCTGACTCTTTCCAGCTTTCAAATGGGGGTCACTGACTCCACCTAATAAACAAATGCTCTGTAAGGCTACAAATGTATTGTATTGTATTATTTTTTATTCCTCATCTTTCTATCCAGACCCACTCCTATTCATATTCCAGTCTCTTAACAAATCAATGCATGGTTGCTATGGTAATTTGGACCCTAGCAACCATATTACAGAAATTGCAAACTGGAGAGCTGCTGAATAACTCAAAAACCATAAATAATAAAAAATGAAAACCAATTGCAAATTGTCTCAGAATATCACTCTCTACATCATACTAAAAGTTCATGTAAAGATGAACAACCCCTTTAAAGGAGAAACAAACCTTTTACCAAAAAAAAACCTACCCCCCACCCCAGGTAGACACCCCTCTTTCCTACCCCCCAGCCTAGATCGCCCCCCCCCCGGAACAATGCCCCTAAGTTTTGCTTATCCCTCTGTGCAGATTCAGGGAGTTCACGCCAGCCATCTTCCTCGTCTTTGGTAAGCTAAGACTGGCAAAGTGGCGCATGCGCAGTTGGAGAAATGTGCCCGTTTGCGACATCTGCGCATGAGCCAAAATTGACGGAAATTGCCGAAGGGACGGAAGAAGACACAAAGACCCAAAAGTTGGCTGCAGTGAACTGTGATCCCTGAATCTGCACAGAGGGGCAAGTAAAAAGTTAGGGGCATTTCCCTGGGGGGAAAGGAGGGAGGGAGTTCTACGTGGGGTGGGGGGGTAGGGGTTTTTTTTGGTAATGGGTTTGTTTCTCCTTTAAGTTACTCACCCTTGAGTCAAGATCAACACTGACTGCAGCAATATCCTCCCCAACACCTAAATAACCAGATTCCATCCAGTTACTGACCTTTCATTGTGGAGTAGACTTGCTTGTCTGGTTCGCCTAAGCCAAGCATTATAGATGTTTTGGATATTAGATCAGGCCGTACATTTTTGGCGTGTTTCAGAACATTTGGTGACTGGTCAAAATTCGCTCTAGGATTACGTACATACCTTTAAAAAAAAAATGCTTTATTAGGTGTTTTTTCCCAAGCAATCAGCTTGAAATTACCAATTTACTTATGATACACAAGTATTCGGGTTTGCAAAAACTACATAGGCTGCCATCTGGTGGCAGTCTAACAGCCCAGCAAGAATGGTCCCTAAATATTTTTTGGACAGGATTATACTGCCATTTTTCAAAACTTGCATTATTCGGGTGGTTTGTTATTATTAAGACCATCTGTTTTATTGTCTTCTGACAGCAATGACATCTCCACTGCCTTCAGGTTCCCTCTAAAATCTGGTGTGAGGCATTCAATGAGAATTGTTTGGTTTCTGTGTAATAAAGAAATACATAAAACACTCCATATTTCTGCAGTGTATATACACTCATTTGAATAGCCGGCACTATATAGTGGATAATGTACCCTACTGTAGTTTATAAAAATATTATAAGTAACCAAGGAGTTATGTGATCATATAAAAGCACAAAGCTGCAGGCCCCTTTAGGCCAAGGGCACCTGCAATGGATCATCTACTTTCCTCTTACTGCATTTTGTGTTCCTTTAGCTCCATTGACAGACAAGCTGTCGGCCTGTGTGCAGCTACACTGAGCAAATACTGGTGTGAAAATATAAACTTTTGCATTTCTGTGAAAATATCAACTCAATGTAACTCCACACAATCTGACTGTGCATGTGATTGGGGCTACAGGGAGGAGCAAATAACAGCAGATCCACCTTCCTCTGCCTGCATACAAAACACAGACGGGTGAATTATACACTCCATGTGTCCTTGCCAGTAGTGGCTGAAGCAGTAGTGAATAAGGGAGAGAGTCCAGCTACTGCACCATCTCCACTTTGTCTGCCTCCACTTTGCCTAAAGCTGGCAATAGCTGCAAATATACTATCGTATGAAACTGAGGTGCTGTCCAATTTGTACTTCCCGCCTTGTATGGCCCTCCATTGAAGTCTAGTTGCTTTGATTGCTTACCTACGTGTAATCTTCATAAATTATCAGAACTGAGATTAACTGGCATTGTTCACACCCTCAGATTCCGACTATAAAAGACCTGCATTTTCACACTTGTAATCCCATGTATTGTTCACACTTGTAAGGACCTCTATTGTTCACACCTGTAATATCCTGCATTGATGACATCTCATACAGACTGTAGGAGAAGCACTGGCATTGTGTCACTGTACATAGTAGAGTATATACTGTTCATTTTAGAGTGGTCCTGATAGGTCTCCTACCCTGCTCTGCCCTGCCTGTTTTACCCTACCTGTGTGTGCCATACTCTGCCTGCCCTATGCTCTGACTGCGTGTGCCGTACTCTGACTGCGTGTGCCGTACTCTGACTGCGTGTGCCGTACTCTGACTGCGTGTGCCGTACTCTGACTGCGTGTGCCGTACTCTGACTGCGTGTGCCGTACTCTGACTGCGTGTGACGTACTCTGACTGCGTGTGACGTACTCTGACTGCGTGTGACGTACTCTGACTGTGGGAGGTGAACCTGGTGTTAAAATTTGGAAATAGTTGTTAGTGGATCCTCAAAGTGTTTAATCATGTACTGGGTGTTGCTGTGCTATCCACAAGTGAGTGTGAGGCTTATTGATTTAAGGATTTGACTCAAACTTTTTTCACATGAGTGATATCCCTGCAGTGAACACCAACTATTTAGTTTTTTTCGTGTGAAACCACCATTAATATGGGTAACATTTTTCGTGATAACATGGGGTGTGATTTAAAAGTGAGAGTGGTCAACACTGGCTTTCATTATCGGCCCTCCACCATATACACCAGAAAAATTCCGGCCCTTGGTGCCACAGAAGTTGGACAGCACTGAATTAGGTAATTATTTGAGGGTAAAATGCATTGTTCTGTAATGTGACCAGGTCTAAGAAAGGGAATTGAAATAGTAACCAGAAAAGCTGCATTATTTCCCTGTATCATATAACTGTACTATTCTATTCCCAGCTACTGGAGCGCTGTACAGAGAGACGCAGTACTGTTACATTGCACTGAAATGGGCGACTGTGCTTCTTCTATGGATGAACCAAATAAATCATACTAACTGCACGATAACTTACACTGACCTACAGTGTCACGCACAATAACTGCTAAATCCTTCTTAATTAATGTATTAGCATTCTAGCATTCCTGCTGTTTTGTCCAATCCATAGTCTTGCATTTATCAATAATTAACATAATTTGGCTGCTGAGCCCTCCAGTTTATTCACATCACAATGACATGCGTAAACCACTGCACAAAGCACAAAGTTTTGCACAACTAAGAATCAAACTGACTACAAGTTTATATATGAATAAGCAACATTATTCTCCAGGGCACTAGAGCTTATTAAAAGGTTAACTTTACTTTAAACAACTGACAGCTGTGAGTCCCAAAGTTGATAATAAGACCCCAAATGCACTGCACTTACATGTTAAAATACAGGAATCTATCCCCCCACCATCTCATAATTTTTCAATGGGTTTAGCAACTTTAAAAAACAATGTAAACAATTAAAATTGAAAAAAAATTACATTTTGCTTCCCATTAGCATAACCTGTTAACTTGGCAGCTTTTAGATGCCAAACCTTTACATTCAAGTTTTTCATGCATAATAGATTGCAAATAAACTTAAATCACAATAAAAACTAGTATTCAAACGTTGATAAATCTGCCTCTTACTATTAGAATCCTGGGTTAAATATCATCAGGTTCTAGTCCTATAACAAGTTCAGTTTTTGTGAAACAGAAGAATCCTTTTCCAGTTTCCCATAAGGCTTACGCCAAATCAATTGCATTTTGTCGGTGCTGTTTTTTTTAAATTACATTCCCTTGCTACAGTAGCAACAAGCTTCAACTTTAAATGTCCTAAACCAAAGGTGGTATTAAAGGAGAAATTTTGTGTGAAAAACAAGAACTTACCATTGCATCATACTATTTCAGGCTGATTTTTTGAATATTTCTGCAAAAACACAACTAGTCCCGCACCTGTGTTCCACTTCCTGCTGCCTCCTTTCCTAGGCTGTCCAAGGGAGCCTGAGACACTAAGCGCACTGTACTGTAGGATAGGGACCAATCAGCAGCTAGGCTGACCTGATGGGGAACTGAAGCCTGTCTTTGCTTGTGTGACTGCAGGGCTGTGGTTGGCTGTCCCCCTCCTACTGTGCTTCTGGCAGGGACCCTTTATTTTGAAGACTTTGAATTTTGAAGACATTGTTTTTTGGCCAAATGTAAAACCAGCATCATATAGTAAACATTATTGCCTACGAAGTTAGGTTTTTTTTTATATATCCTATTTGTCTCCTTTAATAACTGCAGTGATGGCTATGAATATGGTTATATATTTTTTTTTAATTTACAGCAGTTGCAAAATCTCTCCAGTCCATTTATGGTTTCCCATAATCAATGATTCAAAATAAATATATAATAATTATACCTACCTCTCTTTTAACATCGACACTGTTTTTGCAATGTGTTCAGCGCCCCCATCTGAAATATCTAAAGAATTAAACATGTTTTAAAATAAGTAATTGTCTTCATCTTTACTACTTAAGAATACTGGGGATGTATTGTCAAAAATTATAATCCCCTTTACCTTTGGGGAATGAATAGAAGCATTTTGCAAATAATTATTTTTGATGAGCCGGTTTTGAGTTGCTTGCAGTGCAATCAATTCCCTCACATCGCTGCTGATTTGAGAAGCACGCAAAACCTTTATGGCTTGTGGCCGTCTCTTTTGCTTGGCCCATGGCCTCCTCTTCTGCTAGTCCTGCCCACCTACCAATGAAAAACGAGTAGGCAGTCAAGCAACAGTGGAGGTGACGGTGAGGTGCATGCACATCGAGCAGGTGTCTGCAAACAAGACTGCCTACTTGTTTTTCATTGGGAGGTGGCCAGGACTAGCAGAAGAGGCGGCCAAGGGCCGTGAAGGTTTTGCTCGCTGCTGAAATGAGCAGAATTGATTGCGCTGCGAGCAACTCAAAATTGGCTCATAAAAAATAATTATTTGCAATTTGAAAAATGCTTCTATTCATTCCCCAAAGGCAAAAGGGGATTATAATTTCTGACCATACATCCCCTTTAAATAGAAAACTGGAACTCGGTGTTTAAATATCATCTGAAGTTTCATTTCCGTGCAATGCATATGGGATTTGTCAGTTTAAAAAATGAAGACTTGCAGATAAAGTAGACTGTCTGCAGAAATATCACCATATTTTCCAGCAAGCTTTACAGTCTAAAGGTGGCCATAAACAGGGAGATCAGCTCGTTTTGCGATGTCGCCAAAGAGTGGATCTCTCCCCGATATGCCCACATTGAAGTCTGCGATATCGGGATGATCCGATCATGGGCCATAGGGCCCAACGATTAGATCAGAATGGAGGTCAAACAGCATTCTGATGCATCAACGAAAAGACGTGGCCGGGATCCAACAGGGTTTTTTAAACCTGCCCGATCGGCATCTGGCCGACTTTTGGCCAGATATTGATCAGAGACACCTGTCGGATGGCCCCACACACTGATCAATAAACTGCCGGTCTGTCGGCAGATTTTACCGGCCCATGTATGGGGGCCTTTAGAAACCACTGTGAGCCACATAAGCAATAGTGTTGTTCTTGTGGAGCAATTTCCACAATGCATACCAACCATCTTGGTCTACTGATGTCAGCACCACATAATCCAGATCCCACTCTGCTATTGCTTTTGCCATATTATATGGCTCATCTGGGTCCAGGGGAGGAGGGTTCCTTGCAGTTTTCACCTAACAAAAACGACAACCTCGGGTACACGTGTCACCCATTAACTGAGGGAGAATAAGAAAAAAAATTTTGTGAGGTCACAAAACAAGTGAATCTTTTTGCAGTTGACACGAACAAGTTTGATTTTTGACCACAGAAAAATTTTTAAAAAATTATTCAAACAGTAAATAATAGTAAAAGCATAAAAGTATAGAACTTTTAGCAAAAAAGTATAGAACTCAACAGAACTTGAAAAATAAAGCAAAACTCTTTTATTTAAATATATATACTTAACACAAATATGAAAAAGACTGTTTCGGGCATATGAGGAGAGTCACAACATGTAACTGAATAAAAGTGCCCATAAAGATACCCCTGAAAATCAGGTGTAATTTGTAAACAAATAACAAGCCAAATGAACATTTCATATCAATATATTGAAATTTCTCACTCACCATTATGGTTGCTGTGGCTGTGCCGTATTCTCCTCCCCCCAGCACTCCCCAATATTAGGACAACGAGCTTCTTCACACACCTTGATGTTAACAAATGCATAAAGTTGACTATAAGAAGCCTCTCAGGTAACATGACCGTCATCAAATAAGCAGCTCTGGGTGCTGGGAATTTAAAATGCAGTGATATTCAGAGGGCAGGCCTTTAAAACAAACTCATCCACACTCATTGATTTGTGACCTCAGCTGCAGTTGCTATGAGTCTCTCACAGTCCACATGTAATAGAACATCCAGCAAAGTCCACAAGTAATAGAACAGAGGCAAGCACACAGACATTTCAGTGGGGAATTACAAAGAGAAGAGATGCGATTCCCCGCTGAAATGCTTGCCTCTGTTTTATTGCAGCTGGCAACCCTGGCATTACTAAACTACTACTTCAGTTGTCATGTGATTTTTTTAATTGCAACAGACATTGGTGTCATTAGATGGAACCCAGAAAATGATGTATGTCTGTTCTTTGAAATAAGCCAATTACCTTATTATACATGAATGAAGTGTTTGACTCTGTTCATAGGTTAACAAATATCTCAAATAATTTTGCCATGGCTGTGCAGTGGAGATCTTGAAAAAACACAAGTTATACAGATATAGTGTGTTTTTTTAATTAATTTCTGGCACAGATTACCAGTAATGCCTTTAGCTGATCATTAATAGATCTAGTAAACCCAGGTGTCAGAAAAGGGAGATATGGAAAAGCGACTCCTCAAGAGGAAGGCTTATTGGATTCACACTCTAGATACCATTATGCCCAGCGGGCTGAATAGGGATTGGGAAGTTAGTCTCTTTGTGGATTGACTGAGTTATTTTACATGATTTGACAACTTTCTACTTTTGTGGCTATGTCTTCCCCCTCTCTCTCTTATGAGATTGTATTCTAGACGTGGATACATTAGTATAGTTATATATATATATTTATTACTTTTTATGTATAGTGGCAATTACACTGCATTTTGTATATTATATCGTTTACCTATATGTATCCCCAATGTTACATTCTCCTCCAAATTGCACTCTGCTAAATTATATAATAAGCACACATGAGTATATATTGTATGTAGACGGTCCTAATTATATTATATATTTCAATTTATATTAACCCAGAATAATTCTCTATATTATTAGGGTGTAAAGTGGGGACCCGTGGGTTGGGCGGGTTTGGGCCGACCCCTGGACAAAATGCGCGGGTCATGGGCTCTTCCACGACCTAGTACTGCCGGCTTCAGGCACCGGAATTTATAGACTTCCACCTGCCCCTTTTGTGATGTCACTATGGGGTGTGGTGGGTGCGGGTCTAAAAATAAAGGGGAGCAGTGGGAGTGGGCGAGTTAGGGTCGGGTCGAGAATTTCTCGACCTACACATCACCAGTACACGGGGAGATCTGTCACCCATGTTTTATCCGCTGATGGGAAAAGCATGCAGTGCTTTGTTTTTAGAAGTCGTCCAAAGTTTCCATGCAATGCCCCTTCTGGTGACTTTAGAAAATGAAGTTCAACATATGTTGACAAATCTCCCCCTGTGCAGTCTGAGGCGGGAGGGCTGAGAATGGAGAGCGTTTGTACTGAGGACTGAGGAGGGAGGGCTGAGGAATGAGCCACTAGGGGGGACATTGCAACAGGATATGTGGGCAGCACAGAGGTGTGACTGTAGCATCTTCAGATCAGTGAGTAAAATAAGAGGCAAGTCTGCATACTTTGTTAGGAGAGTGCACGCAGGAGTGTGTGTTCTCCTGATGATGTCCTAAAATGCATTTCTTATGCCTGGTTGGTGGCAAGTTGTTGTATAAAAAACAAGTTTATGGCCAAACAGAGACCCCTGTTGGCTGCCAGTCCACATAGAGCTACTAAATAGCCAATTATATGCTTTAGTTGGCACCACCTGATGAACGTTTTTCATGCCTGTGTTGCCCCCCAACTCTTTTAATATATGAATGTGACTCATGGGTAAAAAAAGGTTGGGGACCCTGCTCTATACTGTGAGGGAGTGAGTCCATCCTAGAAAAGTGATCTGGATACGTTGCACCTCCATTTATGACAGCGGTCTGCTAATGAGGACAACTTCCAGTCCCCCTTTTATTACAGGCAACTTTAGCCTTCTATAAACACATTGTCACCCCGCAAGTCCGTAGAAGTTCTGCCGCTCTGCGAAATGCACATCGTCTCATCTCGGCTGCTCTGACTCCTCACTCGGGGTGACAGAATACAGCGAGCACCCGCTCCAAAGGGCAGAATATTAACTAACTCCCCGCTCGACACGCAGCTGGTCTGGTCTGGACAAGCGCGACTCTTCACCTACTCACTCGCAGTTTCAGAATCACAACAGGAGAACCAAATGCGCATGCGTGTTTTGAAAGCAAGACAGCACAAGCCGCTCAGCAAAGCTTCCTTTACAGTCGCCCTAAAGTTTTCATTGTGCACAGTAGACGTCTTTCAGATAGCTGCTTTTTTTCTTTTCACGTTACCCACATCACTAAACATAATCCTATATCCATTTACGCACATATTTTACTTTATCAACTATCAGCGACGATCAGTAAGTGAAATCTATTGATCAGGTCTACGTTATCTACGTCCCTTTCGAGGCGGCGCTCGGCGGTGGTATAAAAACGTGATGACGACAGACGCTCTCCCTTTCCTCTGTCAGCTGCGAGGTGAGGATATGGCGGATTTATCGCCAGAGCCTTTGCAATCTTCTTCCATCCTGGGCGGAAGAGTTTATTTGTATCTTCCTTAGCCAGTTTGTGAATGTGCTGTGTTTTCTCTCTCTCCCGCGCAGTATATGGGGCTTGTTTGCTGCGAGGGAGACGGGATGAGTGCGGTTTGTTGCTCCGCCACTAGACTGGCCTGGAGTTGTTTAAGGCACTTACTAGACTACGTGTTCCAGGGCCTGGTCTGATAATGTGGGAGTTCTTGCAACTGCCAGTTATAAACTGCCGTGGAATTGTTATTTACTTGTGTTTGTGTACTAGACGTGCCAGATCCTGTTTCAATCCCAGTCCAAGAACCTTGTTTAGTTGTGTGTGTGTTTATTAATGTAAATGAAGACTGTAACCCCATGTTGTGCTCTCTAATGGCCACTTTTCACCTGTTTGTTTTATGGAATAAATATTTCCTAGGCTTCTGTTAGTTCCAGTGCCTAATTTGCCTGGAAGCTGTGGGATCTGCAGTGGTACTGAGGGGTGAAAGGGTTTATATTGGAGAAGTCCTTTTAGTGGTCCCCTGCATACAGATAGGAGGCATCCATTTTGGCCTTTTTCACAGTATGGCTCATAGCCAGACACCCACTCTTGTGTGTGTTTATATGTTTTTTGTGATCAGTCATTCTTCAAATGTCATGCTGGGAGAAAGCAGCAGAAAGTAAAGGGACTATATGTACTTTTAGGACAGTGACACACTGTGATTCAGGGACAAATCTCCTTTTTCGGGGCAACTAATCTACCCAAACTGCCTTCCCGCCGGCTGTCCTGTGGGATAGCTCTCGGAGTGCTTTGTGCTTTCCGAAGTCACCCAAAGTTTCCAACTTAAGGCGGCTTTAAAAAACAAAGCGCTTCGAGTGCCATCCCGTCATCTATTTACATTGTAGCCGACGGGGAGGTAGTTTGGAGAGATCAGTCGCCCTGAAGAAGAGATTTGTCACCAGGCGTTAAATCTCCCAGAATCGCAGCGTGTCATTGCCTTAGGGTAAGGCATACACTAAGTTTCAGGCAGATTTAAACTGGCCATCGTTGCGTCTATGGCCAGCTTTAGTCACCCGCCAATAAATTGCCTCTTCTTCGGGGCGACTAATCTCCCTGAACTGCCTCCTGCCGACTAGAATCTAAATCCCTGGCAACGACAGCTAGATTGCCGTGAGGTGACTTCGGAAAGCGAATCGACTTTCTCTGCTCTAAAGGTAGTGTTTGTTGCTTTGCATTTGACATGCATTGACAGACTTGTGGTGCTCTTTAATGTCATGCACCTCAAAACTAAAAAAAGTGGTAGCTGCAGTTACTTTCTGTAACCTTGCAGAGGAACGACAACTCCCAGTGTCTTCTAGCAGTTGAATTTTTGCATGATATAAATATGTAACAGTGAGTATGCTGGGCCAGCTTGAGTTAAAACTCCATTTTAGATGGTTTGGCTAACTTTTTTCTTTTGCGCATATAGTGGGTAGAACATTGAAGGGCTCTGTTCCATTAAATTGAAATCAAGTGTCAATGGAGCCGTCCAGCAGCATAGGGGGCCATAAAAATCCATAGGAGGGCAACGTGTGGCCAATGGGCATCAGTTTTGTTTAGGCTACCAAGGTGATGTTCACTTAGCGCTAAGTCACAAATAACATGGACGTGTACTACTTATTTTTAATGTTCATTTATAGAATGAAGACCATTCTCAGCAACCAGATTGTTGACATCCCTCAGAATGGTAAGTTGCTCTGAAAATGACTTTTTATTTTTTGTCTTTTCATTTTATCTGCCTGCATGCTTCTGACTTTCTTGTTTCTTCATAGTTGACATCTCCTTGAAGGGCCGTACAGTTACTGTAAAGGGGCCCAGAGGTGTCCTGCGGAAAAACTTCAACCACATAAATGTTGAACTGTGTCTCATGGGCAAGAAGAAGAGGAGGGTAAGTCCAATCTTTGTTTACTATGTGGCATAAAATGTGGTAAAAAGGGCTTGTAAACCTTCCAAACACTTTTTTCAGTTCAGTTGTTTTCAGATTGTTCCCCAAAAATACTTTTTTTCAATTACTTTCCACTATTTATTTTTTCACTGTTTTTCCAAAATCTAAGTTTAAAAAAAAGTTGAATGTTCCTGTCTGTTTCAGTCTGACAGCTCAGTAATTCAGATGCATACTCTAAACTGTTACAATTTATCAACATTTAGTTGATACATTTCTCAGCAGCATCTCTGAAGTATTAGCAACTATTGTATCAATTCTAACAGCTGCCTGTAATGAAACCCAGAGATTCTGCTCAGCAGGGACAAAGATAAGAAATGTATGCACTAAATGTTTCCATTTAGAACAGTTTGCAAGGTCGGCGACCCCTCCCAGAGCTGCTTTAGAAGGTTACATTAGACTTTACACTTCAATATTAGAAAAATGGTGACACAGAAAGTAATAGTAAAAAGTAGTTATTTCTGGTGATCTGTCTGAAAACTAGTTTGAAGGTGAACTACTCCCTTTAATCTCAGAAACTTGTATTTGTCATGCTTTTGTGTGTTTATACTAGAACTTTGGTTAAACCAGCTTCAAAATAATATACCAGTTGACATATCCGAATAGTGATTGACTTGCTAACATAGACTTACTAGTGGTGAGTATAGAGCAAAGGCGTAAGACTTAATGTGCCACGTAATGTGACAGCAGGAAAACCTTTTTACATATATATGTTTTAGATCATTTTCAAGTCCCCTGTGCCCATTGTAGTCAGCATTTGGTCAGTTCCTCGTATTACACGGTTAGATATGTAAGCCTAGTCTCCACCCTCCTACTATAGTTTAAGCAACATGTAGGGCAGCAAATAAGTGCCTTCCCAAGCTGGCTTCAGGGCTAGGTTTCCCTAAATAGAGATGTAGCTTGGTTTCTAATTAACTTTTTTTTTCCCCCTTATTAGCTTCGTGTTGACAAATGGTGGGGTAACAGAAAAGAGCTGGCCACAGTGCGCACCATTTGTAGTCATGTGCAAAACATGGTAAAAGGAGTCACACTGGTAAGTAAAGTTACTTTCCTGTCTGCCAAGTATTAGTTGACTTGTGTATGCAGACTTGTTACAAAAGGGCTGATGTAACTCCATGCTAGGTTCAAATGTATGTCCAAATGCTATGGCTGTTTCTTTTTAAGACGTTCCATTAAAGGAATTGTTTCCTCACATGGAGGAAAAAAATAACTGCTAGTGCAGACTGACATTAAAGGCAGCTGCTTGTCACAGTAGTGTGCGATTATTCCTTTGGGTTAAAATCTGGTTTTGTGCACATTAAAATGTAGGTGATGGTAAATGTCACAATGTGTGACATAAGCCCAAAAATAGTTGCAGCAAGCATGTATTAGATTTGTACTCTATGGATGTTTTAATTCCAAGTGGAGGTTTGCCTACATGTGGAATTACAAACCAGTGCCATGTGCTTTACTTATGAGCTTTACATGGTAGAGAGGAGCTAGAACTTGGCTACTATGTATAGTAACATAGGTTTGTGTCTGTAAATGTCCACCTTTATGTATGTTTGCTCTAATCTCTTTTCATAATCAAATGTCTGCATCTGTCTCCACAGGGCTTTCGTTACAAAATGAGATCTGTGTATGCTCACTTTCCCATCAACGTTGTCATTCAGGAGAGCGGATCTCTTGTGGAAATCAGGAACTTCTTGGGTGAAAAGTATATCCGCAGGGTTCGCATGAGATCAGGCAAGTGTCGTGGCTGGATGCTTTAACTTATGAGTGGCCAGCTACAGGTCACTAGAGTGGGAATCTCCAGTGAGATGACATTCGTGTCGCTTGGTTTTAACGAGGTTGCCTCATAACTTCGGACGACTTCGGAAAACTAAAGCGACACTCAAAACCAAATAGAACATAGGCACACTCCACATACTGCTTCTGCAAAAATTTGAAAAATGCTGTTTATTTTTGAGATCCCAGCAAACGTTTCGGGGACGAAGGGGTATGTCCCCGAAACGTCTGCTGGGATCTCACAAAAATAAAAAGCATTTTTCAAATTTTTGCAGAAGTATGTGGAGTGTGCCTATGTTCTATTTTGTTTTTAGTATAAGAATGTTTTTTGTATGCAGCATGGCCTAAATGCAGCACCTCAAGTGAGTTATCAAGTTTAAAATATTTTGTTTATGCGGAACAATGCGTTTGTGGGGGAATGCGTTTAAAAGTTTGGATGACAAAGCGGCACGTATGACATCCCACTGGCAATTCATACTCTTGCTGGCGAAAGGCATTTCGGGGAGAAGTTTTATTAAGATTTATCTAATCTCCCTGTGTGCCTTCACGTTAAGGGAGATAACAAATTGGCTGCATCTTTCCCAGTACTCCTGGTTACTTGCAGTGTTGACTGTTAACTTAAAGCAATGAGCATCTGTTATAATTAATTCTAAAGAAAACTATTTAGATGAGGTTCAGATAACTTATTGTAGGATGTGTAAAGGGCTTACGTTTCTGTGAATAAGTAAACTTCATTGGACATAGACATCCAAGCAGTGCTCATACTGGCAGTTGCTATTGTCTATTATACTTAGTCTTTCCTTTATTTTAAGCTGTCCTACATGGAGAAATTGTCTTGTCACCATAACAAGTAGCCTGCCCTGATCATCTGAAATTTGTGTAGGGGCATATAGGAGTATTTTTGGAGATTTATGGCGTTAGACTGTAGTTAACTCTTGGCAGTTGGGATTAAACTTTTTTTTTTTTTTTTTTACCATCTGAAATTGGATCACTTGTTTTAGGTTAATTATATCTAGTTAAAACATGGTTGAGGTTCTCCTGTTTTATATTCTGCAAAATGAATACTTCAATGTAAATCACCGTGCTGTGTGTGTTCAGAATTCTCAATTCTGATGGCAGTAGCACACAAGGTGGTTTCATTTACTCAAAAGCAGCTTCATATCTACCAAAATTGTTTTTAAAATGCCAAACTAGGTAGTTGTCAAGAATGGCAAGTTTTCGGAGAGAATCATGTGACTCATCTGAGTCTTTTTTTTTTTTTATGTGACATACTTTTAGCAAGGGTAAAACATTGGAAAAAACACCCAAACTCTCCAGATGTGGCATTACCTTAAAAATACGTCGTCGTCGCCCCCCGCCCCCCCCCCCCTTATCAAACTTTTTAAATGTCTGAAGACCTGCGCACTTTAAAGGAAACAAAGAAATTAAAATGCCCAAAAAAGCCATATTTTATATACTGCATCAGACTAAAGTTTCAGCTTGTCAATAGCAGCAATGATCCAGGACTTCAAACTTGTCACAGGGGGTCACCGTCTTGGAAAGTGTCTGTGACACTCACATGCTCAGTGGGCTCTGAGCAGCTGTTGAGAAGCTAAGCTTAGGGGTAGTCACAAATTATCCAGCAGAAAATTAGGTTGGTCTGTAATATAAGATGATGCTACAGGGCTGATTATTATATTTTTGTTAGTTGCACTAGTTTCTGAGCTGCCAGGTAGTGGTTCTGTATTAATTGCTGATCAGCCTTATAGTGTTACATTTATATTCTGTGTATTTTGAGTTGGTCCCCAAGCTCAGTAAGTGACAGCAGCACAGAGCATGTGCAATGAATCAGCAGAAAAGAAGATGGGGAGCTACTGGGGCATCTTTGGAGACATAGATCTTCCCTGTACAACAAAAACATAATGTACAACATTTCTATGCTACTTATTTAGTTAAGCTTAACTTCTCCTTTAATGGGTGATAGCCAGTTGAGTGGTGCCAGTATGCTGGCCGCTAATCTAGGACCCCTGCACTTTTCTAGGTTAAAAAAGAACTGAGTACTTTCATTAAAGGTACTTTTCATTAAAGGTGAAATAAAACTAGGTGAATTGGTGAACAGGGTCCCAGGTTAGCATTAGTCACATAGGGGGCATAACTTATTGGCACCCTCTAACAAATACATTTTGTTCTCTTAATACTGTGCTTGTATCTTTTTTTTTTTTTGTTTATTGTGCCACATTTACATAGTATCTTTGAGCAAAAATGTTAACCAAATGAGCTATAAAAATAGCTGTTTTGCAATGGGGTTTTTATAAGAGGCAGCCAGTGAAAAGCTATATTTGATAAAGCTCCAAGGCATCCCATTCTACTGAAGTCTATAATAATAGTAATAGACACATTGTTAGGGTAAGGCCAGATGAGATTTTGTCGCCTGGCGACTTATCGCCACGTCTTTTGCACGACTATCTCCTCGAACTGCCTCAGCGTTTTTTCCCCATAGGCTACAGCGCAAAATCGCGAATCTCCTTGTCTGGCCATACCCTTAAAGTAGCATTCAGCTTTGATCACTTTGCCACCATTTTAGTACAGGTATTAGCATTTTATAAAATGTTTTGCAAGGTATATCTTAAGTAGATATGTATTCAGCTATGTATAACCCATTGTGATGGGGTGAATTTAGTTGTTTTTTTTGTTTATTGCTGGCCAGTAAACTGTGTAAATAGCTGTGTATAATTTACTGTAGGGATGCACCGAATCCAGGATTCAGCCTTTTTCAGCAGGATTTGGATTCGGCTGAATCCTTCTGCCCGGCCGAACCGAATCCTAATTTGCATATGCAAATTAGGGGCAGGGAGGGAAATTGCGTGACTTTTTGTCAGAAAACGAAGTAAAAAAATGTTTTCCCCTTCCCACCCCTAATTTGCATATGCAAATTAGGGTTCGGTATTCGGCCGAATCCTTCGTGAAGGATTCGGGGGTTCGGCCGAATCCAAAAAAGTGGGATTCGGTGCATCCCTAATTTACTGTATGAAAATACTTTGTTTTGGTGTAAATTAGTTTGGTTAAAGGGATCCTGTCATCATGTCAAACATGTTGTTTTTTTTTTTTTTTGTTTTTTTTTTTAAACGCATCAGTTAATAGTGCTACTCCAGCAGAATTCTGCACTGAAATCCATTTCTCAAAAGAGCAAACAGATTTTTTTTTTTTATTCAGTTTTGAAATCTTGACATGGTGCTAGACATTTTGTCAATTTCCCAGCTGCCCCAGGTCTTGTGACTTGTGCCTGCACTTTAGGAGAGAAATGCTTTCTGGCAGGCTGATGTTTTTCCTTCTCAATGTAACTGAATGTGTCTCAGTGAGACATGGGTTTTTACTATTGAGTGTTGTTCTTAGATCTACCAGGCAGCTGTTATCTTGTGTTAGGGAGCGGTTATCTGGTTACCTTCCCATTGTTCTGTTAGGCTGCTGGGGGGAAAAAGGGAGGGGGTGATATTACTCTAACTTGCAGTAAAGAGTGATTGAAGTTTATCAGAGGACAAGTCACATGACTTGGGGCAGCTGGGAAATTGACAATGTCTAGCCCCATGTCAAATTTCAAAATTGAATATAAAAAAATCTGTTTGCTCTTTTGAGAAATGGATTTCAGTGCAGAATTCTGCTGGAGCAGCACTATTTACTGATTCATTTTGAGAAAATGTTTTTCCCATGAACGTATCCCTTTAACAAACGGAGGCCTACTTTGTTTGAAGCATGTGGCTGAAAGTATATGGTGCTAAAACAATTGTTTATTGAAAGCTATGTTTGTTACATGTTACTTCACAAGAGTGTGCATGGAAAGCTTTACTTTTATATATAATAGTGCAATTGGTTGTACAAAGTTTCAAGCACTTACGTAGAGCTCTGAGAAGCCACTTCCTAAAGGGTTGGGCAGCCTTTTTAATGAATATTTATAGGGTAGATGCTGATCACATGGTGTCAGCATAGAGCAGTCTGGGAGCAATAAAAAGCTGCAGACTAAAATGATTAAGAGTCTGTGTTAAGCCTTTGTGAGGTTGTTCTGGAGCTCAGGTATGTGCTTGCAGGGTTACTGCTGACCCCATGCTGGTGAAAGTGTATACTGCATCTTTGCACATATTGATTTTTTGCATTTGCTTAAAAATAAAGCACAATTTTTTGCTACTGAACTTACATGTGCCCAGTGACACCCATCTTAAGGAGTATAATGGTATGAAGCTGACATAGAGGCAAACTTATAAAATTCAAATAATTTGTTTTTTTTGTACTTCTCTTCTAGGTGTTGCATGCACCTTATCCCAAGCCCAGAAAGACGAGCTGATTCTTGAAGGCAATGACATTGAACTTGTATCAAACTCCGGTAAGTTCTTTAACACCCATTATTTGGTGTTGCCAGGCGTAGATGTGATGTGCAGCAGGTTGGATTAGGAAAAACGACAATGGAATATATTGGTCTTTAGATTCCTCTCAAAGCCTCAGTTAATCAACCTTGCTCTGCATTAAGACACAGATCAAGCCATGCTTCTTTCTGATCAAACTTGATAATTGTTCAAGCTTGGAATATTAAATCACTCAAGTATGATCTTACTGAAATGTGACTGGTTAACATTAGACATTAATGTGTGGATCAGAATCCATGTGAGTTTTTAATCGGTAAAATCATATTTAGCCTTTCGTTGGATTTGTCTTATGCTACTTGTTTTTTTTTAAGCTGCCTTGATCCAGCAAGCCACCACAGTAAAGAATAAGGATATCAGAAAATTCTTGGATGGTATCTATGTGTCTGAAAAGGGTACAGTCCAGCAGCTTGAAGAGTAAAAGGTTGGTGTTTGAACACTCAAAGGGCAAGTGTTATGTCTCCTACCTGATTGCGTTTGATTTTATTAATTTATCTACCCGAATGTGTCAGCTGCATAAAACCAGATAAAAAGATACACCACTATGCACATCTTGTAAATAAAAGCTTGGACATTGTGGTATGTTGCTGATTATGGTATCCACCATTGAGTATCCTTCATCTACAAATCAATGCAGACCTTGGTGGTTTGTGAGAAACCCTGCTGCTTTGAAACAGGCCTTTATAAAGGGGATTTTAGTGTGTCAGCTTAGTAAGGAACATACTCTTTGAAACAATGTAAACAGCCAATGCTCTGTTTTCTTACACTTGCTTGTATGCTTTATTAATAGTATAGGTGACTAATTTCCTTGTCTTGTCAGTGGCATAAAAGGTCAGTTGCAAGTAGTCACCTACTTCTTGTTCATACAAGCAGTCAAAACAAATACGGATTTGTCGTGAAGTGCACTTAAACAGGTTGTAATGAAAGGGAGGGGCTTCTGGGACTGCTGACTTGTTTTGATTGTGCTCATACAAACCAGGAAGTAACATATGACATTCAATATTTGTTTCAGCACAAGTCCAATTCGCTAAGCTATTTTTCTTGGGCAAATACATTTACTTGTGCTCTTCTGAAAGCAGATGAGGACCATCCAACTTTTAACCCTTCCGCGCTACGTTTTGGACATTTTGTGCTCTTTATTTAGGAGTGGGGGCTTAGTTTACCTAGGAAATAGTTCATCATTGATTCAATAGGTGAAAAACTCCCAGCAGTACACTACCAAATTTCCAAAGCACCAATCCAAAAAAAAGCGCACTTTCTGACATCTAAAAAAAACTCCCACCTGCTATACGTTCCTAACTAAGCAGCTTAGTCAAACATTTAGAAAATAGCTCAAAGCTTGTACTTTACAAGCAAGATAAGATACTAAATATGAATGCCAGTGTATATATAAATGTAACAAGTAAGTATGTGGCATGTAAAGACTTGTCTGCTGCAGGGCAGTCCTCCCCTAAGACGACTTGTTCCCCCACTGTGTTTTGCGTAGTATAAAAAGTGTAAAGTCTTTTCCATTATTTAACCACAAGTGGTCATAACATTTACAATCTACTGTAGATCAGTGGTTCATCCCAGTGTTTTATAGTACAGGTATCAGGCCTGTTATCCAAACTACTCAGGACCTGTGGTTTTGCACTTTCCATAATTTGGATCTTCATACCTTAAATCTACTAGAAAATCATGTAAACATTAAATAAACCAATAGGCTGGTTTTGCTTCTAATAAAGATTAATTATATCTTAGTTGGGATCAAGTACAAGCTACTGGTTTATTACAGAGGAAAGGGAAATCATTTGGATTATAGTGGAGTCTATGGGAGACGGCCTTTCCGTAATTCAGAACTTTTTGGATAACCAATCACATACCTTCTTGTATAGTATTGTTAATGGGCTTTGAACTGCTGTATACTAATATATATTTTTTATTTTTTTACAGCCTGCAAAAGCCTGGTTCCTGTGCTGCTTTCAAAATAAAGTCCCTTTATCTAATTTCCTGACTTGTTTTTTTTTTTTATTGATTTAAGGATTCATTTAATGACTACTTTGGGGATAAAGCATTAAACATGCAAGGGTTAATCATTAACTTTGTAAGTGCAAAATTTTCAGAAGCTGGGGTTATCCTATATGGTAACACCAATACATGGAGTTTGACTGTGCCGCTGGTCATATTTTAAATGTCCATAGCTTTTCACATGCACGCCCATTTGCAAATGTTTAGACTGATTACAGCTTCAGTATATAGGAGGTCCATCATTAAAGTGAGTTTTGGCTGCTACAACAAATTGTGAAAGAAGTACTATGAATATGATCATTGCTTGTCGCCTATCCTTGTGTTTTCAGAATAAACTTCTAAAAGTTCATATATTCAACGAAAAAATCTGTTCTAAGTTATAGATTTTACAGGTTGCTAAACCACAGTACCTAGATCACGTTTACATTAGTTAACTATGAATGTTCGTTGAAATGACAGTTTTTTTGCATGTTAACCATTTGTGTGGATCAGAGGCAGCAGAAATACCCTTATTCAGTGCTGTCCATCTTCTGTGCTACAGAGTGCTGGAATTTTTCTGGCCTTTGTGGTGGAGGGCTGAAAATAGAAGCTGATGTTAACTACTCCTTGTTTTAAAACAACACCCATGTTACCACTAGAACTTAAAGTAACATAAAAATAAAAACTGCCTAAATAGGCTGTGCACAGGCCTGGATTTGTGGAAAGGTCACCTAGGCCTGCGCTGGGGGCGGTATGCTGCCCAACCACACCCACATTGGTTCAAAAACACTGGGGATGTCCTGGAGATATAATAAATGTTTAAATTTCCTGTGTGCCAATCAAAATTTGCATAAAATAAAGGGGAGGGGACAGGGGCGACAAATGGTAATTGGCCTAGGGGTGCCCACAATGTAAGTCTGGCCCTGGCTGTGCAAAAGAAAAAAATGTTACTAATATAGTTAGCCAAAAATGTAATGTATAAAGGCTGGGAGTGACTGGATATCTAATATAATAGCCAGAACACTACTTCCTGCTTTTCAGCTCTATAACTAAGTTAGTCAGCGACTTGAAGGACCACATGGTACAATCTGTTCAGTGAGTTTGCAATTGATCCTCTGCATTCAGCTCAGAAAGCAATAATATGACCCATGTGGCCCTCCCTCAAGTCACTGATTAGATTACTGTCTGGTAACCAGTCGGTGTAAACCAAGAGAGCTGAAAAGCAGGAAGTAGTGTTCTGGTTATTATGTTAGACATCCAGTCACTCCAGCCTTTATACATTACATTTTTCCTATATTAGATAAAATTATTTTGCACAGCTTATCTGTTTACCCAGTTTTAATTTTTTACATTGAACAATTTCAAGAGCATGTCCACATTAATGGTGGTTGCACACTGCAAGGGTAGCTTTTGTGAAAAAGTCATATTAAAACATACCCATAAATCCATATGCCTCCTCTTCCCCTGTGGATAACAGCCCCCCCCCCCAGCACATGACTAAACACCTTGGTTCCAAATGCTAACAAACCCTACTGGGCTCATGTCCCAAAAAGCACATAGGCGGAATATGGAGTACACACAGGGGGCATAGGGCAGGCACAGCATGAAACACAAGTAGCATAGGGCAGACAGTATGGCACACACAGGGAGCATAGGAAAGGCATAGTATGGCACATACAAGGAGCATAGGGCAGGCAGAGTATGGCACATACGGGGAGCATAGGGCAAGCAGAGTATGGCACACAGAGGGCATAGGGCAGGCAGAGCATGGAGCACAAAGGGAGTATGAGGCAGGCAGAGTATGACACATGGGGAGCATAGGGCAGACAGAGTATGGCTCACACAGGGCGTATAGGGCAGGCAGAGTATGGCACACACAGTGAGCATAGGGCAGGCAGGGTATGACACACACACACAGGGAGCATAGGGCAGGCAGAATAAAGCAGGACACAGCAAAACTTGGTACCACTCTAATGAACAGTTCATACTTCGCTACATACAGTGACAATGCTGGTGCCCCTCAAGCAATTTGTATGAGGTGTGAACAATGTGGGCACTTTCAGTCTGGGGTGTGAACAAGAGAGGTTACAGGTGGAACAATGCAGGAGAATTCTGTCTGAATTTGAGGTGTAAACAATGCAGTGGTGAGTTAATCTCAGTATTGATACCTTTTAAAGATTACACAAGGTAAACTGTCGCTGTCATGTTGGGGGGGGGGGGGGTCACAGGCTGGATGTGGCCCGTGGGTGAACAACACTGCCCTAATTCATTGTCCAAGGCTTTCAGTCAGTTATGGGGCCAGGTAATCTCAGGTTTTGTGCCAAATAACTCTTGTAGGGCCATTAGATGCCCAGCTCTGCTCGGTCAGCCCAGTATGGCTAGGGTACTAACCGCAACAGAAAGGACTGGTTGTCCTTTCAAACTAAATGTTCCATAAATGTACAGTGAACCAGCAAGCTCAGGGTCTTTTTGGGGGGGGGTTGTTGATAATACATATGTTGAATCAAGTGCATATCTTCTAGAATAGAATATATTGTTAGTTATACCATATGCCTTTCAAGTGTTTCTATTCACAAGGCTAATCACTTGTTGTGTGATCTTATGACATCATGTCACTCCCTGATGCTGTTTGGCCAATCCGTTACTAGTTAAGGTGGCTCAAATGACATGATTCCTAAAAGGTGGTCAGGAGGGTCCAATGGACGCTGGTTTGTGTTTCAGCTAAATTGATTGGGTTTACTGATCAGTAAGAACAGAAAAGACACTAGTTGGGTACTAACCATTATTTAAGTCCCTGCTTCTCATGCCTGTGTGTAGGCCTTTCCTTGGAATTTGTGGATGAGCTCCAAGCAGTTTCTCATGTGACTGTAGTATAGAGGTATGGGCAGAAGAATAGATTCATATTTTGTATGTTTTTATTTAAGTGGTGTGTATAATCCAGCCATGTAGTTAGCTTTTTTAGTAGAAACCCATGGTTTTTGCAAACTTAATATCATTAAGGTGGAGTGATGGGGGAATAGTACATCCACTTAAATGCTTAAGTTCTAATGAGCACACAGTTTATGCACAGGAAAAGGAAGCTTTGTAAATTACACTGAATTATAATTGCCAATTTCCTTGTGCTAAATCCTCCAAAGACATTTATGATTTCTCAACCTTGTACATACAGAATCTTCATTAGCCTGCAGGATGTTAATTTTCTGCTATTTTGTGGATGGATTTGTGTGTGTGTATCTGTGTGTGTGTATGTGTATATATATATATATATATATATATATATATATATATATATATATATATATATATATATATATACATATGTATATATATATATATATATATATATATATATATATATATATACATATGTATATATATATATATATATATATATATATATATATATATACATATGTATATATATGTGTATATATATATATATATATATATATATATATACATTCGAAAATGCTGACGCACACCAGGGTTTTTCTTCAACAATAATTTTATTGATCGACGTTTCGATCCCCAGAGGGATCTTTATCAAGATAACAACACACTGAACTGTGAAACATTATAAAGACTCACCCACATGTGACCCAACACCAAAGCACCTCCCACAAATTCAATTGAGTGGATTAACTCTTTGTGAGCCATATGAGGCAATTGATTAAGTGTGTAGGGTGATCTGGAAGACAAAGTGCATAGTGCCATAAGTTAAATATTATTATTATATACATAAAAAATGTATTCAAAATTTAAAAGAAATATTAAAACACTGTATAAAATCAATATGACTAAAATTCTGTTTGCATGTTAGACAATTTATGATTACATACTTCCTATACAATGGTGGCAATTGCGGTTGAATAATTCATCTTATTAGGTGCCAATCTGGTCCAATATTATCGTAACATATAATGGATTACAAAAATGGATTGTATGAACAATATTCATTTAAGCCACTAGGGGCTGTTGTATTTAATGTCTTAATCCAGAAGACCTCCCTTTGTGACAGCAAGCGGTTCCAATCACCTCCCCTATTAGGTTCTGTTACCATATCTATACCCATGAATCTGAATGTAGGTAATCTATGCCCCATTTTCAGATAATGTTGTGGTAGGGGTAGATCTGATTTTCCCGACTCAAATGCCCGTTTAATTGAAGATCTATGGTTTCCCATCCGTTCACGGAGCGTATTCTGTGTCTTACCCACATATGATAAACCACATGGGCATGTTATCATGTAGATGACATGTGTTGAAGTGCATGTGATACGGTGTTTAATCAAAATTTCCTTGCCAGTATGGGGATGTCTAAACGATATACCTGCTGTCATGGACCTACATGTAGTACAACCAGCACATTTATAACAACCCTTTTTCAATTTACTTGTGACACTACTGTTTCCTGCGTAACACTTGATGGGATCAGATTGCATTAAAAGGTCTCTTAGATTTTTGCCCCGTTTATAGCCCCATATAGGTTTTTTTGCCACATTTTGTGCTAACTTTTTGTCGCTTTGCAAGATCGGCCAGCTATTTTCTACAATTGTTCTGATAGCATTCGAACCCGTGGTGTAGCTACTTGTCACTATAAACCTGTCCTGTGCTTTTGGCTGCTTGTCCTGTTTAGATGTTTTTTCTATCGTTATATGTTCTCGGGCCTTATTCAGGGACTCTGTTAATGTATGCTGCTTATAGCCCCTTTGTTTAAAACGATTAAATGTGTCCAATATCTGTTCTTCCCCTATAGTGCAATCAGAGTTATTTCTCATAGTTCGCAAAAACTGTGAGAATGGAACAGCCTTTTTTGAACTGGGGGGATGATAACTTGTGGCATATAGCAGTGTGTTTCTATCGGTGGGCTTACGATACAATTTGTAACCCAATTTGTTGTTCACTCTAAACAGTTCAACATCCAAAAATTGTATACATTGTGCGTTACATGTAATTGTAAACTTAACAGGTGTATCCAGTGCGTTAATTATGTCCACCATATTTAAGAGCTCACTTTCTTGTCCACGCCATATTAAAAGAATATCGTCTATGTAGCGTAGATATAATAACAGTGAGTCTCCAAACTGGGGCATAATGTTACATTGTTCAAAGGCTGACATGTAACAGTTAGCATATGCAGGAGCCATTGCAGCACCCATTGATGTGCCTTCTTTCTGTAAATAAAAATTGTTTTCGAATCGGAAATAGTTATATTTCAAAGCTAGTTCCAGAAGTTGACACATTAAATTAATGGGTGGGCCTGCATATGTACTCGAGTTATGTAACGCCCAGTGTACCGCCTCTATTCCCTGTTGATGGGGAATAATCATATAGAGGCTACATACATCCAGACTAGCTAGAATAATTGGTTCGTCTGGCAGTATGATCTGTGATACAATGTTCAAAAGCTGTTGTGTGTCCTTAAGATAATATGGCAATGCTTGAACAGTGTCCTGTAAATAAAAATCCAAGAATAGTCCTATCGGATACAATAAACTCTCTCTCGAGGAGACAATAGGCCTACCCGGAGGGTTACTAAGACTCTTGTGGATTTTAGGAAGACAGTACAAAACTGGACAAACCGGATGCTCCTGTAAAAGGAATTGTCTTTCGGTTTCTGTAATCCACCCTTGATCAAGACCACATTTTAACACTTGAGCAATGTCTTTCTTAAATTTGGTTACAGGGTTAATACTCAATTTCTCATATACCTTTGTATCTTCCAGTTGTCTAAGTACTTCTTTTTGATAATCCAAATAATCCATAATAACAATGCCTCCCCCCTTATCTGCAGGTTTGATAATAATAGTATTATCTTTTCTCAAAGTTTTCAGGGCCTGTCTCTCTTGTGGCGTCAAATTTGGATGTGCCTTAAAGGTATCTGTCGGTAAGGAGTTAATCTCATTTGTCACAGTTTGTAAAAATACATTAATGTTAGCATTTATGGAGGTAGATTCGTATACGCTTTTCTTTTTCCACTTTTTTACCACAGTGGTAGGTTCCTGTGCCCCAAATTGATCTATCAACTTCAATTTTCTGCCCATTTTGTAACATTCTATGTCCCATTTAAACTTGTCAAATTGAACAGTTGGAACAAATGTGGTGCCTTTACTTAACAATGAAATCTCACCAGGGGTTAAGCTGTGGTGTGAGAGGTTGTAGAGAGGATTCATCTTGGGAACCTGGGCGGCCGTCCCTTGCCTCTTCTTCCCCCTCCGAATCCGCTTTGTTCTCCCCTGCCTGTGCTCCTGGCAGGGCCGCCATTAGAAATCACGGGGCCCCGTACAACAAAATTTTTGGGGCCCCCTGGGCCCCGCCCACACTGACGACCAAGCTCCACCCCATTTTCCCGCCCACTCCACATCGCAGTTAAAAGACCACACAGACATCAGCGCTAAAAAAGTAACCCCCCCCCCACACAAGTTGTAAAAAGCTATTGATGGTCAGGGCCCCCTTATAAAAAATTGGGGCCCCAAAAAAAAAAAAATTAAAAATTTTTTTTTTTAAAAAAAACATTGGTGGCAGGGGCCCCCTTATAAGTTAAAAAAAACTTGGGGCCCCAACAAAAAAAATGTAAAAAAAACTAAAAAATAAACAAACATTGGTGGCAGGGGCCCCCTTATAAGTTAAAAACAAATTGGGGCCCCAAAAAAAAATTAAAAAAAAAAAAAAATTTTTTTAAAAAAAAAAAAAAACATTGGCGGCAGGGGCCCCCTTATAAGTTAAAAACAAATTGGGGCCCCAAAAAAAAATTAAAAAAAAAAAAAAATTTTTTTGAAAAAAAAAAAAAAAACATTGGCGGCAGGGGCCCCCTTATAAGTTAAAAACAAATTGGGGCCCCAAAAAAAATTTGAAAAAAAAAAAAAATTTTTTTGAAAAAAAAAAAAAAACATTGGCGGCAGGGGCCCCCTTATAAGTTAAAAACAAATTGGGGCCCCAAAAAAAAATTAAAAAAAAAAAAAAATTTTTTTGAAAAAAAAAAAAAAACATTGGCGGCAGGGGCCCCCTTATAAGTTAAAAACAAATTGGGGCCCCAAAAAAAAATTTAAAAAAAAAAAAAAATTTTTTTGAAAAAAAAAAAAAAAACATTGGCGGCAGGGGCCCCCTTATAAGTTAAAAACAAATTGGGGCCCCAAAAAAAAATTTAAAAAAAAAAAAAATTTTTTTTGAAAAAAAAAAAAAAACATTGGCGGCAGGGGCCCCCTTACAAGTTAAAAACAAATTGGGGCCCCAAAAAAAATTTAAAAAAAAAAAAAAAATTTTTGAAAAAAAAAAAAAACATTGGCGTCAGGGGCCCCTTACGAGTTAAAAAAAAAATTGGGGCCCCAAAAAAACATGTTTTAAAAAAAAAGATTGGTTGCAGGGGCCTATAGAATATTAAAATAATACATTGGTGGCCAGGAGATTAAAAAAAAAAAATACACAAACTGGTGTTCAGTAGAATTGAACTCACGGCTTCAGTACTTCAACTTCACCTCCTTCGTGACTTCAGGTCTTTTCACTGCTTCAGGACTTCGGCTTCGGCTGTTTTCGTGACTTCGGGTCTTTTCGGCGCTTCGTGACTTCGGCTTTTTCCGTGACTTCGGGTCTTTTCGGCGCATCGGCTTCGGCTTTTCGGCACTTCCGCATTCGGCAGCACAGAGGAAAGACGTACGGCTCGGGCGCTCGTAAGGGGGGCCCGGATCTTCAAAAAATGCAGCGCTGCCGGGCCCCCCTTCATGCCCGGGCCCGGTACGCTTGTCCCCCCTGTCCCCCCCTGATGGCGGCCCTGGCTCCTGGTATGCATTGGGGCTGGCTCCTCTGTTGGTCCACGATCGGTTGGCTGAGCTTCCCTGGGAAAATGGACCGAGCGCTGGCTTTCGGTCGGGAAATCCTGGGTGTTCGGCTGCATTGCTGGGACGTCGCGTCCTGATGACGTCAGTTCCTCCTCGCCGGCTGAATCACCGGAGCTGTCCACTGTGCTCAGGGCCCGTCCTCGATGTCTCCGCCATCTCTGAGCACCTCTGCGCCAGCCACCGGGTTCATTGCTCCCACCTAGCCAGCGATATACTCGGTGCTGCTGGTAATCCTCCTCAACTTTACGGAGCTTCTCCCTTTTGAACCGCAGTAAGTCCTGGCGAAAAGTTTCCACATTCATTTTCAGTTTGTGCCCAAATTCAGCAAACGAACTGCTGCTGCATATTGTCTGATGGACGTTTTCTAATTCGGCAAGCTCTTTCCGTACTTTAACCAGTTCAGTGCCGACTTCTTCAATAACAAGGACCATAAGATCTAGTGAGCACCGGTTTAGTACTCCAACCCACTTTCTGCAAAAATCTGGGTTTTGTCTGCCAATAGTCGGTGTGTTTCTTATCCGAAACCCTCGAGGTATCCTTGTAGATCTAAAATAATCTGATAGGAATAACCCATGCAGGTCTAGATCCACTTCACGCTTCTTAAGGTGTATCAACTTGTTATAAATGTCCTTTGGGCAATCTACGGATGGTTCATCTGTATGAGTGTTATGTTACGATAATATTGGACCAGATTGGCACCTAATAAGATGAATTATTCAACCGCAATTGCCACCATTGTATAGGAAGTATGTAATCATAAATTGTCTAACATGCAAACAGAATTTTAGTCATATTGATTTTATACAGTGTTTTAATATTTCTTTTAAATTTTGAATACATTTTTTATGTATATAATAATAATATTTAACTTATGGCACTATGCACTTTGTCTTCCAGATCACCCTACACACTTAATCAATTGCCTCATATGGCTCACAAAGAGTTAATCCACTCAATTGAATTTGTGGGAGGTGCTTTGGTGTTGGGTCACATGTGGGTGAGTCTTTATAATGTTTCACAGTTCAGTGTGTTGTTATCTTGATAAAGATCCCTCTGGGGATCGAAACGTCGATCAATAAAATAAGTATTGTTGAAGAAAAACCCTGGTGTGCGTCAGCATTTTCGAATGAATATACAACTATTCTGTTCAGCACCCAGGTAATTGGAACTATAGTGTGTGCCCAAGTCTTTGCATATATATATATATATATATATATATATATATATATATATATATATATATATATATATATATATATACATATACAGTATATATAATATTCTCTGCTGCAGAACTATTCAAAGCTTCTCTACTGCTACATTAGTTTGTGACAAATTTAATTTAAGGTAGGGATGCACCAAATCTGGGATTCAGCAGAACTGAATCCGAATAAAATTGGGGAGGAAAGGCAAATCACTTAACTTTTTTTTACAAAACAAGGAGGTAAAAAAAAAGTTTCCACTTTTTCCCATCCCTAATTTGCATATGCAAATTAGGATTAGGTTCGGTATTCGACAAATCTTTCACGAAGGATTCAGGGATTAGGTCGAATCTCAAACAGTGGATTTGGTGCATCCGTAATTTAAGGGAATTTTGTAATTTTTATGGTATCGTTTTTATTACTAAATTACACTGTGTACATGGCACATGTCATTCTACCATATAAAATTTTAGTCTTGATTCAGTCTCAGGGTGAACGCCTCCTTCTTTTCATTTCTCTTCTTTCTGTACAATGTTTTTGTTTTATCCGAGAAAAAAAAAAAAGAAAACCAAATAAAGAATATGTAAGAAAAAAAAAAAACATTTTTAGTCATGAACTAATAACATTTTTTTTAGTTGTAATTTTGGTGTGTGCCTACAGGTTATTTTGCCTGGTCTTGCTTTCAGAAAGAGCCAGAACTTCACATTAAAACTGCTTTCAGGTAACGTATTGTTTTTCCTACTTGATGTAACTGAAGGAGTTGTGATTTAGGTTAGCCAGACTTGGACTTTTGCTATTGAGTGCTGTTCTCATATCTTCCACTAGGTGGGACATGGGAATTTTTTGTTTTTCAGCAATGCACTTCCCATTGTTCTGCTGTGGGGAAATCAGATGACTAGGGGTACCTGGGAAAATAACATGTTTAGCCCCATGTCAACTTTAAAAATGAAGATTTCAATGCAGAATTCTGCTGGAGCAGCACTATTAACTAATGCATTTTGTCATAATGGTAATCATGACACAGTTTAATGGGTCAGTGGCATAAGATTAGAATTTCTTACCTGTGAATTGTCTTTTCTTCAGGTCCCCTCAGGCAGCACACCAAAGAGAGATAGGCCCTCCTCCTAGGGACAGGAAACAACATAAAAACACCTTCCTCCTCCCACTGTTCCCCTGTGTTAATTAACAAGATCCAAACACACAGAGGCTGCTTTGAAAGAAATTTAATCAAGGGGAGGGAAAAATGGTGCTGCCTGAGGGGACCTGAAGAAAAGACAATTTACAGGGAAGAAATTCTAATCTTTCTTCAGGTCCCCAGGCAGCACACGAAAGAGATATTGAAAACATTAAGGGGAGGGAACACAAGCTGCCTGTAAAACTTTCTGACCAAAAGCAGCCTCCCTTGAAGAGTATACGTCCAGCTTGTAATGCTTGGAGAACGTTTGCATCGATGTCCATGTTGCAGCTTTACAAATTTGTTCTGCCGATGCCTCAGCTCTATGCGCCCAATTCATCGCCACTGCTCTGGTTGAATGTGGTTTAATTCTGGCTGGAGGGAAAAGATTCCTAGACTCATAAGACAAAACAATAACTTGCTTGATGCATCTTGAAATTGTGGGTTTCGAGGCCACCAGCCCTCCCGAAAAATTGAGGAAGAGGTTTTTTGACTTCCTTAATTGTGCTGATCTGGATAGATAGTAAACTAGGCACCGTCTAACATCCAACTCATGAAGCTTGCGTTCTTTATCCCCCACTGGATGCGGGAAAAACAAAGGGAGCACAAATTTCCTGTGATGCATGAAAAGTAGAAGCCACTTTAGGAATAAATGTGGGTGGAAGTCTCATTACCACCCTATCAGGAAATATCTGAAGATAAGGATCCTCCATAGAAAGACTTTGTATTTCACAAACCCTCCTAGCGGAAGTTAGTGCCACCAAAATTACAGTCTTTAGCATTAGTAGCTTAATTTGTATTGAAGAAATTGGCTCAAATGGATCTTCTGACAGGACCGACAAGAGAAGATTGAGATCCCATGGTGGACAAACATCTCTAATAGTAGGTTTTAATCTACTTTGATCAATTGCTTAACAAGAAGATTCTCCCCCAAAGCCATGTCCTTCACTGCTCCTAGGGCTGCCACTTGAACCCTAAGCGTAGCTGGTTTCAGACCCATATGAAACCCCTCCAGAAGGAACTGCAGAATTTGAGGAACAGAAGCCATATGTGGATCAATAGAGTGATCTCTGCACCAAAGAAAATCTTCTCCAAATTCTTTTCCTGCTATGAACCATAACGGAAATGACTTCAGTTGACAATCCTTGCCGCGTCATCGACTGCCATTCAGGATCCATGCTGATAGAGCTAATCTGCAGGGATTCGGATGGTGGACTGGCCCCTGATGAAGCAGAGTTTTGCTGGCCCCCAATAATACAGAATCTTCCTCTGCCATCTCCAGCAGTAGGGAAAACCAAGCCCTCCTTTGCCAGTACGAAATCACTACTCTCGCTTTGTCCAATTTGATCTTTTTCAGAACTCAGCATTAGAAAGACTGACTGAGAGACCACTCCCCAGGCAGTACTAGTCTGCGGCTCAGGAAAAAATCTGCTCGGATGTTGTCTGACCCTCTTAAATACACTGCTTGTAGCGCCTGCAGATGTATCTCTGCCCAACCCAGAATCCTGAGAATTAGTTCTAGCAGGCTTTGACTGTGTGTTCCTCCCTGTCTGTTCAGATGAGCCACTACTGTAGTGTTGTCTGTTCTGACATTTACTGGTCGTCCTCTGGTCAGGTGTGCCGTTTTTTTGAGAGCCCTCCAAACAGCCAGGAGCTCCCAGTGGTTGGAAGAGAGAGACGCCTCCTGAGGAGTCCACGTGCCTTGCCCCAGGAACTGCTTCTTCTGAGATGGAACGAGATCTGACTTCTAGACAAGAAATTGTCTTCTGTAGATGACTGAGAAGAAGACTGCTGGAAGACGCTTTCAGTAACCAATCGTCCAGATAGGGGATGATTGGAATATTCTGGGTTCTCCGAAAAGCTGAGTAATCAGTGAAACATGCAAGCACAAACAGCGAGTCAAACCGGGGTCATACCCGGGAATGCCCCCAAAACGTTGTGACGCAATAAACGCACCAGGGGTATGACCCCGGTTTGACTCGCTGTGTGTGCTTGCCTGTTTCACTGATTACTCATTAGTTTGGGGGTGCCGTCTCCCTAGGGCTTTAGCACCAAGCGGAAACATCACTGAAGGGCCTGAGAGTGCACGTGACCTTTCTTGTACTATTCTCCGAAAAGCTACCACCACAACCAAAACTTTGGTGAAAATGCGAGGGGACGAAGATAGACCGAATGGCAGAGCCGCAAATTGATAATGGCTTGTTCTGTGCCGATCTCTGATGGCAATTCTCAGGAACTGCTGATGTCCCTCCCAAATAGGAATATGAAGGTAGGCATCCTGAAGATCGATCATTGCCATGAAATCTCCTTCTTGCAAAATCGAAACTGCCGATCTGACACCTTCCATTCTGAAATTAATCTTTTTCATGAAAGTATTCAAATAAACCAGATTGATTATCATTTGAAATTTCCCTGAATAGATTCCTTTCCTTTCTTCGTCTCGAGGAACAGGAACTAAAACGTGGGACTGAATAAATTCTTGAATTCCCTTGAGCAGAAATGATTTCTTCACAAACTGTGTGGGAACTCTTGTGCATAGAAAACAAGGTTTCGGGTAAGAGCAGGACCGCCATCAGAAATCGCAGGGCCCCATACGACAAAATTTCGTGGGCCCCCTGGGCTGTGCCCACTGCAAAGATGGGGGCCCAGCTAATCAAGTAAGTGCGGCGTGGCTGGGCCCCCCTTACTCTCGGGGCCCCCTACAACTCTCCCCCCTGTCCCCCCCTGATGGCTGCCCTGGGTAAGAGGCCAACTCTAGTCTGTACCCTTCCTTGATTATACTTAGAACCCAAGGATCGCTGGCGATCTTTGTCCACTCGTGAAAAAAATAATGAAGTCTTCCCCCTACCGGTCCGAATGACCTGGCGTCAGAACTTATCTGCCTTGCGAGATTTTTCTGACCTATTGCCACCTTTCTGACGTTTACTTGGTCTGCCACGGACGAAACGAAAAAAGGTCTTCTTCCTGTCTTTCAATCCTTTGTACTGATTTGATGGAAAAATTCCTCTGAGGAAAAAACCGTCTATCCCGAGGCAAAAATTTCTTTGTTTCCCCTAATTTAGAAACCAGAGCCTCTAACTCCTTCCCGAACAGAAAAGAACCTTAAAAGGGCATTTCTCAAAGCCTGTTTTTCAATGCCAAATTCGCTGCCCAATGTTTAAGCCACAGAGCTCGCCTTCCACCCTACTGCCAATGCAGAAGATCTAGCTGCCATCCTTATGCTTTCTACTGAAGAATCACACAAATAATCTTTAATTGTAACCATCTTAATAGTCTCTAACAAAGTCTTCATATCTTCCCTAGAAACACCATCTTCCATGTCTTGATCCAGCTGGGTCTAATGAAACGAATGACAAGCTATGGCCACACCTGGCCTAAACCCTCAAGCCGCACAAGAACGGAGGAGAGAGGCGGCACTGATGACAGCTTAGAGCAGGTAATAGACAGACCCAAAGCCCTCCCCCCAGCACCCGCTACCTGCAGCGCTGAAGTGCGATCAAGGGGGGAGGGAGAGAGAGGAGAGGAGCAAGTAGACTCCGTGCCTCTCCAAAGTAAAATACATAGGATCCTCAGCACAGCACAAACTATGCTGACAAGTCCAAACCACCCCCCACGCACGCGCCCCGCAGCCCCAGCTAGAGTGCGATCCAGGGGGGAGAGGGATATAGATAGAGGGGAATAAATACCGTGAGCCCACAGCTAGGGGTGAACAGTCTACAGGACAGCAACCTTGTCCTACCCTCCCTCAGGCCATATATTAGGAATCCAGCTGGACACCCATATAATTACCTAGTCCCTAGGACAGGAAACAAAAACACAGGTAAACAGTGGGAGGGGAAGGTGTTTTTATGTTGTTTCCTGTCCGTAGGAGGAGGGCCTATCTCTCTTTGGTGTGCTGCCTGAGGGGACCTGAAGAAAATGAATGCTATAGGGCAATCTTTTTTTACTTGTGAGCCACATTCAAATTTAAAAATAGTCAAGGAGCAACACAAGCATGAAAAAAATCCATGGGGGTGCCAAAAAAGTTCTCAGATTGGCCATTTGGTATACCATATGTGGACTGGCAGCCTACAGGAGACTCTGTTTGGCAATACCCCTGGTTTTTATGCAATTAAAACTTTCCTTCAAGCCTGGAATTCAAAAATACGTACCTGCTTGAGACCACTGGGAGCAACATCCAAGGGGTTGGTAAGAAACATGTTGCTCACGAGCCACTGGTTGGGGATCACTGATATAGGGCAACAAATCTTGATTTTCACCATACAAAATCATGGCCTCTGCTGGCTTTTGTAATGCCCCAGTTGAAGACATGACTTTTTGTTTTTTGCAATAAAATATAATGCTTTATTTTTATAGTGCTTACATGTCCCAGTGGAGCTTACAATCTAAGGACCCTGTTACATTTACACACAATATGGTTTGTTTTTTTATTTTTAAGAAGCCAGTTAACCTGCCTGTATGTTTGTAGAAGTGGGAAGTGGAATGTGGAAGGATGAAAACCAACACAGAATTAGGCAGAGTAGATAATGTCCCTACTGGAATCAAATAGGCCCCCAGCACTGTGAGCTATTGCACCACCGCAGTCACAATTATCTGTTACTTTGTTTAACTTTTTTTTTTTTTTTTTTAAATCAAGTCAAGTTTTATTGTCATCTCAACTGTATACAAGTATGCAGTGACTACTAGAGACAATATACATTAAGCATTTCAACATACAATATACAAAAAAAACCAGATACCATTCAGTGCAATTTCTGAGCAGTGTGCAAAACAGGGAGCATCCCTAATGCATACAAACATATTTATAACGGTGGTACAGTTTTACTCAGATGATTGGGATGTTGACGGCGCACATTAATTCTCTTCCCTATTTATTCCACCATATATTTCTTCTGTGCTATCATTCCCCAATAGCACTACCCGATGAAGTAAGACAATGATACATATACTACAACTACATGTCAGTTTCTATAACGAACATTCTGGCTTCCAGGTTTTTCTGTTCTGATGTGTTTTCTGATTACTCCTCCATTAAGCTCTAGAACTAGCACTAGAATACATCAACATGAACTGAGTGTCTAGAAACACGTGTTGCCACAGTTCAGAAAAGTCAGGGAGTAGTTTCTTTGTTTAACTTTATAACAACTGACCAATTATGGTTTTTTTTAAAAAAAAAATCTCTGAAAAAGGCAATGTCCATTTTAATCACTTGGTGAATCCAAAGTCACATTATGCCATGTTCATGATTACTTTGCCACCAGAGGGCACTGTATCATTGTTTGAATGTGTTTGTGATCAGAGCAACAATAGCTGCCCCAACACATACCCATTAACAAATGTACATAATTAAAGGGATACTGTCATGGGAAAAAAACATTTTTTCAAAATGAATCAGTTAATAGAGCTGCTCCAGCAGAATTCTGCACTGAAATCCATTTCTCAAAGAGCAAACAGATTTTTTTTATATTCAATTTTGAAATCTGACATGGGGCTAGACATATTGTCAATTTCCCAGCTGCCCCAAGTCACGTGACTTGTAATCTGATAAACTTCAATCACTCTTTACTGCTGTACTGCAAGTTGGAGTGATATCACCCCCTCCCTTCCCCCCCCCCCAGCAGCCAAACAAAAGAGCAATGGGAAGGTAACCAGATAGCAGCTCCCTAACACAAGATAACTGCCTGATAGATCTAAGAACAGCACTCAATAGTAAATTGAGTGTGATTTTCAATCTGAGCCATCATGTGTTGACCCCTGGCGAAACCTCACTGCTGAACAAGGGCTTAATGTTTGTGCCCAACCAAAAACCTGATACCTTCGACCTATTTGTTGACATTCATCGCTTTCAGCGTAAACTTAAAGAACACTTCAAGGACAAAGTAGAGCAAGTTGCTCCCCCGTTTAGGGGCAAGAGCAAATTCGCTCCACCCAATACACCTGCTGCTATTCGTACTTTTACCAAAGTTCTGAATAATGAAGCTACTTATATCACTCGCCAGCATCATGGATACCCCAATCTTTCGTGCACAGAAAGGGAGGCAATTGGGACCCTCAAGAATGATAAAGACTTAGTAATCAGACCAGCGGATAAAGGAGGGGCGATCGTACTACTTGATTACAACTTCTACCATGAAGAAATCCTTACACAGTTGTCAGATCAGTCCACATACAAACCTTTGTCTGTTGACCCTACATTTAAATTCAAAAGGGAGTTAGACGACTGCCTGAAGGCGGCACACGGGGCAGGATGGATTAGCACAGACACCCTGCATTTCCTGTTAACTGAGTATCCAAGGACGCCCATCATTTATACATTGCCTAAAATACACAAATCCCAATCGGCCCCCCCTGGTCGACCAATCATCTCAGCAGTGGGCTCATTATACCAACCTGTCTCTACCTTTGTGGACTCCTTTCTGCAATCCCATGTGAGATCCATGCCATCCTTCACACAAGACTCCAACCATGTGATCAAAAAACTGTACGAACTAGGGGACATCCCTACCCAATGTCTCCTAGTCACCATGGACGTTAAGAGCCTGTACACTGTGATTCCGCATGATCAAGGCTTAGAAGCCTGCAGAAGGGCTCTCTTGACCTCTCCTGATGCTAAAGTTCCCAGTGAATTTCTATTACAGCTGTTGGAACTTACATTAACTAGAAACTTTTTTCGCTTTGAAAACTCTTTTTTTCTGCAGGTCTCGGGGACCGCCATGGGTAGTGCCCTGGCACCATCATACGCCAATTTATTTATGCTAAACTTTGAAACAGAGAACATTTCACCTCTACTGGGCTCCTCGATTTTATCCTACTTTCGCTACATAGACGATTTGTTCTTTATCTGGACTGGGAGTGAACAAGCATTGGTGGACTTCCACAACGATCTCAATACCCTGGATATACCCATTAAACTGACAATGAGCTTCCATGCTCAAGAAATTGACTTTCTGGATCTACATATATATAAACGTGATGGGGGTCTGGGCACCAAATTGTTTCACAAATCGACTGACCGCAACTCACTTCTCCATGCATCCAGCAACCACCCCCCGGCCAGAGTGAGGGGCATCAGGAACAACACAGACCAAAGCTCTGCCAACACCCAACTACGGGCAATGTACAATAAATTTCGGGATAGGGGCTACGCACGTGATCTTCTTGATACACAACTAAATAAGGCTATGCAGCACACACAAGCATCCCTCCTGAACAAAGACCATACTAAATCAAATAGGGAGGTGCCTCTGATCTTCACCACTACATATACTCCTGCAGCAGACACTCTTTCGAAGAAGATAAAGACAAATTGGCCAATGATTGCTATGGATGAATCCTTGGCCCTATTTCAAGCACCAACCCCAATGATGGGATACAGACGCAACAAAAACCTTAAAGACATCCTGATGGTGACGGATTTCAAGGGACCGACAGTCGCTCGCAAGGATTGGCTAGCCACAAACAAAAAACTTGGTTGCTACAGATGCCCGGACTGCACCACCTGTCGCTGCCTGTTGAGTGGGCCAGATTTCCCTCATCCATATACGGGTAAGAGACTAAAGATCACACATAGATTGACCTGTACTTCCACCTTTGTGGTGTATATCATTATTTGCCCTTGTGGACTTTACTATGTCGGGAAAACTACCACCACATTAAGAGAAAGGATCAGCAACCATCGTTCTGCCATTAGTAAGGCACTAAGGGAGGGTAAAGCTACCCAACCAGTGGCCAGATATTTCTTATCCCAGGGCCACAGTCTCCCCACGTTTGTGTATGGCCATTAATCATCAGCCACCTCTAAGTAGAGGTGGCGACAGAGACAGCGCACTACTACGCAGAGAGTCGCAATGGATCTTCAAACTGGACACTTTAACCCCTAGGGGTTTGAATGAATCCTTACCACTTGGTTGTTTTATCTAACTATGGACATTAACCTCCCATATATACCTGGGCTGTTGGACTCTTATGCAGCCGTTTGGGCGCACAATTCTTTGTACAAAAAAGCTCTCAGACCATTATGTTTACCTTGTCTTGTATAATATTCTTGGCATTATACTTCCTTTTACAGGTTCTGAGGTGGACCTTCTACTGTCCGTATAACTTATTCTTCATTCCGTTTAACCCACACCATTGTATCCACACTTTTCTGGTTTAGGACACATGTAAGTGGCTTCTGTTTGCTGCAAGCTGGACAGGACACTCTAGACACACCTTTGCTGGGGATGGGCAAACAATCGGACTGTGCAGCACACAGATATGTGGGCAAGGACGAATGGCAAACACAGTTGCTGGACGACCTACCTGCTTTAACTGATAGCAGTGTGAGGTCCGCTTGGGCCATATTGGCGTCTTACCCTTTTAATGGTAGGCCTTAATGCAGGCACCAAGGGTTCATATCGCCATGACCAATTTTATGGTTATTTTAACTGGCCTCGGAATTTAAGCTTTCCACCTCCCCCACATAGTGGGGGATTGGTGTGTGTGTATTGCCCCAGTCCGATGCCCACCAGTGGCTCGCCCACCTCTACTGTGTTAGGCGTGGCACTGCCAGTATCCGTTGACCCTTTTAAGTACCCGTGCTGGGGGCCCCTATGGTGTGCGAGTTGGTCCTTATAGGGACGGCAGCTTCCAGTGCCCATTGTTACAACCAGTAAGTGTTTTTAACTTCATGGTGGGTGGTCACTAGTGATGTCATCAATGGGGGTGTGGTTCTATTTGCACATAGCCTCTCTCTCTGGCTGTAAAAGGTGTACTCTGTCACTGCACTGTGTTTCCTTGAAAAAGGTCCTTGTGTGGGACCGAAACGTTGGATCAATAAACTTTTTTCTTTTTTATCCAGTTGTTGTTTTCTCAAATCCTGTGAGTGCCATCACCTTCTACCCTATGTATAATTCCTTGACGCATGGGCACCCAGGTCTTGTCCTCCCTTCAGGGTGTGCGGCCCTTATCTGCCATTTTTATATATATATATATATATATATATATATATATATATATATATATTGCATAAAATGTGTTTATTAAAAACAATTAGGATATGCTTGTACTGGGCAGGGACATCCCTTCTCCTATGTTTCAGCACATGGCACTTTTGCAGCTCCATATATTTATCTTTATTGCAGTTTTGTCCTTTCTGTTTGTATGTTTTTTCTACTGTAAAAATGTATAGCATTGCATATTTTAATAGTGCTACATACATGAATTACTTTTTATAGCCGCCACCAATATTAGTACATACATGTTCCTTTAATATTATTAAAACACATTTATGAGAAATGTGTAAATAACAATAATCTTTGTTACCAGAGGGATGGTTAAAATGTGCATGTGACTGGCTTCTTGCATTCTCTTGTCATTATGTGTCTAGAAGGCATGTGGAGGGGCAGCTAGAAGCTATGTACTCAGGGTGATAGCATCTTAAGTGGCAAATAAATCACTTAGTTTCTTTTGTGTGCAAAGTGTTGAATAATCACAAAGATACAAGATAGGACCTTCTCTTTCATGTTGGATTTGCCTGCTGATAAAAACTTGCACTGAATAACAAAAGTAAATAACAGCAGTAAACACACATTAGCCCAGAGCATGGAGCTCAGATGGAAATGCATGGATTCCAGCTATCACAGGAAAATATTTGGGATTTTCCAGTGACCTGGGGTCAACACACACCATGTTAAGAATGCCTGCCTGAACCCATCTTTAGGGCAGAGACACATGGTCAGATTCGGGGAGATTAGTCATCCGGCGATAAATCTCCTCTTCTTCAGGGCGACTAATCTCCCCCAAACTGCCCACTACGCCGGCTAGAATGTAAATTGCCGGCAGGATGGCACTTGGAGTGCTTCATTTTCCCGAAGTCACCCGAAGGAAACTTCAGGCAACTTCGGAAAACGAAGCACTCCGAGTGCGGGAAGAAAAGGGGATTTGTAGCCGGGACGACTAATCTCCCTGAATCTGACTGTGTGTCTCTGCCCTTAAGGGTAAAGGTGGCCATAGACGTAGCAATTAAGATCTTTCTTGGAAAAGATCTTTCCAAGAAAGATCGTTCATTTCAATACACACGTGTAGAGCTGAATTGTCAGATATACAGGTAGAAACAATAGAGTTCTACCTGTATCTGAGAATGCAGCATTAGCAATGGCTGATCTTTGGGTGCCTTCAAAGGAGCCCGATCAAAATTTTTCGTCCAGCCCAATACACGAGCCGACTGATATCCAAGTCTTCTGCCGATATCAGTTGCTCTTTTTCCACCATACACACACCGAATATCGTATGAAAATTTGTGTTGTACAATATTATCTATCTGTCTAGGGCCACCTAAAGGGCACACGCCGTGGAGATTTAGTCGCCCGGCGACAAATCGAAAAGCCTTCCTGCCGGCTAGAATATAAATTGCTGGCGGGATGCCACTTGATGCGCTTCGTTTTCCGAAGTCGTCTGAAATCGCCTTGCTTCGAGTGCCATCCCGCCGGCGACTTAAATTCTAGCTGGTGGGAAGGTTTTTTGGGGAGATAAGTTGCCCAAAGAAGAGGTGATTTGTCACCGGGCTACTAAATCTCCTTGAATCTTAGCATGTGGCCTTACCCTTATGCTTATTTTATACATGGCATTTTGGTCTTTGTATCTCTTCGTTCCAAAAGATGTAGCTAAAACAACAGGTACAGAGTGTATGTTTTCATATTGGTTCAGGTATGGGACATGTTAAACAAATGCTCAGGAGCTAGGGTTTTCCTGGAAAAGGGATCTTTTCTGCAATTTTAATCTTTATTCCATAAGTCTACTAAAACTATTTTAAACATTAAATAAACCCAATTGGATTGTTGTGTCTCCATTAAAGATTAATTATATCTTAGTTGGGATAAAGTACATGGTACTGTTTTATTATTACAGAGAAAAGGAAATCATTTTTAGAAATTCGAATTGTTTAATTAAATGGGATTTATCGGAGATGGTCTTCCCATAATTCAGAGCTTCTGGATAATAGTTTTCCAGGTAATGGAACACATACCTGTACGTATGGGAGTTATTGTCTGCCAAATGTAAATTCAACGTGAATTTTAACAATAATTTACCTGCCATGCAAGGAGGAAGGCCCCAAGGAGGAAACTCCAACAGATTATCATGGGAAACACTTCTTAAAATAGCTTTTTCTGGGAAAGTTGGTGACAATCAAAGTGCCCAGTGTGACTTTATTGTGGAAGGCAGGTATTTGTCTCATTGTGTACAATATCCACAAGAAAGTCACCAGTATGCACTGCTTAACCCATAATGTTAAAATGGCTAAAACAACAGAAACAAACAATGGGACCAAGCCTGGCTGACTGAAGCATCATCAGTGATATTCCCAGGTCTTGCCTACAACTTCGGGTGACTGCGATATGTTGGTTTTACTGCCAGTGATTTCAGTTATTTCCTATGGAGATGCATTTTCGGGACATTTGTCGCTCGCAGTCCTGTATAAATAATCGAAGGAGATAAATCTTCCCGTCAGCCACAGCCCTTAAACTAGTCATCACCAGAGCAAATTACAGTAGATTGGATGGATAACATCAGACCATCAATTCAATGCTCTATGCTCCTTAAAGTAACAGTTGAGATGAAAATTGGGTGAACAAATGTGCAAAAATAAAAAATGTTTTCAATATAGTAAGTTAGCCAAAAATGTAATGTATAAAGGCTGGAGTGACTGGATGTCTAACATAATAGCCAGAACACTACTTCCTGCTTTTCATCTCTCAAACTCCTAAGGTGGCCGTAGACACACTGATAATATAGTACGAAACAAATTTTCGTATGATGTTTCGTGCGTGTATGGTGGGAAACGAAAAGACCGATATCGCAGAAGATTTGGACATCGGTCGGCTTGTCAATCAGACTGGCCGGAAAAGTTTACTCTGGCTTCTTTGAAGGCACCCCAACAGCGGCCACTGTTTGTACTGAATCGTCAGTTACAGGTAGAATTCTATTGTTTCTACCTGTATATCTGACGATTCAGCTCTAACGTCTGTATTTAAAACAAACAAAAAGGTGGTATACTGGGGATTCCTTTATTGGCTAACTAAGATAATCACAGCAAACTTTCAGAATGTTTTAGTTCATTTTTTAAGCTTAATGTCATTCATTCAGCTTGAAAAAGTAACTAAAATGTTCTGATTATCTTAATTAGCCAATAAAGGAATCAGCTTTATACTAACTTTTTGAAAACGGAATTCTGCCAATGATCGCAGGAAGATTGTGTCAGGAGCGCCCGATGGTGCTCCCGTCTCCGGCGGCGGCGCATCCAAGATGGCGGCGCCCATGAACCATGTGGGCCGATGCCGACTTGATGATGTCATGCACCCAGTGTGAAATTCAAAATAAAAGGATGCCAAGGACACCGGTTCGATGCCTAATTGTAGGTTTTTTTTGAACATTCCTGGGTGTTTGTTAAATCCTGTTATATTGATTCCTGGACTTTTGATCCTGCCTGAACCTCGACTTTGATATTGTTCTGCCTGCCTTTTGGTCTTTTGCCTGGACTTTGAGTACAATTTCGCCAGATCCTATCGTTCTGCAAACTTGGACTTTAACCCCTGAAGCTTCCTCCTTGGTCCTGACTTCTACCACGGGGAGCCGATTGGCCCCCTGACAGATTGTTACATCTATGGCCACCTTTAGTCAGTTAGCGACAGGAAGGGGGGCCACATGGGACATAACTGTCCAGTTAGTTTGCTCCTTAGCATGCAGCTCAGATTCAAAAACAAACTAACTAAACAGTTATGTCCCAAGTGACCCCCCTTCCAAGTCATTGATTGGTTACTCACTGGTAACAATTTAGAGAGCTATTATGTATGATATCCATTCACTCCTGCTTATACACAGGCTTAGACAGTCCCGTGTGGCACTACATTTTTCACTGGGCAATGCCAAACATAACAATTGGACAAAATGAAACAATATATAATATCAAAAACAAGAGTAAGGTTCCATTATACTCATTTGTATGAAATACTAAGAGGTTGATTGATGAAAAATAATTTTAAAAAAAATGTATTATTTTTTTTTGAATTGAAAGTACTTTCAAATTATTTTCTTCTGCCTATGTGGATATGTTTATTATATGTACCAAGTTTCATGCCTTCAGTAGCTCATTTTCCATTTTTTTTAATGTATCTTTAATCCAGTGTTGGATAAGTTTCATACCTAATGCTGCTTTGAGCTTTGGTGCCTCAGGTAAAGTCAGCATTGCCTCAAAGGTTTTTATTGTTTGTCTAGATTCATATTATACCAACGGATATGTTGTCTAGATTAGAACTGATCCATAGATGAAAAGTATATTTTCCAGCAGGGTAATCCTTTCCCCATCTATAATTTCATATGTCATTAATCCTATTCTTAGGTTTATATTCAAGAAAATCCCACCAGTTTTACCTGGTGGAAATTGAGGATTTACAAAGTTCTTTTGTAATTAAAAACTTCATATTAGAAGGATTATTCTCCTAATTAGGATTTTTCATTTTAAACCTATTCTTTTGAGTCCGTTGTAATCATACATGACAATGACAATATTCATATTCATCCTCTCTCATACTTCTCAATTAATTAGCAGCTTATTATGACATTGGGCTTTTGTTTTCTTGATTTCATTTTCTCAAGCCCTAAAGTTTTCAGATTTTATTACTTACTACTATTACTGTTAGCACTCTGTTATTAGTAGATGTCTTTTTTTCTGATGCCTATTATTATTTTACTCAATTTATCCAATATATGTATATATGAAAATAGATACATTAAAAAAAAAAATAATAACGTCATTGTCATTCATAACGGGAAACATCTAAAATTTAAATATAGCTGAGCAGTTTGTGGACAGTGCTCTAAGGCCGTATATTACCAGATTAGAATTTGCAAGGTGGAGCAGGATCCTGCATTGGGCAACCCTACACTCTAGGTTAAGTTGAGATGCCAGATATAATTAACACATTCTCTATTTTCTTGCCTGGAAACAAAGCCTACAGACCATATGGTGATGAAAGCTGTAATCACTGAAGTTGTTTATCAGTTGTGGACATCAGCAGATGCCCAGTTAGTTTATAAATATGCAGAAGGCTCTGATCGCTTGGAGCTTATAATTCCTGTGTTATCTTTCAGTGCTGACTGAACATTAGCATGTTAAACCCCCTCATCTCTGCCATGCCTGGGATAAGGCATTCACTTCAAACAAATTCCACTGCAAAACTTCTAAAAAAAAGAAGCAATACCTGAAGTACATGTTGCCTGATTTCTTATGTGATTTCTTCTGTTTGCAACCTTAATTTGAAAAAGAGGACTCAGCTACTCAAGACATACAGTAAATATATATTCTTCTGCTGTTGCTGTTGCATTTCCAATTCTCCCTGCACTAAATGGTGGACTGATCTCACGGCTATTATCTCAATTGAACAATAAATCACTTTGTGATGTTTGGGGGTTAGGGATTAAATGTGGGATATTTTATGGCCTGGTCTGTGCTTTGAAGTTTTGTGGAAAAAAACAGGAACATAAACCAACCCCCATTAATGATTTTCTGGCAAGCATTCTCTTTTGATTTGTTTACAAGACGTCAGGAGGCTGCAGATTTTCAACATGGCCACACATACATGGGCTGGATTTCCATTGACATGCTCTACATATTGAATGGATAAGGTGATCAATTGGGTCACTAGGTTAAATTTCAGCAAAATATCTGTCCTGGAGGTAGTCGGGAAGGGCCTATACACAGGTAGATAAACTTGCTGACTTAGGCTTCGGCCACAGGCGTCAGACACCAAGAATCTGTTCCTCTGCTGCTGCCCCATTGCACCTGGAAACATTACCTCCACTCGGGTGCAGGCAGACGCAAAATTCTAATTCTCTGTAGGCCAAGATTGAACTCATGTGACCCTAGCATTAGTCTGAAGGGGCTGAATCTGCAGTTTAAATCTGCCTGCATCTTCAGTCTGTTGTTTGTATGACGCCTTAATCTTTTTTTTTTTTTTTTTGTATTTCAGATAGCTTTTATTGAATAGTGAAAACAATCGAAGATACAAGGAGTATCAATAATCCTTAATTAAACACGAAATAAGGCAGAAGACTACAAGAGACACGGAAAAAGAAAAAAGAAAGAAGAGTGAAGAGGTGAGTAGAGGTAAGTGCATATTGAATCAAGAAGTAGCTCAATATCTCATGGTTATACATACGGTGAAGGAGCAAGGCCTATCAAGCGGAGGCGTTAAATAACAAGTTATCCTAGACACATTTACAGTTGGTTATGAACATTGAGGAAGGAGGCCCATGGCTGCCAGATGCCCATAAATTTTTCCATTGTCCCAGAAAGGGAAGCGGTGAGTTCTTCCATTATATAAATATCATTAACACTAGATATCCATTCTTCTAAAGTAGGAGGAGAAACATCTCTCCAATGTCTAGGTATTAGAATTTTAGCCGCTAGTAACAATTGAATCAACAGACTGCGATGAAGAACATAGTCAGAGTTATCAGTATGGAAGAGCAGTATAAGTTGGGGTGAAAGGGTGATTTGGCAGCTCAGGATCTCCCTACAAGCGTGTTGAACATCATCCCAAAACCCTCGCATTTTTACACAAGAATACCAAATATGAGAGATATTTCCAGGTTCCATATGGCATCTCCAGCATTTGTTATCAGTGGATAGATGCATTTGGAAAAGCTTAATGGGTGTCCTATACTAATAGGAGAGCGTTTTATAAGAATTTTCCTGAAAAGAGTTGCTAATAGAGCATTTCGCTGTCAGTCTAAAGATTTTCTCCCATTCTTCTTCTTGCAGGTTGACTTGGAGTTCATCTTCCCAGATTCGGGTGTAATAAGGTAAGTTGGGATATTTGTGTTGTATCAGTAATTTATAGATCATAGAGATCAAATGGGGTTTACTTGTTTTTCTGTCACAGATGCGTTCTAGCTCTGTCAGGGGTCTGTTAGCTTGCTGGAGCGCTGGATCACTTCGTATCAGATGTTGTATTTGGAGAAATCTCCAATGGTCTTTATTATCCCAATCGGATCTGTTGCCTTCTATGAGCGCTGGGGTAGTGGCTGACAAAAGTACATGCCTAAATTGTAGGTTCTGAACCCAAAAAGCTGACAACATCCCCTCGTCCAGAATCCCTGGCAGGAAGTCCAAGTTATGACCCAATGTAGCAATGGGAGAGGGATAAGGTAAGAGTTTGTATTTTTTATTTGTTGCAAACCAAAATTTTTCCAGCGCAACAGTTTGAGGATTATCTTTCAATACGATCTCTGAGTGTCTCAATTTGTTCCATAAAATATTCTGAAGGGGATATTTTCCCCAATGTTCTTCCCACCTCTTCCACTGTTTCTGAGAGTTAGGATTCCCATGCTCGATAAGTTTGGACAACAGACAGGCTTGGTAATAGGAATAACAGTCCGGTAGACTCAAACCTCCCTTGAGTTTCGATCGGTATAAAATAGACCTCCGTAGTCGAGGTGATTTATGTGACCATACAAAATGTTTAATAATAGTGTTAAGAACCTGAAAAAAGTTGGTGGGAATACACACTGGTAATGTTTGAAATAGATAGAGAACTTTGGGAAGGATTGACATTTTTATTATGGATATCTGACCAGTCCACGTGAAATGAGTTTGAGGCCTTAATCTTTTATCACATCTCAAAGGAGATTTACATAAATTACCTCACATTTAGGAATCTCCCTGCTCATCTCAGATGCACCAGAAATTAAGGAGTTAAAATAAACTATTTCTGGCGTATTATTATTTACAATTGTGACATAGTTGGATATGAACCTTTGCCTTGGTTTAACTGGACCTTTGCAGAGATATCAGATATGCCTGTGTCATGAGGAAGACAATCAACCCCTCCTGGTTTTTTTAGGCCTGAAATCCTATTCACACTAAGGGGCAGATTTATCAAAGGTCAAAATTCAACCATCGAATGGCTATACTTCGACTTTGAATATCAAAGTTTTTTCTACCGAATATGACCGTTTTGCGGTCAAAGTAAAATCATTCTATTAAAGTAAAATCATTCGATCGAACGATTAAATCGCTCGAATCTAACGATTCAAACAATATCAGCGATCGATGGAACGATTTTACTTCCACTACAAAAAACATAGAAAAATGCATTAGAAGGTCCCCATAGGCTAACATAGCACTTCGGGAGGTTTAATTTGACGAACTATTGAAGTCGAAGTTTTTTTAAAGAGACAGTACTTCGATTACCAAATATTCAAACTATTTTACTTCAAATCGAATTTGAAGTAAATTCGAAGTCGTGGTATCCTATTCGATGGTCGATGTATCCAAACAATTACTTCGAATTTCGACATTTTTATACTTTGAAAATTCCCTCGAATTCACTTCGACCCTTGATAAATCTGGCCCTAAATTATAACATGAAATAGGGTCTGAAAAAGACCCAGAGTAGAGAATTATCTCCCTTATGACATGGAATCAGTTGACGTCTGTAGGACTGCAATAACACCGATGTCAATTGAGTATTAGTGAGTAGGAGACAAATATCATCTGTCCTGAAATTGGGCCTCCTTTTAAAATAATTGCAAAAACAAGAGACAATTGCACTTATTTTATTTAACACATGATGCAAACAACAGCGATTACTCCGATTTCGTTGGCCAACGTCAAAAAAATAGACACTATTTTCATAATATAATTTTTTTTACATATTTAACAATCTACAAAACAGACAACGACAACAGCGTTTTCTTTTATATAAATAATATAATAATATTTCAGTAGAATTTGCATATAAATTAAATTCTATGCACACCTTCTGTTTCCGTTGCAGTATGTCTGTAGTCATGTGATACAGATGCGCCAGGTTTAGGCAAATAAGCTGAGAAACCAGTGCCAGTCAGGAAGCAGTGGAGATTTCTCGAGGCAAAGGAAATTATACATGCAGGACCCCCATAATAAATTCTGGGGCCTGATACTACTTAGTTAGCAATGCCCTCTCCTCTAACTAAGTAGAATGGAACCCCAATAAAAAAGAAATTAAAAACAATGGGCAACTTTCATCCCCAATCTGCCTCAGATGTGCCCCACTATGCCCAGAACCTGCTCAAACTCCATTGCTGTGCCCATAAGCGACACCCTCTTGGTCATCTGCTGATTTTGGGCCCACCAATGTCATGGGGCCCAACTACACTTCTTCTGAACCCCCTGAATTCATGCCCCCCCATGTATAGTTAAATACCAAGGATTCATGGGTATGATGGGAAGATTAAAGGGGAACTATCATGAAAATGTATTATTAGTTTCAGCACACTGAAATAAGAAACTTTCTAAATACAGTGAATTAAAAATTCTGTATAGTTTCTGAAATAATCAAGTTTATCTTCACTATTCCTCTCTCAGCATCTGTTTCTCCTCATTCTTTCTTCATTCAGGATTTGGATATCAGATGAGTGATCCAATATATCTTATAGGGGGGCTCCTTTTGCCTAGACGATGTATTAGAGCTCACTCTATTAAAATCACCAGAAATTCTGTCTCTCTACATGCAGAACTTGTGCAAAAGGCAGTTTGTACTTGAATCAGTTATTTGAGTGAGCTCATCGGCTGGAAAAGGAGCCCCCCTATAAAATATATTGGATCTATCTGTAAATGAATATCTGACACCCAACTGCTGCATCTAGAAAGAATGAAGAGAAACAGATGCTGCGAGAGGGATAGTGAAGATAAACTTGATTATTTCAGAAACAATGCAGAATTTTTAATTGATTGTATTTAGACGATTTCTCATTTTAGCATGAGGAAGCTTATATTAAATTTTCATTTTCGTGATAGATCCAAGCGAGGGCGAGCAGATACCTGTTGTCTTATATGCAGACTGAGAATGGCCAAGAAACTAATAACATCTAATAATTATTGCACAAACTGCCATAATGCAATGTTTCATTATGACAAATACATTCATACAAAAGCTTAGGTTTAGGGGCCAGTGAGATTGTCCCACTGCCTTTCCTGCCCCATATACAAAGGGCATTCTACAATGAGATCCGGTAATGATATTTTGATTGCGAATTAGCTGAGAAAACATATTTAACGAGGCAAAGTCCTGAATCATATAAAGTACTAGAACAAATGGAGTGAATTGGGAGATATACATTAGTTCCATTGAGGCTTGTGCTCAGTAATGGCTGAAACTGTCTTTCCTTCTGGGTAGAACAAAGACTAACTGCTTCCTCTTCGCTGCACGCAGTTTTCTGCGTCTCTTTTTGTATTTCCGTGTAATGGTAACAGTCAGTAGAAGGACAGTGGTGGAAAAGAGGCAACAGCAGAAGAATATTAGGGCTTTCCTCTGTTCCAAAAACTCACAGAATGAACATTGAGCTCCACTGCTAGTCTTTACACATTTGTTATAGGACGGATCCAGTAAAAAGCCATTCCTGCTGATTATTGCACTATAAGCGTCCACGGAAGGCTTGGCTTTCATTGTAGAGCTGTAGAAGCCGTAACGCGGTACTGCAGAATCAGTCAGTTTAAAGGCATAGTAACCTCTCAGGTTTATATTTTCTTCACGGTAGGCTGTAGGAAATGAATGGAAATAAAAACATTAGCCTGATAACATTAGCCGTATTAGAAAAAAACGACATTTTAAGTTTTACTTTTTTCCTTTAAAGGGGTTGTTCACCTTTGAGATAACGTTTAGTATGACGTAGAGTGCAATATTCTGAGACAATTTGCAATTAGTTTACATTTTTGATTATTTGTGGTTTTTGACTTATTTAGCTTTTTATTCAGCAGCTCTTCAATTTGCATTTTAAATAATCTGGTAACTAGGGTCCAAATTACCATAGCAACCATGCATCAATATGAATACGAGACTGGAATATGAATAGGACAGGGCCTGAATAGAAAGATGAGAAATAAAAAGGAGCAATAACAACAAATGTGTAGCCTAACAGAGCATTTGGGTTTTTTTTTTAGAAGGGGTCAACGACGGCCATTTGAAAGCTGCAGAGAGTCATAAGAAAAAGGCAAATAATTATAAAACTATAAAAAATAAGTAATTAAAACCAATTTTTAGAATTGGCCATTCTATAACATACTAAAATTACCTTAAAGTTGATCCACCCCTTTAAGTAATAAAAATGGTAATTTCCTATAGAGTTAATATATTATAAGGGATATTATAAGTGAATGCAAAGGCTGCCAATGAGAATGTACAGTGCACAAGGGGTGGTCTGTGACAAAGTGACGGGGTAATTATGCCAAGGTCAAATTGGGATCTGATTTGGTAAATAGCAATGGCATAACTATAAAGGAATCAGACCCTGCAGTCGCAGGGGGGCCCTGACTGGTCTGCTTCCTCTATAGCTAACAGGAGGGAGGATGGGAAACGGAGTGTGCTGGACCCCTCTGAAGATTTTTTTGCAGGGAGGGGGGGCCCGGCGCATTTTATGCCACTGGTAAATAGGGCAGGTGTTGTGTAAGAGGGGGAACTTGGACAGGAAATTGGGGTGGATCAGAAGTGTGGAGCGGTAGATGGACTAGTTATTGCAAATTTACATTTGTAATACCCCCTGCCTTGGTTGGTTGGCAGCTATGCTTATTAGGGATACACTGAATCTGAATCCTAATTTGCATATGCAAATGAGCGGAGGGAAATCGCCTGACCTTTTTGTCACAAAAATGATTTAAAAAAATGATTTCCCCTTCCCACCCTTAATTTGCATATGCAAACTAGGATTCGGTTCGGTATTCGCCGAATCTTTCACAAAGGATTCGGTGCATCCCTAACGCTAAAGCAATACCTCCCTGGTGGCAACCCTACTAGTTCTAGTTCTAAAAAAAAATTTTAACTTAATAAATACGTTATATAAAGTAATAATTTGAGTTTGTGAGTTTTAGTCAAAAAACTCTATATCACAGTAAAAACCCAAATTTGAATGTTTAAAAATCAGCCCCTTAAGGTTTGGAGATCGAAATTATGGAAATACTCCTCAGCATTGTGAATAACAGGTCCTATACTTGTCAGGCCCGGATTTGTGGAGAGGCCACCAAGGCCTGGGCCTAGGGTGGCAGGATTTTAAGGGGGCGGCATGCTGCCCAACCACACCCACATTGGTTCAGAAAAATTGGGGATGAGCAGGGCATACAACAGTTTTTTAAATCTCCCATGCACCAATCCCCATTGCTTCGGTCCAGATGATGAAAATTTGAGCAAATAAAAGGGAGGGAATGGGGGCGATGACAGCGGGGCTAGGGGTGTCCACTATGTAAATCTGGCCCTGATACTTGTACAAGCAACTGCACACTTCACCCCTAATTGCAGGATCTGTTCCCCTAATTGTTACGCCTCTTGCCAGCTAATATATCAAAGGCCTTGGAGTAGCTTGGAACTAATGTATAACAATATACAGATTTGCTATCCTAATGTAAAAAGCACAAGAGCAGTTAAACAAAACTATTTACCTTGTAACAAATGTCTGCTGTATTGTTGCAGATAATATATTCGTATCTCATCATTCTCGGGTGAATGGTCGTCAATCCCATTTGCTGTGATATAGATTGGGGTGTCTCCATAATTTCTTTTTATCCATTTCAATAGCTTTGTCATACCAGAGGGAACGACTGCCAGTTTGCCAGGAGAATGTAAACATGTCACGTCAGTAAAAGGTTTGATGTCTTGGTCGAAATCGATGAGGGGCTGATGGCGCACCAGCCACGAGGTGAAATGATTAAGGGCAAAGAAATCAGCCGATCCTTTAACCAGGAGCTTTTCTTCTTGTGTGAAGTGAGGCAAGAAAGAACTGGACAGTCCCCTTTGTCTCTTGGCGTTTATGTACTGCCTCATGTGAACTGGATAGTCTCCAGAGCCAAAAATCGGTTCTGCCAGCCAGGCAATATTAAAATCTAGGAATCTTTCTGCAGCTTCAGAATGGGATTTGATGAAGGGGTTAGCCGGTTCGGCCCAGTCTGCATGAAGAGCTACTGAAACGTAGCCATGTTGAATGGATCTATACTTTTTGTCATATGCGTGCCAAGCCATAGCGTGAGCTATGAGTACATTGTGCACAGCCTGGTAAGACATATTACTACTTCTGTATAACTGCCCCAGCTTGCTTGGCTCATTAACAGTAATCCATTGCTTTACCAAGTCCCCCATTTCCCGAAAGCAAAGCTCAGCATAGTCAGCGAATGCCTGAGTTATGGTTTTGTTTAACCATCCTCCATTTTGCAGTAAAGGTCCTGGAAGGTTCAAAGAATTATGAGTTGGGTAGTAAAGCATGACCATAGTCTTGATCTCATGAAGGTATGCCTCTTCTACCACGCACCTATAATACCTCAGTACTCCCCAGTTAATTACAGACAAATCTCCTTTGGGTAGAATCAACGACCAGTTGAGAGCAAATTTGTAGTGTGTGACTTTCATACTTATCAGCATTGTTATTTGCTTCCTGATACTGGTAAAGTCGGTGCACTGGGCGGGACGGGTCTTCAACTTCACTCCTTTTACTGCATGCAGGATGCCATCTCCAGTTATATTCCACACATACAACTGGCGGTCAATGAACTGGGGCGATGATGGGTTTGATTCAGCCTAAGAAACAATTGTATAACTTTAACGCCTCATACATACAGTATATTTGGTCCTGTATCATTTGAGAATTCAAAAATCGTGTCTATTTTTATTTTCTTTGTACCCATATATACATCCTTAGGGCAAGGCCAGACGTGACGTTTTTAAAAAAGAACAGCCAGGCGTAAATACACCACTGAAACCACATGCGACCGTCAACATGCGTTTTTCAGCACGTAGGATTCTTTTCCCAACATGCACTTCTCATTGTTCTCATTGAGAATTTGGACTCCATATTTAAAATACGCTGCGTATTTACGTAAAGTGTGGTTTCAAACTTGCAGATCCCATAGAGTCTATTGATCTGGTAGTTTCCTGACTTATCTGCTAAAAAATACTGGTGTCCTGTGGCGGATTTCGGCTTGCAAGCACCCTGTGTGAATTGCCATAGTGCATTTTCCATTCGTTTCAGTGGTAGTGCAGTTTATGTGTATTTACGCCTGGCTGTTCTTTTTTAAAAACGCAATGTAAAAACGCTGCAAAAAAGCCACGTCTGGCCTTGCCCTTACCCTGTCAACAAATCTGCTCTATCCCTCCTTTCCTCGTCTAAACCACCAAAATCCTTTTTTCCAGGGAAAATAGAACATTTATGAGTGGAGAATTCAGAATAACTGGATTAGTTAGTGAAGAATTATATTTGTATTAAATGGAAAGACAATATATTAATGTATTAATAGCAGGGACAGAATAGGTCACATTGGTTATTCTCATATTCACCTGCTTCCCTTATACTGTATTATATTGTGTTGCTGTACACTTTTGGGAGGTGCTGTGTTCTCTCAGCTCTGTGCACCAGACAGCACTGCTAGAGACAACTCATTATACATGTGTTTTATAAAAGGTATTTATGCCCATTAATGCTCCATCCACTTGCATATACAGGTATGGGACCTTTTATCCAGAATGCTCAGGATCTGGGGTTTTCCGGATTAGAGGTCTTCCCGTTATTTGGATCACCATATCTTAATTCTACTAAAAAAAACATTTAAACAATATACAATAAACCCAATAGGATTGTTTTGCCTCCAATAATGATTACTGATATCTTAGTTGGGATCAAGTACAGGGTATAGTTTAATTATAACAGAGAAAAGGGAAACTCTTTTTTTTTTTTCCAAAAAATTATTTGATTAAAGCGGTGTCAATGGGAGATGGCCTTGTCATAATTCTAGCTTTCTGGAAAACGGATCCCGTATCTCTCTACTTGTACAGGCTACACTGGTGAATAACGTGCAAGGGCATGCATGTAAGGGAACCCTGGAATTACTGACAGCCTGAAAGTTCCAGTATTTCCATAGAGGGTCGTGTCACTAAGTGCTATCTACTTGCAGCAAGTGAATCATGAGTTAATTCTGTTATTAACATCACCACATGTGACCTATTCTCTTCTTCGGGCGACTTTTCTCCACAAACTGCTTTCCCACCGGCTAGAATGTAAATCCAAGCTACAACTTATAAGGGAAGAGACACACACTGCTATCTCAGGAGATTAGTCGCCCGGCGACAAATCGCTTCTTTATCAGGCAACTTATCCCCCGAAATGCCTTCCCACTGGCTAGAACGTAAATCACCGGCGGGATGGCACTCGGATCGCTTTGGCTTTCCTAAGTGTCCCGAAGTTCCCTCGTGAGGCAAATTTGGACAACTTGGAAAATTAAGCATTCCAAGTGCCATCCCGCTGGTGATATATGGCTGGAAGGCAGTTCGGGGAGATTAGTCACCCGAAGAAGAAGCGATTTGTTGCTGGGCAACTAATCTGCCGAAATAGCAGTGTGTGTCTCTGCCATTACAGATTCACAGAGATCCACATGGCAATTAGCTTGCATTACACATTACATAATTGCACTAAACACACAGCCATAAAAAAAAAAAACTGTGTAATTCTGGGAGAAAATTTGGAGAAAAAAAAACAGTGATTTGTGTTGGAAGATTACAATTTGCTACATTTGTAAATGACCCTTCTTATCTTTATTGACCATCTGGTAATGTCTATGTTATAGGATTAAAGCAAATGGCTGTTTGCCAATGAAGATGCAAAGTCCATAGACACAAAAACAAATATTTGAGGGTACCATTGTTATAGAAACTAGTTCCTACCTAACTGATTTTTCTTAAAGGAGAACTAAACCTCCCCAATAAGAAAAGCTCCTGCCCACTACCCTAGATAGTCCCCCCACCCTGCTTCCCCCTCGCATAGTTCATTACCCCTGAAAGTGTCCCAAATACACTGCTCACATATCGGTGTAGAGTAAGCGCAGCGGAGCTCATGGGCGCCATGTTCCGGATCTTCGCTCTTCTTCAGTTCCTCTTCCCTTCGACAAGTCAAGGCACTTTTGGCGCCTTTGCAGTTGCTGCGAACTGGGAGACCACTCCAACTGCACATGCAACAATACGGTGCTCCTTACGGATGAAAACCAAAGATCCAGAAAATGGCACCCCTGACCTCCCCTGCACTTACTCTGCATCAATATGTGAGCAATGTATTTGAGACACTTAATGAACTATACCAGGGGGAAGCAGGGAGGGGGGACTATCTAGGGTAGTAGGAAGGGATTTTTCTTATTGGGGGTTTATTTCTCCTTTAAGGTGGCTATAAATGCTCAGATTTAGTAGGGCAGATGAAACCCTTATGTACAGACTATGCTGTGATTTTGTTGGATCGCAGATAAACTGTCCATTTTGAAAATTGCCAATGTACCATCATGGCGACTAGCTTTTTTTGCTTTCATTGTTGATCCAGCAGATGGCTAAATCTGAAATGTTGTTCAGTGTTAGTAAATAAGCCCCATTTTCCAGCACTTGTGTTGTTAGGCATATGGGGAATGTAGACTGTAGTATGATTTGTCAGCAAAACACCTGCGCAAAGACTCTTGTGATTGTTAGACTATGTTTGTATCCTTTTTTTGACTGATTACAGACCTCAACGACTTAATCGCAAAGTTTGTGACCAAATGGCTTCTGCAAACATTTGCAGTGTATGTAATAACATTTTGCAATCGCGAGGCAGGTGTTAACAGCGCCGGATTTCATTGACGGCCGCCCCTAGGCCGCGCGGTCCGACCAGGCTGCCGCGCGGTCCTAGCGCCCACCTCACCTCCCCTTTCCAGCGCGCCGGCGAAAAAACGCTGGCACAGCTGCTGTAATTGAATGGGGACGCACACGTCCCCATAATGTGGCTGGGCGGCATGCCGCCACTATTTTTTTGCCGCCCTAAGCCCGGGCCTATGTGGCCTTGGCGCAAATCCGGGCCTGGGTGTTAATGCTAAACCTTTGCTTAACAATAATGCGCAATGTAATATTCGCCAGTGAATGACTTTACATTGCAACGCCATTTTAAATAACGCTTGTGACTTTTAATTGTATCCTCCTTATAGAGTCATATACATTCTTATTCTCTTCTTTATGCCTATTCTGCAAATATTTAGCATCCTTTAATTATACAGCACCGACCCATTAAACAATAAACAAAAAAGTCCCACTAGTATTGACTATACTTGACTATCTAGCAGTGTAGATGACATTTCAGCCTGTATATAAAAAAAAAAAATATATATATATATATATATATATATATATATATATATATATATATATATATATATATATATAAAATTAAATATTATATATATTATTTATAAATATGTCTTACCTTTAGAACAGATTCTGTTACCCCCCAGTTAAAGTCACATGGGAACTGACCATAGACTTCCGAGGCAGAGTCAACCTGGGGGAAGCCATTCTCTTGAACAACCTGTTTGTAGTAGAATGCTGAGGACTTGGGAATCATCTGTTTATTTTTGTTGTGAAAATCAACATAGAATAATCCACGTCTGAGTTTGTAGCCATTGTGCCATTCAAATCCATCTGCCAGGGACCAGGCGGTGTATCCAAACACATTTACAGAATCATGTTTAATAGCTGCAGACAAAAGAAAAATTTGAATTTTTTCCAATCACATTATTCTAAATGAGCAGGTAATGTAAAGGTATGTTTGTATAGCAAGATTTTCAGAAGACAAGGGCAGTCATACTATTTGTATAGCATGTTCTTTGCAAAGGGTCTTGGAGTCCTTTAGGATGCCACCTACCTGATCTTTAGTAACAAGTTACAAGGGAAGTGACCTAAAGAGTAATCCTGCAGAGAAGCTCTATAGAGTTGACCAGCCACTTGCTGGAGAATTTAAACATCAACACTTGGATATACGATGATGGAGACACAGGCAGAGCAGGAATTGGGAGTGGAGTGTAAAGAGGAAGAAAAGGCTAAAAGAAAATGGCTCCAGGTTGTGAGGGCAGAAGCAGCAGATGCATCGGCTGAAACGCACAGATGAAGCGGGAGTTATTTGTGGTAACAGAATAGAGATCCTACCATACCATTACCCCTAGAAGTCAATCATTTATTTGCAACCAACAGATATCACCCAACATAAAACTGGTATTTAAATATGGTTGCCTAAGTTTGCCTTACCGATGCTCCAGTTCTAACAAATCTACATTTATCATTGGAATATTATGGGCATACAAGAATATTGATTAAACACTCTCTTAACACATTTGTTAATGTGCCCTTGAACAACACACTCCCAAAAATTTTCTTTAATAAAACAATAGCCTTCTGCTTTTCATGCCTGGATATGGGCACTTAATCATAGATCTTTCTGCACTCATGTATTACGTGTTTCAATGTTCCTGCCTGCTTTATTAAAATATTGGTATTAATCCACTCCCTAAGCTGTAACATCTGGGGCAATTGACCCTGGATGTCAATGTTCACCATGGTGCACCATGGTATTTGTTGCCAATTCACTTCAATTATCCAGTCATTGACTGGGGTAATGGGGTTGCTAAGACAGAAAAAGCTAGTAGGTTTGTAAATATGCTGAATGACAATTTTTTATTCCAGGTTCAAGAACCTACTAGGAATAACTCTCTTTTGGACCTTGTAATAACTAATAATACTGAACTCATCTCTAACATTCGTGTGGGTGAGCATTTAGGGAATAGTGATCATAACATGGTCTCCTTTGAGATTCTGTTGCAGAAGCAATTCTATAAGGGAGTAACTAAAACACTTACTTTCAGACGTGCAAACTTTTTTGAGTATAAGGGCATCTCTGAAACATATTAAGTAGGAAATGCTTTTCACAGGTTTAAACACAGAACAAAAATTGGAAGTCTTGAAAATGCTGCTTAATAAATATACATGTCAGTATATTCCCTTTGTAAGCAAGGAACGTTGTTGCAAAGCAAAACCTTTTTTTGGTTCAATAAAAGTGTTGGTGTTGAGGTGGGTAAGAAATGACGTGCTTTTAAGGCTTTCAAGTTAGCTGGGACAGCCAAATCATTTATAAAGTACAAGCCAATAAATCATACAAAAAAGCTGTAAGGCAAGCTAAAATTGTTATGGAAAAGGATATTGCAGCAAGATGTAAACAGAATACAAAATTATTTTTTAAATATGTTAATAGTAAAAAAAATGAAGCAGGAAGGGGTGGGACCTTTAATATCAGAGGGGGTCAGCTGGTTGATGAAAACAAAAAAAAGCACAGATTCTGAACATATATTTTTCATCTGTCTACACAAATGAGGAACCAGTTAATGAAGGTTTCCTTCTTGATGGTCCCAATTCTGGTAGTGCAACTAATGATGCATGGTTCACACATGAGGAAATTCAAAAGAGACTAGAACATGTTAAGATAAACAAAGGTCCGGGGCCAGATGGTTTTCATCCCAGGGTAGTTAGCAAGCTTAGCTATTGTCAAACCTCTTTACTTAATTTTTTAGGATTCTTTGAGGTCTGGCATAGTGCCGAGAAACTGGCGAATTGCTAATGTGGTGCCGCCATTCAAAATGGGATCCCGTTCTCAGCCTCAAAACTATAGGCCAGTTAGTCTGACGTCAGTGGTAGGAAAGCTTTTCGGTGGGTTAATAAAGGATAAGATACTGGACTTCATAGCAAATCATAATATTATGAGTGTGTGCCAGCATGGTGTTATTCATAATAGATCTTGCCAGACTAATTTAATTTCTTTTTATGAGAAGATAAGTAGGGACCTCGATTCTGGGATGGCAGTGGATGTGATTTACTTAGACTTTGCTAAAGCATTTGATACAGTGCCACACAGAAGGCTAAATTAATGAATGTTGGCCTGGAACATAGTATTTGTACCTGGATAGAGAACTGGCTAAAAGATTTCTTTATTTATGACCTGGAGGAGGGCATTGAAAGTACTGTTTCTATTTTTGCAGATGATACTAAATTGTGCAGAACTATAGGTTCCATGCAGGATGCTGCCACTTTGCAGAGTGATTTGTCTAAGTTGGAAAACAAAGTGGAAGGGATGAAAACATAATATTGCCTCTTTATATGTCCCTGGTGAGTCCTCATCTGGAGTATGCAGTGCAGTTTTGGACTCCAGCCCTTAAGAGGGATATAAATGAGCTGGAGAGAATGCAGAGACTAAGTGCAACTAAATTGGTTAGAGGGATGGAAGACTTAGATTATGAGGGTAGACTGTCAAGGTTGGGGTTGTTTTCTCTGGAAAAAGACACTTGCAAGGGGACATGATTACACTTTACAAGTACATTAGAGGACATTATAGACAAATAGCAGGGGACCTTTTTACCCATAAAGTGGATCATCGTACCAGAGGCCACCCCTTTAGACTAGAAGAAAAGAACTTTCATTTGAAGCAACGTAGGGGGTTCTTCACAGTCAGGACAGTGAGGTTGTGATGGCTGATTCAGTTAATGCCTTTAAGAATGACTTGGATGATTTCTTGGACAGACATAATATCAAAGGCTATTGTGATACTAAACTCTATAGTTAGTATAGGTATGGGTATATAGAATTTATGGGAAAATATGGAGGGGTGTGTGCGTGGGTGCAGGGTTTTCATTTGGAGGGGTTGAACTTGATGGACTTTGTCTTTTTTCAACCCGATTTAACTATGTAACTATGTCACTTCTGATGTTTCAGACTAAGGGGCTGATTTATATGTTTGAATTTGATTTCCCATAAATATTAGTGATTTCTCTGCAGGTTTTTTTTTTTTTTTTTACATTTTAGGAGAAAGTTCATAATTCAACATCAGTTGCGTTCATCAATATTTGTAATTAAACTTTACATTTACAAACCTTGAAGGACATCGTTGATAAACTTCTTCATCATATATACAATCACTGTGTCTTCTGTTCTGACAGGGCCGTCTGAAAACCAGCCATTTTCCATGATGAGAATTCTAGGATTGTTGTATTCCACCTTAATCCAGCTCAATATTCCCCTCAGGTTTAGTGAATTGGCATTGTTTGACACATTGAAGTTGTTCGATCCGAAGGAGAGTGCAAAGAAATCTGATGTCCCTTTGATAAAAGCTTTCTCCTCTTCTGTGAAGTTTGGTAAAATGGAGTGGTGTTTTGTCTTGAGGCTCTCTGGGTAGTCGCCATCGTAGTGGATAGGTTTGGCAAACCACCCAAGAACAGCTTCAATGGACTCCTGACATTGCTCTATCGTGGTGTTTGCTGGTTTGACCCAGTGGGATCCCAGTGTCACTGATAGGTAGCCTTTCTGAAGTTGGCGAAAATGTGAGTTATAGGTGTGCCAAACCTTAGCATGAGCCTGTAGGACAAACAATATACAGATTTGCAGGATTTGACTAACAAATTCAGGTAATTAAATGGCTGAACAGTACTAAACAGAGAAGAAATTCTCTTCCAACTATAGTTGCATGCTTATGTATGATTTAACCAACAATGAGTTGGTTGAAGCATATCATTTTTCAACGTTTTATTGGGTTTTCATAAACACAACAAATTTTGATTTACATATTAAATATGTCAAGATAAACATAGAAGAAGAATATACATTGCTACACGACATATCAAGGAATTGAACAAATAAGCACATATACTTACAAGTCAAAGATTGTTGAAGCATATATGGCATTTTTGTTGTTTGCTCTAAGGTAGGGGTTGTGGGAATTTCTAATGGCTTACAGGACATGTTGTGCATGTTGTGCAATAAGAGAGGAGCATTGTTGAGGCCCCTTAAAAAAGTGAGAAATATCTGGGTTGTTGGGATGATTTAATGGGGTGCATTATGCACATTTGTGCTTTTGATCCAATTCCACGTGGACCAGCATAGCGTATTCTATAGTGAGGGGTTGCATCCATTACAGAGAGGCGTGAGTTCTGATTATGCAATCCCAAACAAACTATTGGACCCAAAGTCAGTGAAAGCATATTGGAAATCCACTGTGTTCAACATACTAAAAAAAGGTAATTTATCTTTCTTTTGTTATAAATGGAATGTCGATATGAATTTTTCCCACTGAGTTAACCTGACTTTCATTTAATGGCTGTTCTTTATCAGTGTGATCTGTTTACTTTACATAAAGAAGACAATTAGGATCAATAAAATGCATTGTTTTGAACAGTCTGGCAACACACAAATAAACAAACAGTGTAACTGTTGTCTGTACCGGAGGATGTCCACCCTCTGCACAGAACAGAACTGCAAGGGATCAATATAAGCTGTTTCTCTTACATACACTTAATTTTTTCGCATAGTTCATAACTGGCTGTATAGGGTCTGTACTGACTTCTGCTGGTGTGTCAGAGCTCCAAGCCTGGGCTCCTCTTAATACAGTCGGGTAAGAGTCCTTGCCAGTAAGCAGGTCTGTAGTGGGACAGTTCAGCAAAGCCCTCCCAGATAGCTGCTTTGAGCTATGACCCCAGTTTGATCATGATAATGTCAGACAAGTTACACAAATACCAGTGTCTGAAGGTGCATGGTTCATCCAAAGCCCCATACTTAAGACCTTAATGGGGCTATATAATAAGTAAAGTGCAACTTGCTACAAGTCTCATCACCTACAGAGTCAGACTGAGCCGGTGGGACACCTGGAAAAAATCCTGAGGGGCCCCAGCCTTCAAGGACCCCCCGCCAACCCAGATCCATTCCCTGTGGATGTTCAGCAAGCTCCCCACGCTCACCTGAAGTTGCAAATCAAGCAATAGAGGTAAAGTATATGTGGTGTAGGGCAGAGAAGGTGGAATCCGGGAGGTGGTCCTTGAGATAACATGGGGGGCCCTAGACTTTGCAGCTCCGGTGTGCCCAGCACACCCCAGTCCAACACTGATCATCTATGGCAATCAACCAGCAGGTAACATTTACTGGTCAACCTATATGAAAGCAAATATCCTATTGGTTACCCATGTGCCTTTAAAGGGGTTGTTCACCTTCCAACACTTTTTCAGTTCAGTTGGTTTCAGATTGTTCCCCAGAAATAAAGACATTTTCCAATTACTTTCTATTTTCCATGTGTGACCATTTTTCTAATATTGAAGTTTCATTATTCACCTTCTAAAGCAGCTCTGTGGGAGGGGGTCGCTGACCCTGTAAACTGTTTTAAATGCATACATTTAGTTGATACATTTCTTATCTTTGTCCCTGCTGAGCAGAATCCCTGTTTCATTACAGGCAGCTGTTAGAATTGATACAATAGTTGCTAATATTCCAGAGATGTTGCTTAAAAATGTATTAACTAAGGGGCAGATTTAAGGGTTGAAGTGAAAATTCAAATTTTTTTGAAAAATTTTTTAGTCAAAAATCTCAAATTTGAATTCTGAATTATCCAAACTTGACTCGAGTTTTAATTTTAATTTTTCAAGATTTATCATACTGTGGCCATTTAAGAACTCAAATTTGACTATTTGCCCCCTTAAACCTGCCAAATTGCTTTATAAGTCAATTGGACAGGTCCAGGGATCAATTTGGTGATGTTTGCAGCCTTCCTGACTTTCAAGTTTTTTAAATTCGATTCTAGTCTTTCTAATTCGAATGGAATTCGAGTTTTTGGGTTGATTCAATTCGTCTGAGCTGAGAAAATTCGATTTTCATAATAAATTTCAATTGGTCGAATTTTGAGTTTATGGGAGCTTTAAAAAACTCACATGCATTCCAAATTCGACCCTTGATAAATGCGCCTCTAAATGTTCCAAAATTCTATCAGTTTAGCCTCAAACACCAGAGACAGGGACATTAAAGTTCAAACTTAGATTTTGAAAAAACAGTACAAAATAAAAAATGGAAGGTAATTGAAAATAATTCTTTATTTCTGGTGAACATTCGTAAAACAACTCAACTGGAAAAAGTATTTGGAAGGTGAACAACCCTTTTAAAAGAGAATTCAACCGTTTTCCCCCCAAAAAAAACCCTACCCCCTCCACGTAAACCCCCCTCCCCCCAGCCCAAATGCCCCTAACTTTATACTTACACCTCAGAGCAGATTCAGGCACCGCAGTTCATCACAGCCATCTTCCGGGTCTTCGGTAAGCTGAGTGGGAGAACGGTGAAGCAGCTCATGCGCAGTTGACAACTGTGCATGCGCCAAAATGGCCGGAAATTGCCGAAGCACTGGAAGAAGACACGAAGACCTGGAAGATGGCTACCGTGAACTTTGTAGCCTGAATCTGCACCGAGGGGTAAGTATAAAGTTAGGGCCATTTCCCCGGGGGCAACTAGGCTGGGGGGAGGAGGAAGGGGGTTCTATGTGGGGTGGGGGTAGGGTTTTTTGGGAAAATGGTTGAATTCTCCTTTAATTACATATGAATTTCTTTCGCCAATGTGCACTGCTCTTGCACCTCTTATGCACAATGCAAGGGCCAGGTGTAAGTGATTGGTGAATGGCAATACACAAGTCATATAGTTGCACCCCGGCAGTCATGCTTTGTAAATAAACCCTCGTATTATTGTATCTGTTTAAAGGTTTCTGTGCATGTAATATAACTACATATAACAATGCATCACCAGATTTTCTGCTGGTTGGGAGAACTGATGATGACACAGATAGATGTGCTTATTTATTGTGAATATGTGTTTATATGAGGATTCTCTTTCATCAGTAAAAAAATGTGTCTTGTCCCAATGTAACGCCTTAGGCTACAGTGAAATGAGATTGCAGGAATAATATATTTAGTTAGTGCTATCTGCTAGGCCATGTGTTATAAGTATTAGAAGGAGGATTGCTGATAGCTAAAACCCTTAATCAAAAAAAGTCGTATACACCAGGCTAAGTATATTTCATTCTAAATCCCATGAGATGACACCAAGCTACCAGTCCAAACTGCTAGTCATCATTTTAAAGGGAAACTACAGCTAAAACACATGCCTAATAACTAAAACCCATTGTATTGTACAAGTTATGTGCTACTGGTCCTTTAAGGAAAGACTTGATGACTGATTGGATATTTGAGCAATATGGATATTTGTGCAGTTTTGGACTCCAGTCCTTAAGAGGGATATAAATGAGCTGGAGAGAGTGCAGAGACGTGCAACTAAATTGGTTAGAGGGATGGAAGACTTAAATTATGAGGGGAGACTGTCAAGGTTGGGGTTGTTTTCTCTGGAAAAAAGGCACTTGCGAGGGGACATGATTACACTTTACAAGTACATTAGAGGACATTATAGACAAATAGCAGGGGACCTTTTTACCCATAAAGTGGATCACCGTACCAGAGGCCACCCGTTTAGACTAGAAGAAAAGAACTTTCATTTGATGCAACGTAGAGGGTTCTTCACAGTCAGGACAGTGAGGTTGTGGAATGCACTGCCGGGTGATGTTGTGATGGCTGATTCAGTTAATGACTATAAGAGGGGCTTGGATGATTTTTTGGACAGACATAATATCAAAGGCTATTGTGATACTAAGCTCTATAGTTAGTATGGGTATGGGTATATAGAATTTAATTAAAAGTAGAGAGGGGTGTATGTATGGATGCTGGGTTTTCATTTGGAGGGGTTGAACTTGATGGACTTTGTCTTTTTTCAACCCAATTTAACTATGTAACTATGTAACTATGGCCATACACGTGGAACCAGCGGATCAGCCCATGGCTTAGACTAACGATACCTAAATGTTACAATTTTGAAACTTGTCCAATTGTTTCCCCCATATCTGGTTGGATCATGGATTGGGTTTTGTCATAATTGGAGTGGCTGAGGCAGATGAGAACTGTGGCCATGCCTGCGTGGACCATTGTTTATATTGCTGCCCCATCCTAGTTATTGGTAAGGCCCAGGGGTCCCACCGTCCCAGGTTATATAATTGGGTCCCCCTGGGAGGAGGACCCTGATAACTTAGTAGTATGGGCTGGGGCCTCTCATTAAAGATGGCAGCACCCAGGGGCGTAACTACAGAGGAAGCAGACCCTGCGACTGCAGGGGGGCCCAGGAGGTACAGGGGGCCCCATGAGGCTCTCATTGATGAGCAATTTGAAAATATATTGGTAAAACAGGACAAACACTGGATATGTTGGGGGCCCTAAAATTAATTTGCAGCAACATCTAGTTATTAACTTTTGGAGGGAGGTTGAACCGTTGAAACAGTGAAACATTGCTCAATAAGTGATCAACTTGCCAATGGGTTGGCCCTTTCAACACTCGGTGATAGAGTACACCTTCCCCCGAGCCGATTGTGGATGTATAATACATAAGAATGTATATGCTGGCATTAGAGGGCTGTGGCTGGGGCAGGGGGTCTGTGGGTGTCACATGGGGCTTGGGGGGGTTGTGGGCCCCTGATGCGGATCCCCCAGTCCGACGCTGCACTGACTTAAGGTAGCCATATATGAGCGGATCTCTCCCGATATGCCCAAATTGAGGTGGGCGATATCTGGCTGATCTGATCGTGGGCCTAAGTTCAATGATCGGATCATAACGACAGCTATATGGGTGGTCAGATCTCGGGACCACAACAACGAACATGTGGCCGCGATCCAACAGGATTTTTAACTCTCCCTGATTGATATTTGGCCGACTTTCAGCCACATATCAACTGGGGAAGCCCGTCAAAGGGCCCCACACACTAAGCTGTCGACACGGTCTGCTGGCAGCTTTTTTCGGCTCGCGTATGGCCACCTTTAGGATCTGCACAGGGTCAGTCTGTCGGTGCGCACAGCTAACACATACCTCCCAACTGTCCCGTTTTTAGAGAGACAGTCCCTCTTTTGACAGCTCAACCCGAAGTTCCTCGTTTGTACCGTTTTTCTGTCCACTGAACAGCCAGAAAAAGAAACAAAGTTTCTAACTTAATTTCCTTTAGAGCCCAGTACAGCCACAGATAAGATACTTTTGTAACAATTTCAAGATAAGTAATTGTAACAATACAAGATAACAGGTCCCTTGGGAAAAGTTAGACTCACAGCTTGGCAATTTACCTTCATTAGCAAAACTGTAATAACTGGAAAAAAAAATAGAAATATGTTCAAACTTTCATAACCTGCCAAATTTTGTAAAATGAACATGGTAATTAGGAGGTGTAGCAAAAAAATGGGCATGGTAAAAAAAAAAATCAGCGCACCTCAGCCCAGCAACTTTTTTGTCCCTCTTTTTATTTCTAAAATGTTGGGAATTATGCTAACAGACTGATCCTGGGTCTGTCAGTAAATACACATAAAAGGTGTAGAAGGCAATGAATTCACATATTTTCATTGTGTATAGCAAAAAAAGACCCATGCCTTGTTAGCCTTATAGCAACACATGGGCCAAGCATTGATAAGAACTGTCCTATAATTAATAGGGCTGTAATTTACATTGAATGCATAATGTGTATAAAGTGAGAAAATGACATTTGTGCAAGCTCAGAGAGAGGCCTTATCTAGCTCCCTGCAGGGCACCATGTTCCTCTCCCTAGAGTCATTGCATAGACTGCAGTATAGTACTAGTGGCATATGAGCGGGATCAGATAAACAGCCTTTCTGAGTAAAGTCCTGCCTGGCAAACACTTAAAAACAAATAGTGAGTATGTGCAATACCTATAAACAACCTTTCACTATTGTGTTGTATTTAACTCTGGATAAACGGAAGATCTTGTGGCCTTTATCAGAAAGCATGCTGGGACTTGATAGAAACTGATATAACAGATAGGGTTAACAGCAGATGAGGACCTTTAACCCTTCTAATCTATCTACCCTAACCCATCAAACATGATTTGTGATTTACTGATTGAGAAAATTGCCCCAGACTATTATTGACTATATATGGAGGCTAAACGGGCATGTCTCTGGCTTAAATAGAAAGCTCTGGAATCACTGAACTCAGGGCACAAGACTATTACAGGTTTAGGAATTCACGGGGATCAATAAAGGCATATGTTACACTGCAGAGTTAGCCTAGATAACAACAATTATAAAGTATTAAATTGGTGCATGGGGAGGAACTGCAGCCTCTGGTAGAGGAATTACATGTCCTAATTTAATTGAATTGCTGTTCATCAGTTCCTCCCCCAGTGGACAGGCCCAGACTGGCAATCTGTGGCTTGTGGCAAATGCCAGTGGGACTGCAGTAAAATGCCATAGACAGTCACTATTTATTGGGCTGGTGGGGGGGGGGGGCTGATTTGTACTTGGGGCCTATTTTAAATCCCAGTTCACACCTGCCAGTGGAGTTTACAATCTAATATCCCTTTAGCATTCACACAACACACTAGGGCCGTTTTCATCTGCAGACAACCTACTTTTATGTATTTAGATTGCATGAAGAAACCAGCACCTGGAGGAAACCCACAAAATCATGGGGAAAACATACAAGGGGTAATTTACAATATGCAAAGTATGGTACAAAAAACATGTGCAAGCTGCCATGTTTTTTTTTACCCTACTTTTTGGGGTTACCACTTGGCCGGTATTACACTAGCCTAAGCAGTATAACACCAACCAAGCATTATAACTTCCAGTAAATTGTAATCCCTACTTATTCGACAGTGGACCACTGCACAGAACTACCCCAATCTCCTTGCTTCCCTTCTGCTGTATGCTTCCAAACCCAGCCTACTCACAGAATTGGGACTGCTTCTCTCCAGCCTGCCCCATGACATCACAACTCATCCAGTGATGTCGCTACCCCACCCCTTTTTGGACCTGCCCCTAGCTCTTGTGTCATTAGCCAGTAAGTCCTGAAGAAAAGGTGTTAACCCTACCTACTCTGCATGTAGAAGAATGCTACAGATCTTTCCACTATCTCCCCGCCACAATAAGGTCAGAAGCTAAGAATTGGGCTACATTGCATCCTCTGGAGCTGCACTCTGAACCTAACTCTGTTGTTATGTGTGAGTGTGCCAGATTCTGGACGCAAGTGTCTTTTAAATTAGCCCTATGGGGTGCACTCTAGTCGACTTAGTGCTCTTGTGCTTGCGACAGAGGTTGTTATGTCCGTCTATGTATTTGGATCTGTGTTACAGTGATCACAAGTAAAACTTGCTATGCACCATATAAAAAAGATATACTTATGTATAGCTGCACAAACCTCTGGTTAGATGTGGCCGTTTGAGCAAATATAAAATTAAAACTGCTCCACGGTGCCTTGTATTTGATATATAGGATATCTGGCCACAACATGGAAAAGGTTGGACAACACTATAGAAAAGTAATGTTCAATGAAATTCAAATATATTTGGGTGTACACATATTAAATGCATATTAAGGGCATTATCATCCTACAGTAGAACCCGCATTTTACGTTTTTCAGGGGACCAGGAAAAAATTATGTAAAATCCGGGAAAATGTAAAAAAATGCACAGGAGTCCGTTTTACTAGGGTTAAGATTTGCAGTGTTAATGTTACACTATGGGGGGCATGAGCAAGTCTCTCTGTCAGTCACATACACAACCTAAAGCAAAATGTGATTGGTGCAGGACCGTATAAGGTGCAGATTAATTGCAATTGGCCACTTACAGGCAGAACCATGGCAAAATATACATCTGGTTTAGAATTTTAAACCTCTTTTTTTTTTAAACTTCTTTTTATTGAGTTTTGTACAGAAAGTAAAATAATAATGCACCAGAGATAAAATGAATTAGAATAGAGGAAAGGAAAGGGAGGAAAAAGAAAGAAGAGAAAAGAGGGAAGAAGTGTGGAAAAAAGGGAGAGAAGGAGAGAGGGGAAACCTCATTATTTCACAAATAATAACATTCATAGAGGAATAAAAGTAGTTTTGGGTACATCAGTACAAAATTTTGATGTAAAATCCTAGAAAACATTACTTTAAATCAGGGAAATGCACCCATTGACATGCATTATAACTTGGTGGGACCACAAATAAAAAATTTAAAATGCGGGAAAACTTAAAATCAGGGTACTTAAAATCAAGGTTCCCTCTACTTGCTGCAAGAAGTTATTTTTAATAATACTGCTAGCCTGTGTGACACTTCATAAACCTAGAGAAACAAGCTAAATTCTTGGAAACTCTTCTATTTATAAACTTGGTGTATACATCTCTAGTATATCTATTCTTAGAGGTCTGGGGCTTTTAACCTGTGAATCAGGTCCCAAAAATAGGTCCCCCATGCTGTTTTCCATGATACTTTTCATGCAATGACATATATCATTAATTAAAATAAGTTTCTTAATTTATTCTAAATCTTACTTGATCTGAGTCCCATTGAAAAAATTAAGAAACTCTGCCTTAAGGTGGCCATATATTAACCAATACATTTCCCTAAACTTTTACTGCCTGTTTGGCCCATGGGAAAAAGAGTTGGCTACTATACCTTCTACTGTATCTCCATATTATATTTTATTATATATTGTTGTGAGCTGTTGGACTAAACAATCTGAACTGCAGTGGCTTCAATGCACCAGCCAACATAGTACTTGACTGGCAATCAGTCTTCATTGGCACAACATGGAGTTATTTATTGTAAGGTTTGATGCCAGCCATGACTGTATGTGCAAGTATTTCTATTTATTCCTGCATGTGTGTAAGTTTTTCATTCTACATTCCAAAAACATACAGCCACTTTTACAGGTTCCTGATAAAACTCCGAGTTCTGACCCTAGTGAAAAATGTGATAGGGATCTTAGACTGTAAATTCCATTGTGGCACTTATAAAGATGTATGTTTCCCAAGGTGTATCTTCCCTAAATATCTGGCTTTATTCAGGGACCCAATTAGTTACCGCTGCCCAGTACTGGCTAAATCCAGAGACAGGGATAAACAAAAAGCCCGTCCCTGGGCTGTTAGATACAAGATACAGCAATCACAGGTCAAGGCTACAGGCAGAGCTTATCAAAGGTATATGGAAAAACATCCCTGCAGGAATCATTTTACCTTTTTTTCACCTCCAGAAGAAGTCAGGTTTTGTAACTGTGTATGCATCACCCTACAGCACCCAAATAATTTATGCAACTTCAAGTGCTAATTTCATGAATGAATCTAGGGAAATCTCATCAATGAAAACTGTCACATTTAATTGTACTCAGGGGCGATCCTGCCCAATTTGCCTCCCCCACGTTGCTAGTGCAGAGAGTGCAATTGCTGTATTGCAACCACGGTTACCCTCTTAAACACCATATCTCTACTTAGGGTACCCCAACAGATTATTATCCCAAAATTGCAATAAAGAAAGAATTTACAAAAAAAAAAAAATAACTCCCACCAGCAAATTCCCACAAACAAGTCTGGACTGGGAGTCAAAATACGCCCTGGCATTTCAAGTACACAGAGGCCCAACCAGCCCCCCACCAGCCCACTCCACAGTGACTGTCTATAGAAGGGGTCCCCAATCATTTATACCTGTGAGCCACATTCAAATGTAAAAAGAGTTGGGGAGCAACATGAGCATGAAAAAGTCCCTTGCGGTGCAAAATAAGAGGGTTGATTGGCCATTTGGTAGAACCTACATGGACTGGCAGCCTACAGGAGGCTCTACTTGGTGGTATGCGGTTTATGCAATTAAAACTTGCATCCAAGCCTGGAATTCAAAAATAAGCTCCTGCTTTGAGGCCACTGAGAGCACCATCCAAGGGGGTGGTGAGCAACATGTTGCTCACGAGCTACTGGTTGCAGATCACTGGTCACTGGTCTATAGCACACAGCAACCTCTCATTAGCCAGAACTCACAGATTGCCAGTCCGGGCCAACAAAACACTGTACATACCCCAATTCTCCTTCCAAACACCAACCCTACTAAGGATATCCCAACAAGCACCATCCTTACTCAGGATATGCCAACAAGCAATATCCCTACTCAGGGTATCCCAACAAACACCATTCCTACAATTGAAAACCTCCATACCTACTCAAGTACAAATACACCCATAAACACCATACTTATGTCAGACACACAAACAAAAAACACACCTACTTCAGGTACACTGGCAAACACATGTCCTAGGAACACTCCAAAAATCCCATACTTACCCCAGACATGGCCACAAAAACATTTCATATTACAGATATAATCACAAACAGCATCCATATTACAGATAGTTCACCTACAAATACAATACTGGTGCTGGGTAGCCCCTCATACACTTTATCTTTTCTGGCCAAACTGACAAACACCACCCACATCCACAACAAGCATCACAGTTACCCAATTACATCCACCTTACTACTACACCACCAGTACAATTTGCCCCCACAACCACCTCCCTTAGCCATAGTACCCCTACAAACACAGCTACTCGGTAACCCCTGCCCTCCCTAGCGCACAGGAGAGTCGCGCAGAGTGAATGTCTATGCGGGATGGCAGTTAGTGCGCAGGGATGGCAGTTAGTGCGTAGGCTGCGCGCTTACCTTGATGAGATTATGCGCCACTAGAGAAACCACCCGCATGTCCGACTTTTTCCAAGGTGCGTGGAGGCCTGTGCCATAGCCATGCCAGGCTATCAGGTAGGGATTGTGCATTGTGATCCAGTATTTCACCCTATCCCCAAAGCGGTGGAAGCAGAACTTGGCATAGTCATGAAACAGGTGGATGACAGTTTCGTTGGGCCAGCCTCCGTGCCTCTCCTGGATGGCAGCTGGTAAGTCCCAGTGATACAGAGTGATCACGGGCATCACATTCTTACTGATCAGCAAGTTGATCATATTGTTGTAATATCGCACCCCGTCATCGCTGGGGGTCCCGCTCCCCTCTGGGAACAGTCTGGGCCAAGAAAGAGAGAAGTGGTAAAAATTCACCCCGAGAAACTGCAAGGCTGGTAGGATGGTCTGTGCCAGTCCGGGGGTGCTGTCAGTGGGCTGCTGCTGCTGGGTGCTGCTGCTGATGATCTCTAACCAAGACTCGGGCTCTCTCAGCGATGTGTCCCAAATAGACTGTCCCCTGTTGGAGTGATCGCCCTCCATCTGCAGAGACGAGCTCCCCACACCCCACATGAAGTCTGAAGGGAAAGTGCCATATGTGAAGAGCTGACTTTGCTTTGTGGGGTGCAAGGAGTTTCTTCCCCATACATTCCTGCCTTCCCCGGGGCTGCCTGTCACTTCACACACAAAACTTACAGGCAGCAAAAGCAAGAATCCCGCCTGCCACAAGCCCCCCATTGTGCCCTCTCTGGCTCTTTCCTTTCATGTAGCGACAGTTCCATTCAAGTCGCGTCTGCCCGACCCTTCAGCTGAATCCTGGCCGACTCCTGCTGCTGCTGCACCGTCTTATCTCAGCAACTCCTCTGTACAAGTGGATTGTAAAAGTGCTGTCAATGATTAGCTTGAACTATGAGCCCAGGAGGGGTCGCTGAGAGGAGGGGGCGGTGATGTGTCCTTACTCTCCTCACTATTGGAAGGCTCATAATATATGTTACCTGTCCTGCCTGCAACTCTAATAACGTCACTGTCATTCCTGGCATAGCAATACTCTCATACACACCATGCAATGAGCCTATAGGGACACACCATGGAGGTAGCTGGGAGATATGTCTGTGTATTTCTGGCCAGATAATTTCCAGCAGATATATCTTATGGTGGCCATAGACACACAGATCCGATCGTACGAATCGAGGATTCGTACGATTTTCGGATCGTGTGTGGCATGTGCCGACTTCTTTCGTCCGCCGGAGATCGGTCGTTTGGTCGATCGGTCAGGTTTGATTTTGACCCGACCGATCCCGCCGGAGCTCATGGCACATCATAATCTGATCGTTCGGCCGTACGGCCGAACAATCAGATTACCCCCGATATAGCCATGCCTGTTTAATGGCATATCGGGGAAAGATCCGCTCGTTTGGCAACATCGCCAAACGAGCGGATCTTTGCATCTATGGCCACCTTTACTTTCAGGCAATAATGTGTGTGTGTGTGTGTGTATTTCATACATACACTAAAACGAGCGGATCTTAACCCAAAATGCCCACTAACGGCTGGTCGATATCGGGTGAATCCGAACGTTCGGCCCTGGGATTACAATGCTGTGAATGACAACTGACTGCATCAACTAGCCGATCCGGTCCTGGATCGCTGAAAAAAAAATCAAACTTGACCGATCGATATCTGGACGATTTCTTTTTGGTTTTTTTTAGGTCCCGTCGGGAGCCCCCACACACGGGCAGATAAGATGCAGAATCTGTCTAAAGGAACAATATTGGCCCGTGTATGGCCACCTTAATGCTACTCTGCAAAGAGGTACAAGACCTTTTATACTATGACCAGAGGTAAAAAAGTTAGGGACCACCGTATGGGGTTTAACTTGATGTGGTAAGGTGGCTTGTCAATTTTATGATCATAACTTTAACTAAAAACCCCTGTTTTGTAGTCACATGCACTTGCATATATACTGAATTACTTATGAGACAGGGGACCAGGGAATGTGCATTGATTAATTGGCCAAATCAGTAGCACTTCCATTGTATTTAAACACATTTAAACTATAGCCTTGGAGTACTCCCCTGCGACCAGGGGGACTGCTGTATAAAGGTGGCCATAGACGTACATATTTACCTGCTATATCAGACGAACGATCGGATGTCCCAAACTCCCGACCTGCCACTAGGGTTGCCACCTTTTCTGGAAAAAACCTGGAAAAATACCGGCCTTCGTATATATTTATCTTTTTTCCCTATTAATAACATTGGGATCAACCATCATTTTTACTGACGAGGCCGGTAAAATACTGGCCAGGTGGCAACCCTACCTGTTACTAACCTTTCAGATCAAATAAATAGTAAAAGGACAGATCAGCCGATGTTCTGCCCCTATAGCAATCGTACGAAAGTCTACATCTGGTATCGTCAGATCAGCAACACATGCAGAGATATCGGCAGCCAACAGAAATCTTCTAACCTGTCTGATCGACTGAACGACTGATCGGCATAGCACGCCAAATGTCTGGACACTCCACACACAGTCTGGAAAATCGTATGAATCGAGTATTCGTACAATCGGATGTTTATGTCTATGGCCAGCTTAAGGCTGGTGGCACACGTTAAGATTAGGGGAATATTGGTCACCCAGCGACAAATCTCCTCTTCTTCGGGTGACTGATCTCCCCGCAATGCCTTCCGGGCCGGCAAGAATGTGAACCGCCAGCAAGATGACACTTGGATTGCTTCGGTTTTCCGCAACTTTGGCCGACTTTTGAAAACGAAGCATTATGTATGCCATCCCAACGGCGATTCACATTTTTGCAGACAGGAAGGCATTTGGGGAAATTAGTCGTCCAATGAAGAGGAGATTTGTCACTGGGCGACTAATCTTCATCTAATCTTACCGTGTGCCACCAGCCTTATAGTTACTCCACTGACGGACAGCCATGCACCCACCCAATACCCTCTGGCCGCACTAAACAAATGGTTAATCCATGAAATAATGGTATAAAAACAAATATGCAAGAATAAGTACATCACTGCATACACATATTTGTGAAATATACAAAAGTGCTAATTTATGACCTCAGCCTCAATTGTGGTTGCATTAGAGATAAAATCAGAGCATGTTTGACACCATTCGTTAAAGGTACTTGTACCTAAACATGCTCCTTGCACTTGTACATGTTTGGGCTCATGCACAATTGCGCTCACCACACCTTTTCTGATGAATTGCACACAAGGGTGCCCAGGGTTGGACTGGACCAGCGGGACATCGGGAAGAAACCTGGTGGGCCCCTCCAGCCCTGACCTTCTCCCCACCTGAAAGTTTTTTGCTCTGCTTTTTGACCTCCCCCTCCCAATCGTGGCGCAGAAAGATTACAAGGTACATATGGTGAGGCAGAGTCCCCTGAGGCAGGAGCCCCGGTGAGCCCACAGACTTATTAAAGTATAATTTTACCTCTATATAGATTCCTAGTAAACCCTCACATGTGATAACACAACATTAAAGGGATCCTATCATTGGAAAACATGTTTTTTTCAAAACGCATCAGTTAATAGTGCTACTCAAGCAGAATTCTGCACTGAAATCCATTTCTCAAAAGAGCAAACAGATTTTTATATATTCACTTTTGAAACCTGACATGGGGCTAGACATTTTGTCAATTTCCCAGCTGCCCCATGTCATGTGACTTGTGCCTGCACTTTAGGAGAGAAATGCTTTCTGGGAGGCTGCTGTTTTTCCTTCTCAATGTAACTGAATGTGTCTCAGTGAGACATGGGTTTTTACAATTGAGTGTTGTTCTTAGCTGTTATCTTGTGTTAGGGAGCTGCTATCTGGTTACCTTCCCATTGTTCTTTTGTTTGGCTGCTGGGGGGGAAAAGGGAGGGGGTGATATCACTCCAATTTGCAGTACAGCAGTAAAGAGTGATTGAAGTTTATCAGAGCACAAGTCACATGACTTGGGGCAGCTGGGAAATTGACAATATGTCTAGCCCCATGTCAGATTTCAAAATTGAATATAAATAAATCTATTCGCTCTTTTGAGATATGGATCCCAGTGCAGAATTCTGCAGGAGCAGCACTATTAACTGATTCATTTTGAAAAAAAAAATTTTTCCCATGACAGTATCCCTTTAAGCCAGTGTTTCTGCGTGTGCTTTCATGATTGGAAGTGACTCAGATAAGTAACAGCCATTCAAAAAAAAAAAAAATCATATTCACCTTTGCAGTGTCAAAAGCTTAATTATATCGTGCGCCCTTAATGTAGGGATGAACTCTGATATGTAATTCACCAGGGCCAGAGGGTTCTCAATTGCAAGACTCACACTTAAGTTTTTGTATAATAATGGATTAAAGGATCTTTGTGCAGCAGATGCATTTCCCCTTTACAACTAAAGCTGGCCATACACTGGCCAATAAAAGCTGCAGACAGACCGAGTTGGCAGTTTATTGGCCCATGTGTGGCCCTCCGAAGGACTTCCCTGATTGACTCCATATTTTATTCAAGTTTACCTGGTTAAGTTCAGTACCATCACAAATTTCCTGAGCTTACTTAAAGTGGTCAAGAGCGGATCACATCAAGTTGCGTTGCACCTGCATTCAGCTCTTGTCTGCGCCTCAGTGAGTTCAGAGTAGTCACAAAGAATGGGCTGTGTTTCTTCCTGCTCTCCCCTGTGGTGGAACGCATGAAATATCCAGCGCAGGGGAATGTGGGCAGAATCCTTACACATTTCTAATCAAAATAATTATTATTGCATATTCCATGTGGCACTATATATTTATATTTTTTTAAAGTACAAAATGATTATTCTTGTTTATTTCATGTGGTACTATATATATATTTTTTTAAAGTGCAAGTTTTTGGGTAATTTGTCACCTAACAAACCATTATAATCTATGGCACATACTCACAAAAGCTTTTCATCATTGTCCCAAAATATCAATCAACAAAATGTTCTTATACTATTATAACGTTACAATATTTTTAAACATTTTTAGTTTTTGTATGCCCTGTAAAATAAAAAACATTGAGCCTTCTCCACAAAATAAATATCTTCAATTTAACCCCATGGCTGAATGGATATTTATTCACTATCATTTGGTGAGTAATTTTCCCTTTTACATTTTGCAGCAGAAGACGAAGAAAAATGACCTTTGAGTTTTGAAAAGGACATTTATAGAAACAATTGCCCATTAGAAAGTGATGACAGGAAAATGTTTAATGGCTTTTTCTCAGAGAGAATGGAATCTATAGTCTCTGGTGCATATAGAATGTGCCCTGCAGGGGGGGTTAATCATTAATCTGCAGAAGTGCTGATTGGGGCACAACAAAAACTCCCAATGAATTGACAGTGCTATTTTTCTTTTTACTTTTCTTTTTTTATCTGAAAAAGAAGTAGCTTGACTAATCATATTTCACATTGTCAATTGTATTATTTACTTAAAAGGAAGTAATTCATTTCATAAAAGTAAAGGGATGTGACAATTTGCCTGACTGTATAAGCAGGGCCACCATCAGGGGGGCACATGGGGTACAGTCTTCCCAGGCTTAAAGGGGGGCTGGCTGTGTGCCTGGGGCCCCTGACACCAATTTATTTCTAAATCTTTCCAATAATGTTTTTTTTTTACTTTTATGAAAGGCCCTGATCACCAATTGTTTTTCTTAACTTGTAGGGGGACCCTGGCCACCAATGTTTTTTTTTAACTTGTAGAGAAGACACTTGGGAATATCTGGGGCAGGGCCTGGGGTGGGTGGAGCCCAGAATAGTTTGTCATATGGGGTCACGTGATTTCTGATGGCGGCCCACACAAGCAGATTGGGGGAGATTAGTCGCCCCAGTGACAAATCTCCTCTTCTTCGTGGGCATCAATCTCCCCGAACTGTCTCCCCCCTGCCCTCCGCCGGCTAAAATGAAAATCGCCTTGGGGAATGCACACGCCGTGCTTCATTTTCCGAAGTTACCTCACGAGGAAAGTTCGGCCAGCTTCAGAAAACTAAGTGCTGCGTTTGCATTCCCCCTGCTGGCGTAGGGCAGGGGGAAGGCGGTTCGGGAAGATTGTTACCCCCTGAAGAAGAGGCGATATGTTGCTGGGGTGACTAATCTCCCTGAATCTGACCCTAAAGGTCCCCATAGACGCAAAGATTTCTCTTGCCAAACGACTGATTTTAGGGAAGCCCGACCAATCCTTCGAAATTATCGCGCAGTTAGTGGGATTTGAACGATTGTACATCTTATGATTTTTCGGCCGACATCTGTCAAGAAATTGATCGGCCAGGTCAAAAAATCTTTGTCGTTCCCAGTGCAATCTTTCTATGTTTGCAGGGTCAAGCAGGCAGCTCCCCTTTGTTTTCCTGGCAAATTGGTCTTTTTAGTTGATGGTAAATTCGTACGATCGTTCTGAGAAGATCGTGGTCTCACGATCAGGATCTGATCTTTTAAAAATCTCAACATCTATGTCCAGCTTTAGATGATGCTGCATAGTTGATAAGTAAATAGAATATACAAACATTGACAGTTTGGTTGATGAACATGAAAGAACATCCCAGTATTGACAGTTTGGTCACTGGTGCCCTGCAAATTTGTCTTATTCTTATATGCTTGATAAAATGTATTTTTTAATCTTAATTTCACGTACAACAGGGTAAAACCTGTAGCTCATATACCAAGAGCTAATCAATAAGGCCAAGACAGACTCAAGAAAATTATCCAACACTGAATGACAGGGAAATCATGTTCATTTCATGGAGGAAAGAAACATTAATTATTCGTCAAACATAACATTTACTAAGAAAAACTAAGAATATATAAGTATATACATATATTGGCAATTAAAACAGAGGCAGGTCAAATAGTATAGTCCCCTGTGAAATTGAACCAGGCAACTTTCATTAAAATCGATAGAAATGCTTGTGTTAAATACACAAGGCAGAAAAGCATAGCTATTAAAACTAGATCCCTCTACCCACCCTTCCACAACTCATCAAAAACTCACAAGAAAATTAGACAAGATGATAAATGTGTTCTTCTCCTTCCACTTTAGGGAATCTCCTGATAGGGATGTCATCTCTAAAGAAATATATAAAATATGCGAAAAGCCATTGATTCCTCTTATATAAGCAATGTTCCAAAAAGTCGCTATATCAGGTCTGTTCATCTGGGGGCTGGAGACATGGAGACATGGTTATGACTCTTGAGTTGAAAAACTTAGCTTCAGTATAATCTATCTGACAAGTATGTGGTGTATGGGATAATCAGACTGTTCCTCCACTACCTGAAAGAAAATGCAGAGCTCTGTACCAAGGTGATCTACCAGATTCAATGAGGGGGATACTATAATTATCTTATTGCTGACAGCTGATATGCAAAAATATATGAAATAGAATGCCCCCATTGCCAACAATACACCATCCTGTCTTCCTTCATGACAATTCAGGCTGCACTAGATGTGTTCAATGCCTTCATTACAATAGACTGCCATTGGAAATAGTAAAGTTGGAGAGGATGAATATTGGTCCTTATTTCTCACTTGAGAAATGGATTTTGTTCCTGAAAGATTTGGCCCAGTAATGGTCTGGAAGGCTAATCGTTGGGCCCCATGCAGTAGCCAATAAGTTGCAGACTTCAGGGGTCATTACTTTTTTTAGCAGCTTTTATTTATCCCTTTTTTGGGGAGGGGATACAGAAAAAAGGCGGTACAACAGCATAGCATTATCTGTATCATCTAGTACAGAGTTAAGTAGTCAATACAAGGTAACATAGAACATGCCTTCAGGGGAATCCATTTCACTCCCCCTTGTAATCCTGTGAATATTCCTCTTAGGAGGTAGCAGAGTTCCAATCCTCCCAAATGTTATCATATTTATTGGGCAGTGGCGGAACTACCGCGGGAGCAGGGGGTGCGAACGGGCCAGGGCCCACACCCCCTCAGGGCCCCCCAGCAGGGCCGCATGCCACTGAAATCAACCCGGCAGCGCGCCGTAAGGAGGGGACAGGCCCGGCTGCGCATCACGCACCAGGGCCCGCCCCCCTCTAGGAACGCTGCTGTTATTGGGGCAGCCTCTAGCCAAATAGGTTAGCTGTACAAGTGGCTGGTTCTTGCGGACAATATCTAGCCAGTATTTGGTAGAGGTGGGCTGTGCATCTAGCCATTTCTGAGGGGTCATTAAAGGGATACTGTCATGGGAAAACATGTTTTTTTCAAAACTCATCCGTTAATAGTGCTGCTTCAGCAGACTTCTGCACTGAAATCCAATTCTCAAAAGAGAAAACATTTTTATTTTTTTTTTATATTCAATTTTGAAATCTGACATGGCGCTAGACATATTGTCAGTTTCCCAGCTGCCCCCAGACCTGTTTTTGCCTCCTGCCTTAGAGGGAGGGACCAAATCTGCAGCTTTTGTTGGCCTGGGTATGACCACCTTTAGGAAAAGGGCACATGGAGTGCTAGCTCCGCTGCTTTCAGCCTGCTTTTTTTTGCAGGCTGGGAGAAGTGGATCTGTTCTGTGACCCAGCTCTGTTGATCTGCACTGAAAAGGGAACCTTCTGCTTGAGTGTAGGCACATGCAGTGGAGTGGTTGGCAGGAAAATGCCTGCTGTGCAGAGCAACATTGCTGTGGTAGCGAGTGGATCCTCTTCTCCCAGCCTGCAAAAAAAACACATGCTGAGAGAAGTGGAGTCAACACTCCATGTGCCCTTGCAGGCCCGGACTGGCAATCTGTGGGTTCTGGCAAATGCCAGAGGGGCTGCTGTATGCTTCCATAGAAAGTTACCGTATAGTGGGCTGGTAGGGAGCTATTTGGGCTGGTAGAGGGCTGTATGGGCCTCTGTGTACTTGGAATGGCAGGGCCTATTTTGATTTCCAGTCCAGGCCTGTGCCCTTGCCATATAGTTGGCAATACACCGGCCAACACATTGGTCCAGATGCGAAAAGAAGGCTACTGCCAGTGTTGGGGCTGAAATTGACCTGCGTATTTTAGCAGGCTGATCTCAACACCCATGTGGCACTAGCTTAATGCCTGCAGCCTTGGCTATGCCCATAGTCTTTGATAACTTACCCTTTAATCCTGTTTACCTACAATGAAGCATACACATATATAACTCTTGTTTGATTGCACAAAAAGATTTGGTATCAACAAGCACAATAACCTAGTATAGAGACAAAAACAGCTAATATAGAGTTGATGTTCAGAAGGATTAAACATGAAAATTGCATTGGGATTGGACAGTCTAAAGGAAACCGCTTAGACTCTAGGCAACATAAATGTGAACATCATTGTTACTGTATTGATTTACTGAATATCTTTGTTTTCAGCATAATCATAAGCAAACACTGATAACCAGACACATGCTTAACCCTTACTATGGACTATGGATTAGGCTAGGGCCAGACAACTGCAGATCTAGGTCTGTGTTTCTCCGCAGGCCAAGAATCTGCTCCCCCGATGTTCCTCTGCTCTGCCTGCACTTGAAAGCATTGTTTCTGCTTGGTGCAGACAGACACTGCGGATTTTGGTGCTGAAATGCAACCTTTTGCATTTTGTGCCGAAATCCATCCTGCCTTCAGAATACAGGGAGAAACCTCAATCATCTCCATCATCTGGCCCTCGCCTCATAGTGTAGAGCTGTCCAACTGGAGTCCAATCGATAAGATGCAGTTCTTTACTTTATTGCCCCCAGCCTGCTATTTGCTTAACACCATTATTTATTATTATCTTAATATAATCTGCCTGATATGTGGTATGTAAAATACCAGGCCCTAAACATGAAAAAAGCTGTAAGGACAACAACACTCTACTAATTCATTTTGCTTCTTGCCTACAATGGTAGACCCATTAGAAGAAAAGGAACTTTGATCTTATTTAAGATGTGACATTTATTTTCAACAGTGTTTTGGCCCTGTCTGCAGAAATATGCAGTGTCATTAGGGGTCCTCTAATCTTGTGTCCACATTTGTCTCTTTGTTTGTGCAACTCTATCACAAAAGAATATCTCAGGAGCAAGGAAGGTCACAATGTGCTTGCGTCAGGCTCAATGGAACAATGGAAAATAAGAACAAACACATTTAGCTGCTTTAAGAACTACATTATCAAGAGAACGGGCTACATAAACAATCAGTGTTCCGTGTTTCATTGTACACATACGAGTAAAATATTCACAGTATTGTCACATTGCTAATGGAAAATGTGCCAGTTGTAGTTTGTGAACAAAATATCCAAATATTATGGGAAAGCTCATGCTACCTCTACTCCCCATGGGGCAAATTTACTTACCTTCGAAGTTGTGCAAGAGTTGGCTTCGCCCGGACTTTGCCAGGGCGCCGCTAATTCACTAAAAGTTGTGCTCAGGGAGGTGAAAGGTAGCGAAGTTGCGCTACCGTTACTTCATCATGCAAAGCGAAGTTACACTAGCGATTCACCAAGTTAAAGTACAATGGACGTATTTATTTGAAGCAAGTCTTATCTACTCTATTGCACTTGCCTGGTCTCAGGTGGCTAAGTAAAGTCTGGCGCAAGAGGTAACGTTCAGTAAAATCCGCAAGTTAGTGAATTTAGCGTAGTTACGTCCCTTCGCCATAGGGCAACTTTGCCTGGTGTAAGGGTGCGAAGTAGCACTAGAGTAGGTCCACTTCGCTAGTGAATTAACGCAAGCACCCGTTAGTAAATTGGCAAAGTAACGAAATGATGTCACGCTGACGAATATTCGCTAGTGTTAGCCACTTGATTTGTTGATGGGCGACTAATCTCCCTGAATCGGAGCATGTGCCACCACCCTAAATGATATAGAATGATCCATCACAACAAAGTAGCATGTACTATCAAGTATGTAAATAGAATCACCATAATCCAACAATACCAAACCATGCCCTGTGTTGATAGAAAAAAGTAGGGATGTACCGAATACACTATTTGGGATTTGGCTGAATCCCCAAAACATTCATGAAAGAACTGAACGAATGCTAATTTGTATATGCAAATTAGGGAAATGGGAAAAGTGGGGGAAAAAAAACAATTTTTACTTTCTTGTTTTGTGAAAAAAAAGTTAAGCGATTTCCCTTCCTGCCCCTAATTTGAATATGCAAATTCAGATTCGGTTTCGGCCAGGCACGTTGACCCTAACTGAATCCTGGATTTGGTGCATCCCTAGAAAAAAGCAAATCAATCAGGAAAATAAGATTATTTTGTTTACATAGGACTCTGTGGAAATGTCATGCCTGTATATTGGAGCCTTTTGGGTTGAGAGACGTGTTCTACATTGATATGAAGATGGCCTGTTTAGCAATGGATATTAATTATTGTATTAGGAAAATCAATTGGTTTGCTCACACAACATAACCAGCTATAGATTTTTTACCTTGGCATGCTGGAACATGTTAAACTCACAAAGATATGGAATTTACCTCCGAGCTAGGCAGGCATGCTGTGGGCCAAACAGGGGCATATATTGAAGCTGATCTACACCCACAAAAAAATGTTACATAATGAAAGAAAATGTAATTTTAAGCAACGTACAAAAGTTTAATACTTTGAACTGCTATTTGTAAATGTTATTGCTGGAACATTGACAGTGATTAAAAGGTTGTAGAGGTGAGCAATTACCCTGGAAAGGAATTGTATAAATTAGATCTACACAAACCAAGAATAATAATAAGAATAATAATAATGTTCACAGATGAAACCATTGAAATAAGTTTAATACTTTTCAAATTGCATTTACAAGGGGGATTTATAAAATTGCCTCCAATATAATCAAAACTATGGAAATTCCCCACCTTGCCAAAGACTCAATTCTTGTAGATAAAACTTTTTATGAGTTATTACTAGTTTGAAAAAAAAATATTTACATGTTTTATTTTGGATATGGTTTTTATAGATTCCCCTTTTTTTAATTTTGCTATTTGAGATTTGAGGAAGGTCTCCTCCAGTGCCAATGCTGAAGAAGAGTACCCAGCCTGAAAGGAGTGATAGTTGGAATTAACTTAGTTACTGTCTCAGCTGACCTTTAAATAGATGAGTGGCTATTACAAATACAGGTATGGGATCCATTATCCAGTAAGCTCCAAATTATGGAAAGGCCATCTCCCAAACACTTAATTTTATCCAAATAATCTACATTTTCAAAATGTATTTCCTTTTTCTTTGTAATAATAAAACAGTGCCTTGTACTTGATCCAAACTAAGATATAATTAATTCTTAGTGGGGGTAAAACAATCCTATTGGGTTAAATTAATGTTTATCAAGGGTCAAGTTGTGTTTTCTCAAAAATTCGAGTTTTTTGAGGGTAGCTTCACTTAAAAAAAACTTCATTTTTTCTATAAAAAAAACTTTTTGACATTTATTATTTATTAAGCTGCTAAATGCTTTAATCCAAAATACTTCAGCTAAAACCTGTCGAGGTCATGGAGATGTCAATGGCAGAGGTCCCTTTAACCATTTGAAGATGTTTTTTGCGTTCATGATTTTACGGTGGTTTGCACTCAAAAACTTGATAAATTCAGGGTTATGTAGCCAATAAACTCAATACATTCAAGCTGAAGCACTGAGGGCACTGAGGGCCCACTGGGGCCGCAATACTAAGGGGCCTCCCGGTGTCCCGCTTAGGGTTGCCACCTTTATGTCTGGCTGAGACCGGGCGGGGGGCGGGTCAGTGACATGAATGGGCGGACCTGTGCCATCAGTGGGTGGGGCTATGATGCGGCAATCAGCAATTGGCCGATCGCCGTGTCAATCAAGGGAATCCCGCCCGGTTTTCCTTATTTGGAAAACCGGTCAGGAAGTATAGACCTGGGCAGCCCCTCAAAATACCGGGCTGTCCGGGTCAAAACCGGACAGGTGGCAACCCTAGTCCTGCTGGCCCAGTCTGACCCTGTTATCTGGTAAGTGCCAGGTCCCAAGCATTCTGCATAACAGGTCCCATACCTGTACTTCTATCTATCTGTAACCCTCCTATTTTTTTTTATTATTAAACATAATTTTATTTATACAGCAGTGTCATGGTACACGGTGCTTTATAGATATTAGTATTCATTAATGATGCATGGTTTGGCCGGGTTCAGGCTAACTCCTAGCATTAATTTATGCGGTCACCTCAATCACACACCTCCAGCAGAGACCCTTCCTACTAGTAGGGTTGCCACCTGGTTGCCCACCAAGTTTTTTCTGGGTGTCCTGCCAGCCCAGTCCAACATTGCCCTGAAATGGAAATCAATAGAATTGTATTTTTTAATTTTGCTTTTCTCGGGTATACTGCAAATTAACAGCAGTCCCTAAAAATAAATGTGGCTCAAAAATGCCATATTTTATGTACCAAACTTATTGCACCAGCCTAAAGTTTCAGCTTCTCAATAGCAGTAATGATCCAGGACATCAAACTTGTCACAGGGGGTCACCATCTTGGAAAGTGTCTGTGACACTCATATGCTCAGTGGGCTCTGAGCAGCTGTTGAGAAGCTAAGCTTAGGGGTCGTCACTAATTATCAAGCAGAAAATGAGGTTGGTCTGTAATATAAGCTGATGCTACAGGGCTGATTATTAAATTCTGGTGCTAATTGCACTGGTTTCTGTGCTGCCATGTAGTAATTATCTGTATTAATTATTAATCAGCCTTATACTGTGACATTTCTATTCTATGTGTACTGTGTATTGTGAGTGGGTCCCAAAGCTCAGTAAGTGACAGCAGCACAGAACATGTGCAGTGAATCAGCAGAAAAAAAGATGGGGAGCTACTGGGGCATCTTTAGAGACACAGATCTTTACTGCTAAAGGGCTGTGGTTGCCTTGGGCTGGTACAGAAGCCCAAAACACAATGTACTGCATTTCTAGCTACTTCTTTAGTTCAGTTTTATTCTCCTTTAAATTGTTAGGAAACCCACAGTGAAATAGATTAAGTATTTATTTGGGCTGGTGGTCCTGTTAGGACAGAACTGCACTAGCCATCTAAAAACAATTATCTTTTTTCCTTAGGAGTAAATCTTGCCAAAATTACTTTTTCACTCATCTCTATAATTTTCCTCTAGGCTTTCATATGATAGCTGGGTAAGTGGGGATACCCATGATTTGGCTAAAGTCAATTTAGCTGCAGTTAGCATAACTGTAATTCATTTATGGGTATATTTATTTATACAGTATTAGGAATTATTTTATTAAACAATGCCACCTAAGGGTGCTTATTTAAATAAACCCAGTAGATTGCCTCAGAAATTAACTTTAAACCTTTGGGCGATGCATTAAATTGAGGCATCCTCTCCACAGTAGTGGTGAGCGAAAATTTTCACCAAGCTTTGCAGTGACAATAACGCACACAGGCTCCAATGGGTGAAAAAAATTGTTGTGTGTCAAAAAACAGTCACTTTTCAGAGAAATGTTGTCATTCATACACTGCAATGCATTTCTGTGAATTTTCGGCAAAGTGAAATGGGGTCAGATCAATGCTCCACAGCCTTCAGACCAGACGGTAGCTCCAGGGTGACCTCAACTCCCTGCGCCAATAGGGACAGCACTTTTGCAGCTAAAGAATTTGGTGCCACCATCACACGCACTCCGAACAATGGAAATGAAACCAACTGGATTTGGAAAACTGTCAGCGCAATTGTGTCTAGTTTAAGTGCAATCGCAATTGTATTCATATTGATGCATTGCCAACAATTGTGTCAAGTGCAACTTCCCCTGGCAAGCAGAATAGCACTGGAATTCTGGCGGAAATCACTGCATTATGGGGAAAATAAACATGGTTATTGCACTGGAAAAGGCGTTGTGTGCCTTCCAATTTTTTTCCAGTCCAGTTGTCTTCAGATTTCACCAGACTGTTTTGCAGTCACTTTCCATGTTTTATTTTTGACAGTTTTTCCAAAAAGTTTATAAAGTTTAATGTTTGTGTCTCTGATGTTTCAGTCTGACGGCTCAGTAATCCAGGTTCAGATTACTAACTGTTACAATTTGCTACATTAGTAATGAATGTAAACAAGGAATTAGTTATGAATATTAGCAATTCTAGTATCAATTATAAAAACTGTTTTTAATGAAACTCGTGGATTCTGCTCAGCAGGGACAAAGATAAGAAACAACATGTATCAGTTTAGAACAGTAAAATATAAAATAAATCTTTACACTTCAGTATTAGAAAAATGGTCACAAATTGAAATTTTCTTTATTTCTGATGAAATCTTAAGACAACTGAAGCAAAAAAGTGTTGGAAGGTGAACAATCCCTTTAAAGGGGAATTAAAACTTAACTAAAGAAGTATATTATACATTATGTTTTGGGCTTCTGTACCAGCCCAAGGCCACCACAGCCCTTTAGCAGTAAAGATCGGTGTCTCCAAAGATGCCCCAGTAGCTCCCAATCTTCTTTTCTGCTGATTCACTGTACATGCTCTGTGCTACTGTCACTTATTGAGCTTAGGGACCCACTCACAATATACAGTACACATAGAATATAAATGTCACAATATAAGGAGGATTAGTAATTAATACAGATAATTACTACATGGCAGCACACAAACCAGTGCAATTAGCATCTGAATTTAATAATCAGCCCTGTAGCATCAGCTTATATTACAGATAAACCTCATTTTCTGCTTGATAATTTGAAGCTTAGCTTCTCAACAGCTGCTCAGAGCCCACTGAGCATGTGAGTGTCACAGCACGCCTAACAAAATCAAAGATGGGAAACTCCTGTGACAACTTTGAAGGCCTGGATCATTACTATTATAGAGATGCTGAGCCATCAGGCTGCTTCAATACAATCAGTATATAATATGACACGTCTATCCATATTCATTTTTAGGGGTTCATTTTAAAGGAACAGTTCAGTGTAAAAATAAAAACTGGGTAAATAGATAGGCTGTACAAAAATGTTTCTAATATTGTTAGTTAGCCAAAAATGTAATGTATAAAGGCTGGAGTGACTGGATGTCTAACAGAACAGAACACTACTTCCTGCTTTTCAGCTCTCTTGGTTTCCACTGATTGGTTACCAGGCAGTTGAGGGGGGCCACATTGTCATATCTGTTGCTTTTGAATCTGAGCTGAATGCTGAGGATCAATTGCAAAGTCACTGACTAACTCAGAGTTAGAGAGTTGAAAAGCAGGAAGTTCTGATTTGTTCTGTTCTGTTTGACATCCAGTCACTGCAGCCTTTATACATTACATTTTTGGCTAACTAACTATATTAGAAACATTTTTATTTTGCACAGCTATTAACCCAGTTTTTATTTTTACAATGAACAATTCCTTTAAGTATCCATTTTATAGGGGAAATGCCAGGCTGCTTGCTAAGAAGCAACAATTTAACAAACTATATATCAGAACTGTGAAAGCCCTTTTTTGTACTCAGGATGACTGACCATACAAAGTATGTACTATGCTTCAAAAGTCCTATAAAAATCTCCAGCACAATATACAGACGTTCATGACCCACTAGAGCGAGATTGAAGATAGTGTTCTATAACTTAGGTTGCACTTGGGTCGTATCATAGGTTATCAAGCCTAGTTGTTTGTGTATGGCGCCCCACTGTACCTTACCGATATATCCATGTACCATAGCTATTATGGAGCATCTAAAGATGACATTTTATAACCTGCCTGATTCCAAAACCAATTAATAGCTATGGTACATGGATATATAAGTAAGGTTCCTTGGGAACCATGGGAACAATAGGAAGGTGGCCATAGTGTGTGTGTGTGGCTCCTAATATGCTCTCTCTCCATTTGGCCTGTGGGATGATCAACGTATGTCCATCTTGAGGCCTATGTAAAAGGGATTGCCCTATTAAGTGAGAAGTACAGAGATAAAGTGCCACTTCTGTCTTGTGCCAGCAACTCCCAGCTCACGTATGCCAATGTGTAAGGCCATACTAATACTGGGGAGTCCTGATCATGTCAGTGCACCTGTATTAACGTTATCGTGCTCATACACACTGTACTATGGACGCGATAGCATTCTGGGTGTAAAATTTAAATATTTGAAGACCCAACAGTCGGCTCTTGCTCGGATCGTGGCAGTGGACCTAAGGCAGGACAAACGCAGGCCCAGACTGGCAACCAGTGGATTGTGGCACATGCCAGAGGGGCTGCTGTAAGATACTATAGACAGTCATTATTTACTGAGCTGGGGAACTGTTTGGGCCTGTGTACCTGAAATACTGGGGCCTCTATTGATTCTCAGTGAGGCAAACAGTAAGTCTTACATCAGACCCCAAAACCAAACTTTAAAGCAAGAGTCTGCTGTGTGTTGGTTATGTGACTACCATAGAAGTAACTACAGAGAAAGTAGACCCTGCTATTTGGTATTACCGACCTGACAGCACAGTGTTTATACTAAGCCTTTAAGTAAAATCACACAGTTATTAAACAGTCTTTTATTAGACTTGACTCTACTGGCAGCTCTCCAGCTTTCTGATCAAAGCACAGTTATTATCGTTCAGATTCTGAGAGTTGTACTTGAGAGGAACCATCAACACACGGTTCCAAACATTCTCCCCTGCGCTTGTTTCCACGTGAGCCAGTCCGGGCTCGCAGAAGTGACGTACAGAGGAAAGGGCGGAGCTAAGGTTTGCAGCACAGCGCCTGAACTGTGAGAGTTGGCGCCAAGCGTTGGGTGCAAGTGGGTCTCGCTGGCGGGAGAGCGGGAAGGTTCGGCGTGGAGTGATGGTAAGGAACCACAAGGGTCCCGCTCTAAGCAGGATCTAGGTTGCTAGGGGATGCGCTGCGTGGTGATGCGCCCTGTGCTATTCTGGGCAGCGGGGCAGGGGTACAGTGTGCGTGCAGGGCATGTGATGTACCACCAGATAACTGTCACTCAATGACAACTTCCAGAGTCGTGCTGGGGGCATTTCAGTAGCTGGAGGGAATTCAGCAGCTGGAGGGACGTCCTTAAATTTGCTCTCTCCCTACTGCCCCTTTCCATAGGCCCTTCCTATTGCATTCACACCCTCAGTCATTCCTTGCCCCAGCCTTAGACTCACTTATCTTCCCCTGAGGCAATAGTGTGTTTATTTGCCAGACCCCCCCCCCCCAGCTAGTGGTACAGTCACTTGGGCCCTGAAGTACAATCCTATTAGGGGCCCATGTAGAATTGGCAACAAGACATATTTAATGAAATGGCCAGTCAGTCTGGGCTTATAGAAGTAACTATCTTCTTCCTCTATTATCCCCCCCCAGCATCACAGGGGCTGTTGGGAAAAGTACATAATAACACAAAGGCCAAATTATATTGTGAATAAGTTTTACCTCCGCAACCAGTACAACTGCAGCTTCTGTAGAAGTCAAACTGCTTGTGTCCTTCCAGCAGTCTTTGGCTTGTCCATTATTGGGGGAGAAAGATGATTACCCTACACTTCTTGTGTTGCCCCCCACCCCTAGAATAGAATTAAAATAATACCAGTCGTCCAGCAGTGATGGGCTGGTTATGACACACACTGTGTATTCATGAATTAGTGAGCTGAGAGCTGATGTATTTGCTTAGGTGCAGTACAAGAAGAGAAACCATAGTAATCAGATGTTTGGCATTGGTAATCTCAGGAGCTGACAACCTGCAACTCTCGGAATGTTGCTAAACTGCAATTCTCACCATCAGTCCAACACATGAAGGAGATGATGCCGGGTGCAGATTGTCAGCTGGATCGTGGAGAAAATGAAGGAATCCACATTGCACTTCCATTGGGCTTGGCCAATCAGTGGTAGAGGCTGGCTACCATAGGCCATGTACCAAGTTCACATGTAAAGGATTGTGAAAAAAAAAAAAAAAAAAATGACTGTGGGACAGTTACTATCTGGGCCCATTCACCACTTAAAGGAACAGTAAGTGGTTACTATTCCTTTAATTATGCAAAACTACAATTCCCATAGTAGTGCACATAGCTCATGGCTTTACTTAAAACCTGCGCATAGTTAGTATAGGGCATCCAGATCCCAGGGGGATTGTGGGTAACTGACCTTTCTTGGCCATGTCAATTAATGCTTAAAGGAATTGTTTAGTATAAAAATAAAAACTGGGTAAATAGGCTGTGCAAAATAAAAAATGTTTCTAATATAGTTAGTTAGCCAAATATGTAATGTCTAAAGGCTGGAGTGACTGGATGTCTAACATAATAGCCAGAACACTACTTCCTGCTTTTCAGCTCTCTTGGTTTCCACTGATTTTATACCAGGCACTAACCAAGCAGAGACTTAAATGAGTGCTTCTCCTTCAAGGAAACTTTTAGTATGCTATAGAATGACCAATTGGTTTTCATTATTTATTTGTTATAGTTTTATAGTTTTGATTTTTTCTTCTGACTTTTTGCAGCTTTCAAATGGGCATCGCTGACCCCTTCTAAAAAACAAATGCTCTGTAAGGCTACAAATGTATAATTGTTATTGCTACTTTTTATTACACATCTTTCTGTTCAGGTCTCTTCTATTCATATGCCAGTCTCTTATGCAAATCAATGCATGGTTGCTAGGGTAATTTGGACCCTAGCTACCAGATTTTTATTTTGCACAGCCTATCTGTTTAACCAGTTTTTATTTTTATCCTTTAAAACGATTGCATGTGACTGGGAGTGTGCAGCTCAGCTCTGATTGGCTAGGCAGTCATCCCATGTCAGTTGCTGGGTGTAAACCCAGTGACTTTGTATTACTATTTGTATTCATCGTTCTTCATGATCCTGCATCCGGTATTCCTGATTTTCACAGTTCTTTACACTGAGTGCTGTTTTGGCACTGCAGCTTAACAAACAGTTAAAAAGTAACTAATAATATAGACTATGACTCTGGCTTTAATGTTGATTATTTTTAGTTTTGATATTATAATAAAGTACCCCCTTGTAAATTATAAGGATATTATGAGTTATCAAGATTTTTTATGACCATATAAAACTTCTAATATCCTCATATTTTGCAACTAGGGGTTACTTTTTTTTAGAATACACAAATTTCAGTGAGTCATGTGGCAGAAATGACATCAGAACTCACCGTTTATGATGACATCAAAACTCGCTGTTCTGTAAGGATATAATTTACAAGATATTCATAGCTGTTGTGTATAATAAATCTCCACTTTCATTTGAATTATTGACTTGATGTATTTCCTTGGAGTGCTGTCAATCCCTGCATTTTGTCATTTTCATACCTCAACTCTACTAGAAAATCATATAAACATTAAACCCAATATGCTGGTTTTGCTTCCAATAAGGATTAATCATATCTTCATTTGGATCAAGTGCAAGCTGCTGTTTTATTACAGAGGAAAGGGAAATCATGTTGAAAAATTAAAATTGGGATAACATGGAGTCTATAGGAGATGTCCTTCCTGTAATTTGCTTTTAACAGGTTTCTTTATAACGGATCATATATATCTACACACACACATACACACAGGCAGAAAATTTCTGAACTGCACCCAGGTATGTAACTTTTTTCACAACACACACGCACACACACACGTCCAGTGAAAGCAATAACGGCATTAGCTCCTTAAATGTATATTATTAGTGCATGGTGCATCAACGCGTTTTGACTCACATGGAGCCGTCGTCACGCCTGGCGACGGCTCCATGTGAGTCGAAACGCGTTGATGCACTAATAAAAGCCTTTTGAAATACATTTGAGGAGCTAATGCTGTGAGTGCTTTCACTGGACTGATGTTTATGAATTTGGTTAGCACCCGGCTTCTAATATAAATATAAATATATAGATAGATAGATAGATAGATAGATAGAGATATAGATATATATATATATATATATATATATATATATATATATATATATATATATATATATATATATATATATATATATACACACACACACACATATACACACATACACATATACGATATAGTTCAGATATATATATATATAAATATAGATACTAGAGCTTACAGCGGCGCATGTGCACTGATGTGACAATGTGGTTTGTGTGGGCTGCTGGCACCGTAACTGAGTAATACCACAACAAATCTATGATACTGATAAGGAAGATAGACAGGAGACCTGTAATAATATTTCTGCAGGGAATAGCAACATGTAATGAACATATCCATCAGAGCTGAAAATGATGGCTCCTTCTGATGTGGATGATGCATGGGTCTGTAAGGAGAATTAAGAAAGAACTTATGTTTTCATGCAGACACAGTGCCATTTTAGAGCAGCACCAAAGCTAAATTTCAAGGCCAAATGTCTGATACAAATACGTATAGAGTGTGTCTTTGTGTCACAGGTGCACAAGCGGTGCTTGTTTTGCATGGCGAGGATATAACTGTGGTTAAAATGAAAGGGAAGTACTAATTCTAATGACTTTCCCTTTTTTCACATTTAGTACTTCATCACTTTTTGTGTCACTGGAGATTCTCGTTGTATTGGTGCATTAGACCTGGGGTCAGATGTGCAGATATTCACCTTGTATCTTTTCTTGAGGTTTTTCAGCTGATCAGTGAGTGGACATACTGCATGTCAGAATTTCAAATTTGAATACAAAAAAATCTGTTTGCTATTTTGAGAAATGGATTTCAGTGCATAATTCTGCTGGAGTAGCACTATTAACTGATGCGTTTTGAAAAAAACTTGTTTTCCGATGACAGGATCCGTTTAAAGGAACAGTAACACCAACAAATGAACGTGTATTCATTTAATTAAAATATAAAGCACTGTTGTGCCGCACTGTTAAAACTGGTGTGTTTGCTTCAGCAACTCTACTACAGTTTATATAAACAAGCTGCTGTGTAGCCATGGGGGCAGCCATTCAAAGCTGAAAAAAGGAGAAAAGGCACAGGATACACAGCAGATAACAGAAACTCTGTAGTGTACAATGGGATTCTACTTAGCTTATCTGTTATCTACTATTTGTCTTGTTTATATAAACTATAATTGTGTTTCTGATGCAAACACCCCAGTTTTACCAGTGCAGGGCAACACTACATTATTTATTCATTACTAAAAATGTTACTGTTCCTTTAAAGCAGGAGTGGCCATACTTTACTAATGCAAGGTCTACTTTTAGTCATGGTTTCCCATTATTATCTACATCCATAAAAGCTTTGTTAGCATTCTGTTCCATGGAAAATGTTACTTAAATATTGATTTATATCTTTGATATAAATGATTTATGAAAAATGAATATTTAACAAACCACAATTTCTTATGTAACCTTAATATAATAAATATGTGAATGAAACAAATGAAATATGAGTGTGATTTAGACAAGCTGTTTGTTGAAAGTGTCTAAAGAGCTAGTGGTAGAACCCGATCTACCTTTTGGGCAGCCCTGCTTTAAAAGGCTGGTTCTCCTTTAAAGGGGTTGTTCACCTTCCAACACTTTTTTTTCTGTTCAGTTGGTTTCGGATTGTTCAGCAGAAATAAAGGATTTTCCAATTACTTTGTTTTCTGTGTGACCGTTTTTCTGATATTGAAGTGTAAACTGTCATTTTTCACCTTCTAAAGCAGCTCTGGGAGGGGGGTCACCGACCCTGTAAATTGTTCTAAATGGATACATTTAGTTGATACATTACTTACAGTATGTTTGTCCCTGCTGAGCAGAATCCCTGAGTATTATTAAAGGCAGCTGTTAGAATTGATACAATAGTTGCTAATACTCCTGAGATGCTGCCGAGAAATGTATCAACTCAATGTTGCAAAATTGTAACAGTTTAGAGTCTGCACCTGAATTACTGAGCTGCCAGACTCAAACACCAGAGACACAAACATTCAACTTTAAACTTCGATTTTGGAAAAACGATAAAAAAAAAAAAGTAAATTAATTGAAAAAAGTGTTTTCTGGTAAAAAATGTAACTGAAAAAAGTGTTTGAAAGGTCAACAACCCCTTTAAGTTAACGTTTAGTATGTTATAGAATTGCCAGTTTTAAGCAACTTGTCCATTGTTCTTAATTTTTTTTCGTTTTTAAATAGTTGCCTTTTTCATCTGATTTTCCAGCTTCCAAATGGGGGTCACTGACCCCATATAAAAAATAAACATGCTCTGTAAGCATGTTATTGCTACTTTTTATTACCGGTACTCATTTTTTAATTCAGACTAAAATTGCAATTTGTAAACGGCAAACTCCTTAATTTCATTTAATTGGAAGAACTGGGGTACACATGCATATGATACTTTGCCAGGCTCCAGCTGGCAGATAATATGTTTAATTAAATGATCTGTTCAGCAGTGGGAACTAAGTGATAATTGTTAAAAAAAAATATTTGATCTAAGTAACTGAAATCATTAGTGACTTTTGCATACGTTTTTGATACAGGTATGGGACCTGTTATGCAGAATGCTCGGGACCTGGGGTTTTCCTGATAACAGATCTTCCCATAATTTGGAGCTTCATACCTTGTCTACTAGAAACTCATCTAACATAAAATAAACCCAATAGGCTGGTTGTGCCAATACGGATTAATTATATATTTGTTTGGATCAAGTACAAGCTACTGTTTTATTATTACAGAGAAATCATTTTTAAATATGTGGATTATTTGGATAAAATGAAGTCTGTGAAACAGCCTTTCTGTAAAGTCTGAGCTTTCGGCATAACGGGTTTTCGGATAACCGATCCCATGTAGTTCCGAAGAAAATGACATAAATAGACAGAAAGCAACATCCCCATGCATATAGTGCTATACTTGCTCTGCTCAAGCAGGTGCCTGACCTATATCTAGCAGATAAAGCGCATGCTTCCTGTTTATATGTTCTGCTGTTGTTATAACATCTGTTATAAGGGTGGCCCCCCGTATATACAACATGTTGGAAAATCTAAACGGGGTTCAGGAGCATTGCAATATCGCTGTACAAAGAAATAAGCCCATTATACTTTGTAAATATTTGTTTGCTGGTTCTGCTGTCCATTATAATTTCTGATTATAGATGTTGCTTGTATTATGTGATTCATTGCAACATGCCTATAATAAGAATAAGAAATACAGTGCACCCAAAGTCAGACTCAGGCCTGGACTGGCAATATGTGGGTTCTGGCAAATGCCAGAGTGGCTGCTGTAAGGTGCCATAGAAAGTTGTATTTAGTGGGGGCTGTTTGGGCCTCTATGTGGGCTGATGGTCCTCTGTGTACCTGAAATGTCAGGGCCTATTTTAATTTTCAGTACGGACCTGGTCTGACTCCCTGTTTTCCCATGCACTGCAATTTCTAGCATCCTACAACATTAAAAAAAAAAACAACTTCTGATTATTTTATATTCAGTACTTCAGCGGTGTGCTTTATCTCACGAGCAAAGCATCTGAAGAACAACAGCACCCGCTTGTTATGTAAAATAAAATTGGGTCATGTGGCTAAAACATAGAAACACCTGTTTATTAATCATGTTCCCCCCTGCTTTTTTTTTTGTGCTCTACAAGGATATCCGAAATTTTTTTGGGGTTAAACCAGTTGCGAAGAAACATGGGACTGAAAAAACGGACATAAAAGAGAAAAAGAAAAGTCCAGAAGCAAAAAAGAAACCGAAAGACAGTAAAGTAAGTGTTACTTTTTGTGTTCTCTAATTTCATACCCAAGGATTCATTTATGTGACTTTACGACTATAACTAAACGAATGATTTATCAGTCACAGTAGGACATTGGATAAGGGATATTATTATATGATATATCATTAGCCAGTTTCTTTGTTTGTTATAGAATGACTTAGCAACCTTTTTTTCTTTCTTCTGACTCTCAGCTTTCAAATGGGGGGTATTGTTATTGCTTTTTATTACTCCAGTTATTTAGGTACACGACTTCAAAGCTATTCCATCTGCAATTTTAAAATCTTTTGTTAGACTTGGGTCGGAAAAATAGCTGTGTTGTATTTGGATTGTGAACAATCTGGTTTCATCTCTTTTTTTTTTTTTTTCCCCCCCTTCCCTTCTTGGCTAATTCATGCCATGCTTTAGTTTTCCTTTAAATGGCCTGAAACAGATTAATACCTTATGGTATGTTCCTCAAACTGTTGAGCTCAGTTCTGAATGAAGGGGTGCTCTTTGTTTTGTAGTGTCCTTAATATATACTATGACAAACATTATTACATGTGCGTAAAAAAAAAAAACTTAACTTGAGCCTGAACACATAATAAAGGGGTAAGATAGTCGCTTCCCTTTAATTTCTGAGGTCTCATTTTTTTAACAGGTTAAAAGTCCCAGTAGTGATGACAGCTTGAAGGGTATGAATGTGAAGAAGAAGAAAAGGATCATCTATGACTCTGGTAAGTGTCTGGAGTTGAATAGATTATTGGTTTAGTCTTACAAATACTCACATGTAGGTCAGTATTTATCAGCAGCCAGTTGTATATTTTGCACAGAGGGAGGAAGGCAGCACACTTATGTCACGTGATGATTTCTTTTTAGCCCGTTATGCAGTAAGAGGAATGCATGGCATCTGCCTGGCACCGGTCACTGATGAATTTGCTTTATTTTTCAAGAATTACATTTAATTTTAAAAATGTTTTTGTTATGCTACTGTTTGTTATTTTAGATGACTTTTGGACAAGTGCTAAGTATTTCTCTTTATAAGTTTCAATGAACTGTCCAAATTTGTAGAATTCTACCAGTATAGTGTGGCTATTTTTTTAAAATTTTTTTAATATCTTTGCTCACGTGTAAAAAAAAAAACGACCAGAAACCGTTTATTTCAACAATTTTGCCATTTATTCTCCTGTCACTCATTGTATTACAAACCATACTCTTGACTCTGTCATGTAATTAGTGTTGTATTTTCTTATAAGTATTCTATTCAGTTTATGCTTTCAGAGGGTGAGTGCCTATTGGAATCACAATGACCTGTGTTTTGTTTTTTGGATTCAGCTTTGAAGTGGCTTCAGCAGATCAAACATGTAGTCTTTTAGGGCACTTTGTCTTACATGAACTGCAACAAAATGTAGT